>JAUPFV010000005.1:23159387-23759387 GCA_036936605.1 Limnanthes douglasii subsp. nivea
TAATTTTTTCTCTAGTTGGAGCTATCAACTGAACCCCAACACTGCACCCTGAAATACTAGACCTCCATCTTTTCAGATAATCCACATCGAAGTCAATGGTACAACATCCTTGCTCTCTTCCACATCCTATCTACTCGAATGGAATTCAACAAAAAAATCTGCTAAGGCTTGTGCTTTTATTACAGTTCGAGGTATGAACAAAATATCATAATCGCCAAACTCCACTGACCACTTGATCATTCTTCCCAAAATTTCAGGTCGTTGTAAAACATTTTTCCAAAGGGAAAGAATTCGAACCTCAATAGCGTGAGCTTGAAAATAGGGGTGCATTTTTCTAGTAGCAATCACCAATGCTAATGCTAACTTTGCCAGCTTCAAATACATATTGTCTGCTTCCACTAAACTTTTACTGATGTAGTACATCGGCTTCGGAATACCTGAGTCCTCACTGATCAGCACCACGCTTAGTGCAAAATGCGATACCGCAAGTTTCTACCCTTTTCGAGGCTTTGACAATATTTATGGTGATGATAATAATTTTTTATATTTGTGAATGCTGCCTCACATTCTGATGTCCATTCAAACCTGCTTGGTCCTCGTAAAACTTGAAAGAAAGGAAAGTATTTGTCAGAACATCTAGAAATAAATCGATTAAGTGCTTCTAACCAACCTGACAAAATTTGCACTTCTTTAATAGACCGAGGTGAATTCATTGTTATCAAAGCTTTCAACTGTTCTGGGTTAGCTTTTATTCCTTTTTCACTTATGAAAAAACCCAAAACTTCTCTGACCGAACTCTGAAGGTACATTTTTCAGGATTCAGCTTTAACCTGATTGCCCTTAAATTCAAAAACGCTTCCTCTAAATCATCAAGATACACATCATCCTTTACACTTTTTACCACCATATCATCTATATATACCTTCATATTTCTTCCGATCTGAGTGGCAAAAGCTTTATTCATCAACCTCTGATAAGTGGCCCCAGTATTTTTCAATCCAAAGGGCATAACCCTATAATAGTGCAAGCCCCTATCAATTATGAAAGTTGTGCATTCTTGATCTTTTGGATCCATTTGAATTTGATTGTATCCTACAAAAGCGTCAATGAAAGTTAGTATTTTATTTCCTGAGGTGGAATCAATTAGTTGATCTATTCGAGGAACATGAAATGGATCTTTAGGACAAGCTCGGTTCAAGTCTGTAAAATCCACACACATCCTTCATTTCCCATTCTTCTTTTTAACCACTACCGGATTTTTCGTCCACAAAGGATACTGTGACTCCCTTACATATCTGACCTTGGATAACCGATCCACCTCAGAAACAATTGCTTTTGCTTTCTCTAAGGAGAATGCTCTTCTTTTTTTGAATGAATGGTTTTACCTTCAGATCAATAGCCAAGATGTGACGAATCACCTCGATTGGTACCCCTGTTACATCCTCTATCTTCCAAACGAAAATATCCAAATTAACAGATAAAAAATCTAGCAGTTGTTAACGTCAGAATGGGGTCAGTAATGTTCCAATTCGAAGCACTCTTCCTTCCGAAAAAGTAAACTCCTCAATTTCTTCACTTACCGTTAAAGACCCTGGGGTTTACCTCAGATTGTCAACTCTTTCTTTTAAATTCCGATCTCCAACCACATACTTGAAGAATTGGTGCACTGTTGATACAACCCCATACATTCTTGAAAGCCATGACCTTCCAAAAATAGCAGTGTAACTCGTGGGGGCTTCTTCTTGAACGGTCATTTTCCTAAACTTACCTCTCCCTCGAATTCCTCAACAACACGAGCTGGTACACCCGTAAATCCTATAATTGGCCGATCTGATTGATAAATTCAAGGTGGATTTGTCATTCTGTCATAGGTTGACTTTTTTTTTAAGTAAAGATATTATATTTGAATAAGCCAATAAGAATTCAATACAAATGGCGCCAAAAGCCCCTCCTAATTAAAACCCTAACCTAGAGAATACCAAAGGTTAGAACTCAAGCAAAACAGAAAGATTTTAAAGCAGACATTACAATCAGCTCCCAACAATCAATGAAAGAGACTCTTCAAAAACCAGCCACAATCTTCTATCAAACAATGCAGTAAACGCAACAAAGAATCCTCCAAAAGCTCGACCAGCAGCAACTCCAAGCTAAAGCAGCAACCAATGACCATCATACGAAAAAACCAGCTTGATCATAGCATATAAAGACTCAAACCACCCCAATGAAATCAGCAACATCAGCTTCGAAAAATTCAGCAAGAAGAGCAACTGAACAGCCTAAATCGCAGGTTCAACCTCAACCAAATACATGAAAGCAAAAATAACGCATGTATTAAATCTAACAATACCACCAAGTTATTCCACAGAGCTAATATAAGGAATACCCAAGCTTTCAAGAATTAGAATAGATTTGAGTTTAGGAGGAGCAGAAGAAAAATCAAGTGATTGTTTAATCTTACAGTTTAAAGTCCATCGAGCGAGCCAATCGGCCGCTCAATTTTGATCACGATACACATGCTTGAGAGTTATAAACTCAGACATCATTAATCTACAAAAATAATAGTAGGAACAAGAGACCAAGGGATAGCACCATGACTAGGATTCTTCAAGAATTCAATAAGCAAAGCAGAATCAGTCTCAATGTCAACCATAATATAGCCTTTAGAATTACAAAAGCTTAAACCTTCCATCAAAGCCCTAGCCTCAGCCATAAGAGGAGGAAGCTTACAAAAAACATTACCATTAACATGAACGAGATTGCCATCCTTATCTCTAATGATAATGCCAACACCAGCCTCCCCAGTATAGGACACAGAAGCATCAGTATTGAGCTTGAGACGGCCAGCATTAGGAGGAGACCAGTAAAGCACTAAAGGTCTGCTACTGATTCTATGGCTTAAGCTTAAAAAACCAAAATATTCAGCAACATTCCTAACATTAGACCAGTGCTTATGCTTGAAAATACCAGCATCATTCATATAACCAATGATATGATTGACAGAAGAAATAATATGACTAGAAGTAATACAAACATTTTTTAACTTAACTCTATTTCTAAACTTCCAAATCATGCTGAAAACCAAAGAAGGAATGACATTGATAATATGATTCTTCTTATTAGTAAGCCCATACCAATTTCTAGACATATGAGAAGGGGTCATGTAACGATATATAGGAACATTGAACAGACTAGCAAAATGCAGCCAAACATTCCAGGCAACCTCAATCATCTGGTTGACTTAAAATGGACATTAGCAGAGCTGCTAATGTCAATTAGCACACGTCAAATTTCAACGCTAACCACCTCTGCTCCAATAATCACATCATCCTCATGTGGCCCTGCTGTTCCTCGCTGATCATCTTCATCAAACAAAATGAAAGGAATAACCTTCTTTCCATACTAATGTGTAGACATCTTCCTTTCAATTTGAGTTGTCAGGTTGACAACATATATTTTCCTCGAAATATCTGAGTTGTCAGTCATTGAATCACCTCCGAAGATGGCTAATGACTCAAAGAATTTACATAAATCTCGTACATGCCCCTTTCCTACGGGCTCTTCAACTTTCATCAAAAGAAACTTGTTTGGATCTTAGATTTGGCTTCCTTTTTATGCTTCCTCGATTGCTCTCTGTCCGATTCTTCTTTTGAAGAACTCCTGTATCTTTTAAAACCTGAAGCAAAGCTTTCTACCTCTTCATCACAAGAGCTTATATACTTTTTCTTGTTTTTTCCCCTTTGCAAGAGGAATAACACTCTTTATGAGATACAAAACACACTTTTTCATGTTTAGTTTTAGCTCGCCGATCGGCATAGGACCGATCATATTGATCTTCTATATCAGTATTTTTATTCTCTTGCCTCACCTCGGATTTGAGCTTCGCCGAGTGGATTTCTATTTCTTGTTGTTCATATTTTTCATTTAATGCATTTATTTGATCTAACAGCTGATTTATACACATCTCAATATCTGATTGAGTTTGGATCAGAGTCGATCCATCCATCCTATTTTCATTTCTCTGCAAGTTATCTTTTAGAGTTTTCATCGCCGATCGAAGTGATGGATAATTTTCAGGTTCATTTTAAAAATTTCAAACGAAAAAGCAAGAAGATTGCGTCGAATTCTGAAAACACAAGTCACTGATTCTTAATCTTGTCCCCAGTGAAGTCGCCAATTTGGTGAGTTTAGATATTAAGAAAGTTGACTTAGGAAAATGTTATATGTGAATTTTAGAGAGATAAATTTTTTAAAGAGAGAAAGTCTAAGTGCAAATGAGTAAAATAGAAAATATGTTCAACCCGTTTATTAGGTGAGCCTTGCCCTTTATATAGAGGAGCCAAAACTTAGCCTTAAAACTGAAATCGGTTACAAAAGATTGTAAATTACCCTTAGTCCTTAATAATATTACATTGTTACAATTGTTCTCTTAAACCTACATTATTTACATTTTAGTCCTTAATAATATTACATTGTTACGATTATATTAGTATGGGTATATTTATCACAGTTGCGTTCGTATGCTAGCAATTCTAGAGAGAGAAACAGAATTATTAGAGAGAGAAAGAGACAAAATGAATACATAAAGTAATCATTGGCTAATAATTGGACCATTTTCCCAAAATGAAAGTCTTTCTGCTATGTATTTAACCCCTCATAAGTGGATCTTTTCACCCCACTTCTTTACAAACTATACACATACTCACTAGTTACTACATTTGACCCCCCCTGTTCTTATATTTCCTTGAGTAATCTCTTTTATATTTTATTATATCAACTTAATCCCTCTATTTATAACATTTAACTTATTTTCCATCATATTTTTCTTCCCTTATTAGTAGCCCTCGCCCCCAATCCTTGTGAAAATATTTGAACAAGGACTGACGCATTAAGACAAGTTTTTCTTCTTCAGGTGCCCCATCAGATTTTTCTTCTTCTTGTGCCCAATCAAATTCTTATTCTTCCTGTGCCCCATCAGATTTTTCTTCTTCATGTACCCCATCAAATTCATCTTTTTCTCGGTCTCCGCAGATTTTTCTTCATCTGGGTTGTGCGTTAGGGTAAATCTTGACAGGTAGCCATAAGCTATGGTCTATTTTTATGTTAGAAAAGTTTTAGGTGAATATCGTTACTTAATTCCACGTGTCAATCATTTCTTGACACGATAAGTATGCTTCTCAGATATGTTTATACTCCAAATATATACATTTTTATTGAACAACTTGAAGCATTTATTAGTGAATGAGGTTAGGGAGTCATTAAACTTCTCGACAATTTACCTCGTGGAAAACAATGAAAGTGATATGGTACCATGGCATCTTCTTCAGCCGAATATTTTAACCATCAGATTAAAGATCTGTATAGTCTACCTATTCTTGAGTTAATGGACAAAATTTGAGTCTTCCTAATGACTTAAATATCATGATGTTACCAAATTATGCCATGAGTATGAAAAGAAGTTAAAGGTCAATGTTGAAGCATGTCGTCCATGGAGAGTTCGTAAGTCTTTGGCATCTATATTCGAAGTTATTTTTGAACTTGTTATGATTGTTAATGTACTGGAATTTAATTGTTCTTGTGGTGCTTGACAACAAGATCCTATGACATTAATAAAGTCATTATTCACTGCTAACAATTAGAAGTCAACTTACTCTTCAAACATACCTTCTTTAATTCAAACAAGAGTTTCAGCTGAATAAAGGTCGAACAAGAATGTTCAAGGTAAATTTGAGGTCAAGATGAAGTTAAAGGTCGAGCTTTAAACCAAAATTGAAGCCATAATTTTGTTAAGATATGAGATTTTGGCTACGATATTATTGGTGGCTCAGCTGCAAGATGACTTGGCAAATACCTATAATAAACTTGTTTTCCTTAATAGGGTTGTAGCTTTTATCGAGAATATAAACTTTGTCCAAACTACAATAATTTCTTTGTGTTGCAATAATTTGAAGGATTTGGGTACCAAATTAAACAGAGAAAAACAAATACGAGAAATTGAGCAGTATAAGTGTGTTAAATTTATGAAGTGTGATATGTCCGAACGGGAAAAAATATGAAAGCAATCGAAAGAAGCATTAGCATTAAAAAAGTATTGGAAGATACACTTATTGTTGAACATTTAGAATTCGTAGAACCTAAAAAAGCTTCAACACACAAATGCTCGTGGTTGCGCATGAAGTAGTATTAAAATTTAAACAAAGTTGGTTCTTGCTATTAATGAGTAATTTATTGAAATAAAGTTTGATTTTTTTTGTATATTTTCATAAATTAGGAAGGTTCAAAACCTATGAGTGATGCAGTTCTCCAAATCGGGATCCCCTTGTGAGTTTAGTGAAAAATGTTATATGGTGTTTGATATTCTTAATTATGTTAAAAACCATAAGTTTGATTATTTTATTCTTCAAGATTGACTCGAGATGATGTTGCTTCATTTCATGCAATAGATAAATAGTTCAAACATTCTGCCGAAGTAGTTGCCTCCTTCTAACCAGGCTGAAGATGAAGTTTCTACAATACACTCTCACATTTTTTTTTGTACTTGTTATTTTATGTTAGCCCGAATATATTTTGTAAAAAATTTCTCTAATGTTTATGGAACATTCTAAATGAGTGTGTGTTTGTATTTTTTCTTACTTTTGAATAAAATTATTCAATGTGTAATTTTATATGATTTATATTTTGTTCTATCTTTCATTATATTTATAAAAAATATTATGTTGTTTAGTACTATGTTATTCCAAGTGGAGTGATAAATTTCAAAGGAAAATACTTTGTTAAGGAACATGTTGGCCCCTAATTTAACATGTGGCTCGAATTATCAAAATTTTGAATGTTATTTGTTTAAAGAGTTCATGAATCCTTCTAATGTTAATGATTACTTTTGAAACCATCCATGACTTACCTATTTGTGCTTTCTTAGTTGTAATTAGACTCCCTTATGAATTGGAAACTACATTTGGAATCACAATATACTTATTTTGTATGTTTTAATGGGTATTTAGATTTCCTAAAGTGTTAGTTAACTGATGAATTAAGAGTTTGCTCAAGGGTAATTTTGTGTAAAACAAATATTCGATGGACTAAACTGTTATAAGAACTTCTTTATGAGGGTGCTTTTTAGAGAGAGAAAGTAATACTCAATGTAGAGAGAGAAAATAGTATTATATTAATCAACCAGATTTCTCAACTCGTGTGGGATCATTTTATAGTACAATAACAGTCCCACACGCTTTAATTCCCAACTATTACACATCTAGTCCCTATATTTACCACTTATTCATAATGATACTTTCATAATACATTTTACAATTTTTCCTCAATAAAAATACTTCTTTCCAATTTCCCCTTATGTCTTTTATTCTCCCTTATCAGTAGCCCCCAGTCTTTGTAAAAATAATTTTACTAGGACTGCAGTGACATCTTCGAATTTCTTCTTATCCTTTAGAGTGACTCCTCGTAAAATGCTTCTTCGAATTTCTTCTTCTCAAATTACTTTCTGACAAATATTTGTTCTTTGAAAATTAACCTCATCAACAACATTGATCAGTAGCCCCCCAATCCTTGCGATTTCTTAGTAAAGATTAGACCATAACTCAACATAAGAAATTTTTATCTCAAAAACTCTCATCGGAAACAATTATATGGACATTTTGATACCTTCAAAAAATCTTCTTCGAATATTATCATATCAATACCCATATTAATAGCCCCCAGACTTGGCTAATTAATTGCAAGGATTAAGCTCATCGAACTTTTCAGTATCAATTCTCATATCAATAGTCCCCCATACTTGGCTAATTAATTACCAGGATTAAGCTCATCGAACTTTTCAATATCAATTCTCATATCAATAGCCCCCCAGACTTGGCTAATTAATTACAATGATTAAGCTCATCGAACTTTTCAATATCAATTCTCATATCCCAGTAAGCAATCTCCCGCTTTTTTTTATGACGTCATTAGTCGTAATTCC
This sequence comes from Limnanthes douglasii subsp. nivea, assembly GCA_036936605.1. Taxonomy (NCBI): domain Eukaryota; kingdom Viridiplantae; phylum Streptophyta; class Magnoliopsida; order Brassicales; family Limnanthaceae; genus Limnanthes; species Limnanthes douglasii. The sequence goes on from JAUPFV010000005.1 coordinate 23,167,357, forward strand.
TTGTCATCAAATATTTTTAGAGATCTTATTACACTTCCCAACATTTTTCATCATTTGATTGCTTATTCACATTCTTCCTCAGTTCTCGATTCCATACAATTGTGCCTATGTTACCTATAACACCCCTAGGCAAACAAAGGAAAATGTCCCCAGGCCTTTCTCACTTTAAAAGCCCATCTACTTCTATAAATACTCGCCCCTTTCATTTACACTCCAAACCTTTTGTTCTAAACTTTCTAGAGAGAGAAAGCTGGCTTATGCTCCCCAAGCCTCGTCGAATTCTAGAGTGGCTGTTCATTAGCCAAAAATACGAAGAGAAAGTTGTTGCCGGTACCTACGTTGAGCCTCAACCCCAACCTCCAGTTACTACTTTCTACGGTGCTTGGCCCCCATCAGAAAATTCCTCTACTATCATACCCTTAAAAATTTCTTGTTTCAACCAACGTCCCAATCTCGAACCCCTCGAAACTATGGGTAGAGATAAACATCACAACCATTCTTCTGGAAAAAGAAAAAGGCATCACAAAGACAAAATAAACTCTCAAGAACGCAAACGAGCAAGAGAAACTCCTTCGGAAACCCCAGAGCCAAATTTGACTCTGGTACCTGAAAATCCTCTAAAAACTGACGCCTTTGGATCAAGCCTTCCAGCCACCCCTTCGATAACACGGCAAGGAAGTCCTCGGTTCTCCCCCTCAAGAACTACAATTACCGATGAAGATGTATAATCGTTTCGAAACAAAACCTTGGAGAATAAGGGGAAAACCATAGCCTCAGAAAACCCTGAGACAGAGACACAACGAATTCCGATTGCAGAGAAAGGTAAATCTGATGGTTCTTCCCTGGCTTCTTCTAGTCAGATATCTACAACTTCTCTGGCAATTTCCGAAAAGCAAGCTCGAAGAATTACCCCCAAATCCAAGGGTGATATTACTCTTCCTTTGGAACTTGATGCTATTGTGGGTAATAACATCTGAGGAATCAAAAACAAGCACCTAGTTGCACTCCACCATATCTTCTACAAATACTTCTCGCCTTCGGAAGAAATCATGCTAAGGACTCGATGGTGCATCGCCTTGTATATTGACATCAGATTCCCTTCAGAAGGTGAGACTCCTTTATCTGTTAAGGATAATGAGTTAATTGTCTATACGGAGATCATGAACTGGGGGTTGAGATATCCCTTAGACCCATTCTTCATTGAATATTTTGCGAAGATTGATCTCTGCCGCTCCCAAGCTGGCCCAAACATGTGGTTCACACTAATGGCATGTATTATGGCTTCGAGGATTTCTGACAACGAATTTTCTTTAGAAGAACTCATCGGATTATCTGGCATGGCAAAGAATCCATTTTTCCCGTTTTACTCACTGACCTTTGGCTGAGGTCAAAAAGTAGTGAAAGACTTACTGGAGGCTGATAAAAAATGGAGGCAGCAATTCCTCTTATTCTCCGGACACTGGGAGACGGGCTCTGAGTCAACCCCCTCGAATCCACACAAAATTTCTCTTGTGTGGACTAACAAATGTAAGTCTTTTCAACTCTCACTTTTATCTTCCTTGAATAATCGTTTAATAACTTACTGTTTGAACTTTTGCACAACTATGACTGGGGATTCGAAGCCCTATGCTGACTATATAGAAAGTGCCACCACAGTGTTTACTAAACTTAGTGAATGGGCCAAGGAAAACTGGGAAAACAAATTCCGCCTCTGTTTTATGAACAACAACTTGGCCAAAAGTCGACTTTGGAGGCTTTCGAAGCGCCTCCTTCTCAATAAGAAGTCCTCGATCGAGTGGAAAAGAAAGACATCATTATCAATCTTTCGAAGCGCTCCCGAGCCAAAAGCCACTTAGACGATTCCGAAGAAGAAGTTTCAATCAAAGATCTTCAATTAGACTCTGAAAGATTAGCTGCTAACCAAGAGCCAATCTCTTCGTCAAATACTGTAGCACCCATCACAGTTTCCCCTCCAAGAAAACGGTCCATCCTATCAAGAAAAAAGATGCCAAGAAAAAAGAAACCAAGAAGAAAGCTATTTTGGAGCCCATCCAAGAGATATCTGAGGTCACTAGAGCACAAGATGATGTCCAGGAAATCTCCGATGGCACTGAACACGAAAATAAAGCTAGAAGAGATTCAGACCAAAAATCCAACTCTGCACTCACCCAAACTTCAAGTCCATCTTCAACTGATAATCTCTCAAGATTAGCACCGCTCCCAATTCCCCGAAGTGATCCTCCTCAAAACATTGATCCCATTATTCTAACTGGTGAGTCTTCGAACTTTGACTCCACATCAATAGGTTCTCCTACTAGCTCCTTTGAAATACCTCAGGGCGATGAATTTTATTTACGTGTTCGGAACTTACTGCATGCCTCTATCAACATGGGAAGAAAAATGCAACATCTAGAAGATCAGAAAAACCATTACAAGTTCAAGGATTCCCTTGCTTCCGCACAACTTGAAGAGATAAAGAAACAAAACTCCATTCTAGAAGGTCAAGCTGATGCAATTTTTGAAAAATTGTCTGCCTCGGAGAACTATGTCCTTGTCCTCGAAAAATGCTGTCAGGAAGAAAGGGATCTCTACCAAAATAAGACCTGAGCTCAAGAAAGACTTCTTACCAAACTCAAGAAAGCTCACCAAATTGCAACAAAGGGATTTAAGGATTGTCTTGCCGATTTCGAGTTTATTGTAGAGGAAAAGAAAAATCTATTAAAGACGATTGCAGATTTTCCTCAGCAGATAGAGGCCGAAAAGGAGGCAGCTGTGAATGCTTATGCAGCAAAATATGTGGACAAACTTAATGCCCGAGATGCTACTACCCGAGTAGGATTGATCACCCAAATTCACTCAGAGTACCCTGAGTATGACTTAGGCAATTTTTGGAAGCTTGTCTCCCCCGAACTTCGTCCACCTAACATTGTTGTTAGTGATAGTGAGACATCAGATTCTAAGGAGAGCGACTCCTCGAAAAATTCTGAGTAACACTAACTTAATATAATTTTTTGTATAAGTATTTGTATAAGTCCTTGTCAACTTTCAAGGCAATTTTTGTAATAATATCAACATGCTTGTAAGAACATCTATCTTGACTTTCCTTGTATGCCATTATGTGGAATACCAATCTTATAATTTTTAACTTCACATTTGGTATGAAAATGATTGTATGTCAACTTGCGTTGAATAAAATAATTGCTTTATGCCAACTTTAATTGGTCATAATAATCATTGTATGCTGCTTTAAGGCAGACTTATAAAATGTCATGACTATTAACCGAATAGTCCAATCACACCTTGTATCTTAGAAAGAATAATTCGAGGAAAAAGTTCAAATGTATTGGTCAGCTAATAATGGCACCTCGTTAAAACTTTCATGTGCCTAACAGGGTAGGAAAGAGTATGCCTTCGCTGTTTTTGTAAACCTGAAAATAAACATAAAAAATAATCATTACATGCCAAATTCTTCATTCTCATTCCAGATACAACTTTAAATGCTCTATGTTCCACGGAGGCTTAAGATATCTCCCTTCTTTATCTTTAAACTGATACGTTCCCTTCTTCACCTTTTCTGTTACTTCATAAGGGCCCTCCCAATTCGGTTCCCATTTTCCAAGGATTTTCTCCTTGGTATGAAGAAAAACATTTCGTAATACCTTGTCCCCCACCTTGAAATTTATCTGCTTTACCAGCGAAGCGTACCGGCTCCTCATTAATGTTTGATAATGTAAGGACTTCAATTGTGCACGTCGTCTCTTTTCCTCTACCAAATCTAACTCCATAGCCCTGCTTTGATCATTAAAATCCTCAGCATAAGCTGCCACACGGTATGAAGGGAAAACAATTTCCGAGGGAATAACCGCATCCATTCCGTACACTAAAGCAAATGGAGATGTTGCAGTTGAAGTTCGAGGCGTTGTTCTATAAGCCCACAATACTTCCTGTAAGTAATCTGGCCATTTTCCAGTCTTGCCTTCTAAGTTCTTTTTTAATCCATCCAAAATCGTTCGATTGGTCACCTCCACCTGACCATTGTTTTGCGGATGAAACGGAGCAGAAAAATATTGTTGTATGCCCCTGGAAACGCAAAAGCTCTTAAACTCCTTGTTATCGAATTGAGGTCCATTATCCATTGTGATTTTTATCGGCACCCCAAAACGACAACAAATGTTTGAGACAACAAGCTTAATAACATCCTTTGCTTTCGTCCCTGCTAAAGGTTCTGCTTCCACCCACTTGGAAAAATAGTCAACTGCTACAATGATCGTTTGCCTTCCCCCAGATGCCATTGGTAAGGGTCCTACTAAATCAATACCCCACCTATCGAATGGCACTGCCTCAGAAATACTTTCTAGCAACACCCTTGGCTTGTGTATTATATTGGTATATATTTGACATGTGTCACATCGTTTTACCAAATCTTTCATATCACTGGAAATGGTCTGCCAATAATAACCAACCAGAAACACTCGTCGAATTAATGCTTTATATCCGCAATGGGCCGACCCTTCCCCGTCATGCAGTTCTGACAGGACAAATTGCGACTCGTCCTTAGCCAAACATCTAAGTATCGGTCTACTTAGGGATTTCTTATATAAGACTCCTCCCAAAAGGATATAACCGTGAGATTTAAACCTGATCCTCATAGCCTCTAATTTTTATGCAGGTAAGCTATCATTTTCCAGAAAGTCCACAATTTCTGACCTCCAATCACTTGTAACCAGATTGCTTACTTCCTCCACATTCATAGAATGCTCTGTACTGCTTGTAACCGAAGGATACTCCTGAATTACAACCCATGGATGACCTTCTGATTACGAGGCAGCTGCTAAGGAATCAGGGATCAAATTTGCTTCCATTCGAACGTGCTCATACTGAACTTCATCAAAATTTGAAACCAAGTCCTTCAAGACTTTCAAATACTTAAATAATTGATCCTTTCTTGCTTCTGACTCTCCCAAAGCTTGGTTAATCACCAACTGTGAATCACTAATCAATTTAACCTTTCTAGCCCCACACACTCGAGCCAACCTTAACCCTGTTAATGCTGCCTCATATTCTGCCTCGTTATTAGTTGCTTTAAAACCGAAACTGATAGCTTGAAATATGGCTATCCCATCTGGGGAAATTAGTTGGACTCCAGCACCACTTCCAGAGACATTCAAACCCCCATCTGTTTGAACCAACCATTCTGTCTTAACTGACTGGTCAACAATCTTCATGTCTGCTCTTTCTAAGTGGAATTCAACTAAGAAGTCAGCCAGAACCTGAGCTTTTATTGTCGTTCGAGGCTCAAATGTTATGTCAAAATCTCCCAGCTCAACTTATCATTTTGTCATTCTTCCAGATATATCTGGCCTTTGTAACAAACCTTTTAGGGGAAATGCCGTTCGAACTACTATAGGGTGGGCTTGGAAGTACGGTCTCATTTTTCGAGCAGCTGTTACCAGGGCCAAAGCTAACTTTTCCAACTTGAGATACCGTTTCTCTGCATTTAGCAAACTTTTGCTAACATAATATACTGGCTTCAACAAATCAATCTCTTCTCGGAGTAATACAACATTGACTGCAAAATCTGATACCGACACATATACGATCAACTTTTCTCCCATCAAAGGTTTGGAAAGTATCTCTGGGGACATCAAATACTCTTGAATCTGGAAAAATGTTTCAGAACATTCCTCGGTCCAACTAAAATGTCTGGCGTTTCCCAACACTTTAAAGAAAGGCACACATTTATCCGATGAACGAGAAATTAACCTATTCAATGCTGCCAATCTTCCTGTGAGAATCTGGACTTCCCTAATATTACGAGGAGGAGCCATAGTTGTCAAAGCTTTTACCTGTTCTGGATCTACTTCGATTCCCCTTTCACTTATCATATAGCCAAGAAACTTCCCCGACCGTACACCAAAAATGCACTTTTCTGGATTTAACTTCAGATCGACTTTGCCCAAATTATTAAAAGTTTCCTCCAAGTCAGAGAAATGATCTTCGTCATGTAAACTCTTTACCAGCATATCATCGATGTAAGCTTCTACATTTCGGCCAATTTGCTCCTCAAAGGTTTTCTTTACCAAGCGCTGATAAGTTGCCCCCGCATTTTTAGGCCAAATGGAATGACCTTATAACAGTATAATCCTCTCTCCGTGATAAACGATGTGCTTTCTTCACCTCTTGCATCTAATCTGATCTGATTATATCCTGAATAAGCATCCATGAAAGACAATAACCGATTACCCTAAGTAGAATCCACTAACTGATCAATTTGAGGTACCGGAAAAGGATCATTTAGACAAGATCTATTCAGATCCGTGAAATCCACGCACATCCTCCACTTACCATTCTTTTTCCTGACTAAGACTGGATTCGAGGCCCACACAGGGTATTGCGACTCTCGAATATAGCCTATGCTTAATAATCGCTCAACCTCTGAGAGAATAGCTGCAGACTTCTCCTGAGAAACTAGTCTTCTTTTCTGTACAATAGGCCGAACATCCTGCCGTACTGCGAGTTTATGACATATTATCCCTGGAGGTACACCCGTAACGTCCTCTGCACACCAAGCAAACATATTTAATTCTTTCGACAAAAATGCAATCATTTTTTCTCTGAACTCAAAAGAAAGCTTTACTCCAATTTTCAAAAAAAAATCCCTCTTCAAACTTGTGTTCCTCATGATCATCATCCGGAACCAGAAATCTGGGGCCTCCCTTGGATCATCACAAGGAGTGACTACGGAGGAAGTCCCCTTTAACTGGCATGCTTTTTCCGATCCATCTCCCCGAACTCCTTTCGAGGATAAAGCTATCTGATAACACTCTCGAGCCATCTTCTGGCTACTCATGATCATCTCTATATTATTCCCTACCAAATATTTCAAACATTGGTGTACCATCGAAATAACACCATGCATCTTGGACAGCCAAGAACGGCCCAAAATTGCATTATAAGAAGTTGGTGCGCCTACGACTATAAACAAAACTTCAATTTCCTTTTGGAACGCCCCACGACCGAGCTACACCACACACTAAAACTCTCCCATGACTATTGTTGTTGCTCCTGTAAATCCCACTATAGTTCTGTCGGACCATCGTATAACAGGTGGGCCAGAAATTCTCCTGTAGGTATTCATAAACAAAATATCTGCCGAACTTCCTGTATAATTAAGTATTTTTTGAACTTGGTCCCCAGCTATTCTTGCATTGATAACCACCACATCCTCATGCGGGCCCGCTACATTCCTCATATCATCATCGTCAAAACATATGATAGGGGAGGGCAAACGATGCATCTGCGCCGAAACCCCTGCTCTAAACTGCGTAGTTAGATTCACCATATGCCTTTTTCGCGAACTATTGGAGTTCCCTGCAATGGTATCCCCTCCGAAAATAGCTAACGACTCAAAAAAGCACATAGGTCATTTACTTTCCCCCTTGGAATAATTTCCACTACCATTTTCACGTTATTTCTCCCTTCCTTGGGATCCAGATACTCTGCTGCAACATCAAAAGCATCAACCTCTTCGGAAATCACTATTACTGTGTCAACATTCTTTGGGACAGCCTTTACTGCAACATTTTTCTCGGTATGTTTTTTCACGAATTCTAATAACATTCCATTCTCAATTAAAGCTTGCACCTCTTTTTTCAAAGCGATGCATTCGTTGGTGTCATGCCCAATATCCTCATGGTACTTACATAATCTGTTAGCACTTCTGCTTTCCTTCAGAGTTTGAATATGAAAAGGCTTTCTGAACTGCACTGTTGACCTTACCTTATGAAATATCGCAGCCACATTTTCCGTTAACTCAGCAAAATAGTCCGGACGAATCCACTTGTTCGAAATGGGCTTTGCTCAATGGTTATAGCTTTCCTGATTATTATAGTTTTGCTGATTCGTTCTCGGCCTCGGCGGATACTGACCCACACCCTTAGCTTGAACATTAACACGAGGCCCTTGATTACTGGACTCAGACTTTTGAAATTGATTCTGGTCTAGCTGATCACTTGATCCTTTTTCCGATGCCTAGGTCTCCTCCACCAAAATTTGTTTCTCAACTTGATCCAGTAATGCCCCAAAAGTCATCACCTGACTCTCTGCTACCGTATCCTTTAAAAATCCGGGGAGAAGCCCCATCCTGAATGCCGCTAGTGCCACCGAATGTTTGCAGTACTCCATATCTGTTTTCGTTTTCATAAATCGATTGGTGTAATTCTTCAAACTCTCCTCAACTTTCTGCCTACAGTAGATTATCGTATCTCCATTGGCGCAAATTTTTTTAATCCCCACAAAATGCTGTCTAAAGATATTCCAGAACACGTCGAAATTCTTTATCGAGCCCCGTGGAAGCGTGTTATACCACTTGGAAGCCACCCCCTTGAAAGTCTGAGAAAACGCTCTACAAAGAAATTTCATCGTCATCAAAATTGATCATGAAATTTTTGAATTACTCGATATGATTGTCAGGATCCTGCGTCCAATCAAACTTTTCTAGCTTCAAAATATCAAAGTGCTTTAGGATGTTGCTAAAATTTCCGAAGAAAAAGGAGAAGCTCTCCAATTATGATATGTCCTATAAACATTAGCTCTTGAATTTTCATGGTTCGGAAAATAGAGACCCTCCTCGGAAGGCAGAGTGTATTGATGCTGCCATTCAGAATTCCACTGGTCAACATTTTGGTTCCCAGAAGGAAAATTCATTTGCTAATAGCCTTGTTCATTAGCATGAGCATGATAATTCTTTTCCCTCAGAGATTTTCTCTCCAAACTCATTCCCCTCCGATGCTCCACATAATTTCTGCCATTTCTTTTCTTTTGACGACTCCTCTGCGGAGACGATTTTGGTGAACCATAGCGAGAATAATCACTTCAATCAGACGATTCCAAGTGACGCTTTCCTTTCCTCCTCGACGAATTTCGTCCATGCCCTCTATATCGGTCATCTCTGTTCCCAGGACGAAGGTCAACTTCACGCTCATCTTTACCGCTATCATGCTCTCTTCTAATCTTGGAACGAAGATTTTCTTGGACAGTTTCTTTTTCTACCCTCAATTTTTCAATCTCCTGCAGTAACTCTTTTGTGTGAGCCAGCAGAACCGACTCGTCAAAGATTTCTCCGGCGCGCTGACCACCATGCGCTTCATATTCCATATCGTTTCGATAAGTATTTCCACCAAGATTCTCCTCAAAGTCGTTAACAAAATCATCCACCTGCTCTTCCATAATTCCGCTCAGATTAGGAACGATTTCCAAAAAGCAATCGTCGTCAGGACAATCTTCGTTTCCCACAGACGACGCCACTAATGGGTAATTTTGTGTAAAACAAATATTCGAGGGACTAAACTGTTATAAGAACTTCTTTATGAGGGTGATTTTTAGAGAGAGAAAGTAATACTCAATGTAGAGAGAGAAAATAATATTATATTAATCAAACAGATTTCTCAACTCGTGTGGGGTCCTTTTATAGGTATAATAACGGGCCCCACACGCTTTAATTATCAACTATTACACATTTAGTCCCTATATTTTACCACTTATTCATAATTGATACTTTCATAATACATTTTACAATCTTTCCTCAATAAAAACACTTCTTTCCAATTTCCCCTTATGTCTTTTATTCTCCCTTATCAATAACCACTTTTAAAATCATCCCGTAGTTCTTTAATAAATAGATAGGCTTCTTGGTAACTTATAGAATCATCCGATTCTTTATTTTGTTTTAATTAGACAAAGTCATAACCTTTCAAGACTTTATAAATGGTAAAAAATGTTTGAATAATATCGAAATCCTCCTTAAAACCTTGTTATGTCATTGAAGTAGGAAAAAAACCATACCAAATAAGAGTTTATGAAAACATTAATACATGATAAAATAATTACATTGAATCTTATTAAGAGTTGCATAGCTTGAGATGCATTATATTCCATGGGTGTTGAAGTAGATTTTTTTGGTCATCTAAACTTTGTACGTTCCCGACTTGACCTTTGCTTATATTGTATATGGTCATTCCCAATTGAGTTTGCTTCGTCAAAGTATCAGAGCAAATTCATTCAAAACTTTTTCATTAGAGAAACGGTGCAATTATTACGGGTGAGCTGTTTGTTATGTATTAGGAGAATCTTTGTTTATTATTATATAAATTTGATAAAAGGATTTTAAAATTGTTTTGGACTAACAAATTTTGGAAACCGATTTTATAATAGTACGTTTTCATCTATTTTTCGTTTTGTAATAATTTATAAACTGATTCTTGTAACTATGTTTAGGTTGTGAAATATTTCGGGAGTCGATTTTAGAGTTTGCAGGTTCTGTTGAAGATGCGACTTGACTGGGGAAGAATATACGAGACTTTTGAATTTGGTAATGCGAGACGTTTAAAAAAATCAAGGTGCTGCAGCTCTAAGGTTATCCTTATATCGATATGCCTTAAAGCATGGTTTTTGTTTCAAATAGATGCATAATACAAGATGTAAGATAAGTGCTTATTGTGAAAATAAATTCTTAACTAGATGTAAATGGAGACTTTATGCATCACTTGATTGCATCACCGAATTCATGATAATTAAACGTTTTTTAACTGCATACTTGTAACCCTGGTTTTTATAAACAAAGCAGTAAACATTTGAGATCCAAGTTGATCAGTATAAAATTTGGCTTTGAGTCCGATAAGAGAGAGAATCATTTTTTTTATTTCAAAATAAAACAAGCTCAGGATAAAATTTGATTTGCAATGATTAAACTCTGATGAACAAGGTATAGTTTGGAGTTGTTCTTAGGGTAAAATCTGGCTTCGAGTTTGATGAGAGAGAAAAACGTATTTTAATTTTAAAATTTTAAAAAATAAAAAAATGGAAAATTAGTTTCTAAAAAGAAAAGAAAAAATTAAATAAGTAATGGAAGATATTATTATAAAATTTAGACATTAGTCGGGAGTTAAAGTTAAAAATATATATTAATAATATCTTAATATAAAGAACCAAATATAGAATATTCAGGGATTGTGTTGTGGTTAGGATTTATGAGGATGGGTTTTTGTCGTTAGGATTTATGGGGCTCACCATTCGGGTATTTAGAGAATATTTAGTTAGAGAATATTTAACTTGGTGAATCTTTGCAAGTCAATAGTCGTTCATACTATTGAACTTGGCTCTAAATAGATAGTTTATACTGATATTATATTTGTACTAACATTATTTGATTATTTTGCTTATTTGTCTCATATAAAAAAGTTTCTATTTGATACTTGATGAAACATAACTACATTTAATTCTAATACTTTTGTTTTGATTTTAAACTTAATCATAATTTTTTACAACTATAAAAAGAACTAAAGATGTTTGCAGTTGTCAAATCATAGATTGGGGAACTTACTTGAGTGCTGCTCTGAAGATGAAAGATTACTCGATGTTGCAGAATTTATGGATGTTTATCGTTTTGGAATATTATGTATATATACCACCATTGTATATATTTTAGATTTCATGATCTTTTATATAGAGAAAAAAACTCTTATAATTCATATAGATAATTACACATAGCTTTCCTAGATTAAAACAAAGAAGAATTTATAATATAATAAATTGTAAAGTATATTTAAGATTATGATTTTTTAATTTTCTTTTCTTTTTTTAGATTTTTACATTTTTACCCAATTGATAAAAAAGTTGTTTGAAAATTGGGCGAGGTTAGCTCTTTGATCATTTAAACAAAAAATCAACGGCCAAACTATCAGCGTATTTAGAGCCAACGCTGCTCTCTCCATTGCCCAAAGATTATCAGAGTCACTATTGCTCGGTTTTCTTACTATGACGACGAATACGACCAAGACGAAGGCGTGTAGCAAAAGAGGAGTACCGGAGAAGAAGAATCGGAAAGGAAACCTATCGGAGAAGTCATCCTCGTTCCACGGAAGAGTGTCGCCCCCTTCTGAACGAAAAATCCGGCGACCGAAGGGGCTCCCGGACCCGCTCCCTTACTCGGTTTCGAGCTTTAATTTGGTTATGGTTCCGGTTCCGGTGGAGGCTCCCCGGCTGACGAAAATACTGCTTAACGTGACGATTCAACGCAGTGTGGGGCCGGTCCAGCTGGTTATGTCATCGGAGTCAAGTGTTGGTGATCTGATCGCCGCCGCTGTTAGCCGATACGTGAAGGAGGGCCGTCGACCTATTTTGGAGTCCTCCGATCCATCGCGATTCGATCTCTACTACTCCCAATTCAATTTAGAAAGTAAGTGAATTCATGCAGACTTTCATGCATTCAGTTTTCCTCTATACTAGGACTATATCTGTCATGATTGACCCATTTCCCTTGATATTTGTGTGGTTAGGTTTAGGAAGAGACGAGAAACTGATGATTTTGGGGACTCGGAACTTTTTTCTGTGCTGTAAGAAAGCGGCGGCGGACGGTGGCTCTGCGTCTACGTGTGGTTCCTCGACGGCGACGGTTGAGAAGGCTACGCAATGTTCATTTAACTGGTTCATCCAATGATTCACTTTGAAAATGTTTACGTTCCTTTCATAAAGGTTAATTTGTTGAAATATATATTATAAATAAAACACTACTATTATAGTCTGAACTCATTTCCAAGTATATCGTAAATCATTTTTTATATAATAAAAGAATTAATAACAAATATTACCGGTGGACATATTATTCGCAAACCTAATAAAAAAATTGTGTTATATATTTTTGAGTTTTTTATTCATTTTACATTCTTTTAATTAATCTATCTATATATATCCATGTATCATCCAATCAAAAAAACATTTTCATATATTAAAACATAAAAAGCAGATGTATAGTTCAAGCATTGAATTGAATAGACAAAGAGACTTCGCCTTCTACTTCTTTTCTGATCAATTGAAACTCAATCTTGTTTTATGAGGCGGTAAGTATGAGAAAACTCCTAGATTATATTACAAAAACGAGAAATAAAATGTTATAAACCAAAAATTAGTACCGATGGTGTTAATAAAATAAATTATTCATCAAAAAATACAATTGTCCTTCAAGTACTTTTAATAAATGTTAATTTATTAAAATTACATTTTAAAGAAAACGCTAGTATATTTGGTTTTTTTAAAGCTTACATTTATTAGGATCAAATTGGAAAAGTAACAAAAGGTGTGGACCAGAGGTCCAATGTATATAACATAAGTTTTTTGATCGAGAAGTCATTCCCAATTTGAGTAACCCTAAATCCGATTATTCTCCTTCATCTTCTCTGAATCTTCACTTTTTCTCTATCACTCTATCAACTCTTGTCCCAAAAACAATTAATTATCCTCTGTCAACTCTAAACCCAGAAGATTTCGAGTAGTATTTACTGACGAATATTTAGATTTCCATGAGACAGTGGAAAGAGAAACTACTATTTGCACTAGGAGGAAAGAGCTACATCCTAGATTGGGAGTTTCTTAGGACAGTCCGCTAGAGCCAGTGCGATCATTCTGAAGATCAAACCCGCTTTTCAGTTTCGGATCCTTCAAAGTTTTTAAACTTTTCTTCAAAGTTTCAGAGTGGCTCAGCAAACAACCAGTAACCATCGATCCTAGTTCCTTCAACATCCAATCCGTTTGATCCACATGCAGTATGTGTTCCTTCTGGAGATCAAACTTGGATTTTCAGTAACTATTCTCAAGGCTCCCTTTATTTGGAGTAGTTCAGTAAATTGAGGCTATCATTGGCTAGCGTTCAAGCTCTTTCAGCATTGCCTGAAATAAAGTAAGTCAGTCCTCAATCCTTATATAGCCTATATTTAAGCTTTCTAGAAGAATTATAGCATCCAGCATCGCTGGTGCTATAAAAGCATTGTAATCAATTTTTTTTTTATATTTTTGAGTCCATCGGGCAAACCAGTCGGCAGCCCGATTTTGCTCTCTAAAAATGTGAGAAATCTTCATGTTACCAGGATTAAGCTTATGATTTTACTCAGAATAGAGTTAAGTTTTAATGGAAAATTTCCATTTGATAGCAGATTGATAATTGTTTCAGAATCTGTCTCTAAATCAACATTCTTATATCCTTTGATTTTGCAGATTTGCAGTCCATCATGGATTGCTCTGGCTTCCGCTAGGATCGGAGGGAGCATACCATAATTGTTGCCATAAACAAGTACCATGGCTCCAGTATGGTCTATGATGATGACAGCTCCAGAAGCTTCACCAGAGGATGAGCAACTAACATCTGAGTTCAGTTTAAAGCGACCAGGCTGAGGAGGTTTCTAGGTTAGGTACAAAATTTTCTTTTTAAAACGTAGATGATTAGTGCAGCCAAGAGTAATGGCAGCATCTTCACATTGCTTCCATTGCCTAGCTTTAAACCTGTTAGAGTAGTCAAGACTTGTCAAAATATTAGTAACATGGTTGATAGCTACTTTAGAAGCAACACAAAATTCATTCATTTTACTTTTATTTCTGTAGTACCAAATAACCCAACAAATTAGGGTAGGAATAATGATTTTGACATGATTTTTTGTTGTTAGCAGCCCAGAACCATGTCAAAAACATATGCTTAACAGTCATATGTCTTGTAGAAAAAAGTGTTTCGTTTCCGGATAATCTCTGAAGTCTTGTAAACAATTTCTTATTGAAATATTTTTGGGGTTCTCCAAAAATTTCAATTGGATAAAATCAGAGATATATACTTTGAACAGAGAGGATGAAAATGATATGATCTTCTTTTCAACAGAACCCATATTTATAAATTCGACCAACCAAAAATAGTTTGGAAGTTAGGGCAGTTAGGGCTATAATTTAAAATTTGAATAAAACGGCTATAATTTAAAATTTGAATAAAACGGTCAAACTCTAGTCGATATAATCTAACAAGCGTGCACTCCGCACTCTACGACTTGTTAGATAATATATCATGATTAAATTGGTCGACTAGTCGATCCAATTACACTAAAATAAATAACAATCTTCCCCCATTTTAGTGTAATTCATGATCTACTAAACACAATCATATCAAATATCAAATTTATGCATAAATGAAATACCGTAACGATTGAATTTCACATTAGTATATTACACATTCCAAATATTCGAATATCAAGGTATCACTAAGGATTGAACCTTTACTATTCACAATGAATACATGAAGATAATATACACATAAATTTACATTCTCACTTGTTCTTACTTGACACTATATTTTACTAGCCTTGTGTCCTTATCCTTCTTAAGCATATCAAAGCCAAGTCCTAGCTTCTTGAAGCGGCTAAACTTTATGCTCAAATAGGTAGTTCTTTTCATCTTGCACCTGCATATGCAATTTTTCAAAAGAGCTATTAAGAAGATAATCTTCAACCTTCACAACTTGCAGTTCTGAACACATACCTTGGGATGATATACAAATGTGTTCCAATATCTTGATGTTAAGCTTTCCACATTGAATTCAACACCTAATGTCATATTAGATGGGAATTGGGTATCTCAACATGAGAGATTTTAAATGGACTTTAATCCCATCCCAATAGCCGATTTGTGCACAAGATCTCTATTTAACCCCTTGGTTAAATGATCGGCTAAGTTATATTGAGTTCTCACAAACTCTACTGAAATAACATCATGCGTGATACGCTCACGAATCATACTGTGTCTAACACCTAAGTGTCTAGACCTGCCTTTGTAAACTTGTCTATAAACATTGGCCAAGGCAGCCTCACTATCACATCTGATAGATATAGGTGATATCGGTTTTGGCCACAACGGAATTTCATACATTAAATTTCTTAGCCACTCAGCTTCTTTACTCGCTGCTGCTAATGCCACAAACTCTGATTCCATTGTTGAATCAGTAATACAAGTTTGTTTCTTAGACGCCCAAGAGATAGCACCTCCCCCAAGTAGAAATACCCATCCACTTGTGGAAGAATGATCTTCCATATTGGAAATATAACTCGCGTCCGAATATCCTTCAAGTACAGAAGAAAATCCGGTATAAGTTAAACCATAATTCATGGTTCCTTTCAAATACTTGAATACTCGATTTAAAGCTTGCCAATGATGCGAACTAGGATTGCTAGTATACCTATTAAGTTTTCCAACAGCAAAGGCAATATCCGGCCTAGTGCTAGTCATGGCATACATAAGACACCCGATGGCTCTCGAGTATTCAAGTTGAGATACAGCAATACCTTTATTAGGTAGAAGCTTAAGACTAGGATCTATAGGTGTGCTTACCGGAGAACAATCTTTAAAATTAAATTTATTTAATATCTTCTCAATATAGTGAGATTGAGAAATCGATATACTATTGTTCTTTCGCTTGATTCTTATACCAAGAATCATTTCAGCTTCCCCCAAATCCTTCATCTCAAAGTTAGATGATAAAAAATTCTTCGTTTCATTAACCTGATTTTGGTCAGTACCAAAAATCAACATATCATCCACATATAGACAAATCATAACTCCTTTACCAGAATTATCAAATTTGCTATATACACACTTGTCTGCTTGGTTAAGAATAAATCCATTAGACAATATCACATTATCAAATTTTTGATGCCAATCTTTTGGTGCTTGTTTCAAACCATACAAAGACTTTTTCAACTTGCATACCTTGTTTTCACAACCAGGCATCACAAACCCTTCCGGTTGTTTCATATAAATCTCCTCATCCAAATCACCATTCAAGAATGCTGTTTTAACATCCATTTGATGAACTACAAGATTGTATACAGATGCAAGTGCAATCAACAATCTAATAGTGGAAATCCTAGCAACCGGAGTATAAGTATCAAAGAAGTCAATGCCTTCTCTTTGTCTAAATCCTTGGATAACCAATCTAGCTTTATACCTTTCAATAGTACCATCTACTTTCATTTTTCGTTTAAATATCCATCTATTTCCCAATGATTTGCACCCAGGAGGTAAATCAGCCAACTCCCATGTATTATTGTGCATGATAGACTCTATTTCATCCTGGATAGCTTCTTTCCAGAATGCAGCATCCCTTGATGCCATAGCATCACTAAAAGTCCTTGGATCATCTTCAATAACAAAACAGTATTGATATTGATAGTCAATCTTATCTCTTGACCCTTCAACTAAATATAGTTGAAAATCAGATCCGTACGACTTACCTTTTCTGGCTCTAGTACTTCTCCTTGGTTCAGAAGGTCCAGGTACACAATTGGTACCACTTGATATATTTTCAATTTCACTTGAGTTCCTATTCAAAGATTTTTGAATCAAATCTCTAGGTCTAGGTATAGAAGTAAATCTCTCTTCATCAAATATTGCATCGCTTGACTCGATAACTGTGTTCACCGACACATAGTCATTAGATTCTAACACATAGAACCTATATGCAATGGAATGCTCAGCATACCCAATGAAGATACAATCTATACCTCTTTCACCCAAATTTTTCCTTTTAGGTTCAGTGAGTCTTACAACAGCTCTACAACCCCAAACTCTCAGATAATTTAGTGTTGGAGGCTTCTTAAACCAAAGCTCATACGGGGTCATCTTATTCCTTTTAGTAGGAACACGATTCAATAAATAACAGGCTGTTAACATAGCCTCACCCCAGAATCCTTCACTCAAACCCGAATAGGACAACATGGAATTAACCATTTCTTTCAAAGTCCTATTCTTCCTTTCAGCTATACCATTTTGTTGTGGTGTATAAGGAGCCATGGTTTGATGAATTATACCCGTAGACTGAAAATATATAGGATCATAATATTCACCTCCTCTATCCGTACGTAGATTTTTAATCAAATCATTCTTATGTAGATCAACTTCTTCCTTATAGATTTTAAACTTATCAAGAGCTTCATTTTTAGCATGCAACAAATAAATGTAGCAATATCTAGATGCATCATCAATAAAAGTAATAACATACTTTTTATTTCCTAATGAAGGTGTAGCATGGAAATCACATAAATCACTATGTACTAGTTCCAATATTTTGGAAACTCGGTTAACATTATTGAAAGGTTTTCTAGTTATCTTAGTTAACATGCAAGTTTTACATTTTTCATTATTTGCATCAACAGGAGGAATAAGGCTCATTTTAGACATGTCTTTTATTCTTTCATAATGATCATGTCCTAATCTAGCATGCATAATTCTGTTTTATTTATATTTCTACACACACTAGTAGAAGTCATGCAAACAGAATCATTTTCGAACGAAACATTAATATTTAACATAAACATACCATTACATAAATATCCGAATCCCATAAATACACCATGTTTTGACAAAACATATTTGCCACTTTCGTACACTTGTTTGAAACCACAATTGTTTAAAACAACACCAGACAAAAGATTCTTTCGAATCCCAGGAACATACAATACATTGTTCAATAATATGTACTTTCCAGAAGTAAATAGTAATTTAACATTTCCTAGTCCTTTGATTGGTTCGGTAGCAATATTTCCCATCTTAAGTGAAGGTCCATCTTCAATCGGTTGAAAATTACTAAACCATCGAAGATCTTTACATACATGACTTGTTGCTCCCGAATCAACCCACCAAGCAACATCATCATCATGCACATAAAATGCTTCAGATATTAGAGATATATAATTTTGACCAGAATTAGAATTCTGAAATAAAATCTGACCTTGTTGCTTTTCAGGATCCTTAGATCCACTTGAACCAGTATTGTGTCCACTTGAACCAGCATTGTTCCCACTTGGACCAACATTATTTTTGCCTTTTCCAACTCGACAATCCCTTCTAAAGTGACCAGGTTTGCCACATTTCCAGCATGCTATTTTAGGCTTTTTGCTGTTGAAATTACTGGAAGAAATGACTCTAGTCGAACTTGGTAATCATTTTAAGATTGAAGAGTCTCTAAGGGCTCAAGATGAATTAAGTAATCCCAAAGGTAAAAACCAAATGGGAAACTCATCTGTAAATATGGCTGAAAGCAGCGGATTCTTTAAGAATGGAAATACAGATAAGGGGAATAAACGAAAGTTTAAAGGAAATAACTGTTTTTGTTGTTTCCTTTAAACTTTCGTTTATTCCCATTATCTGTATTTCCATTCTTAAAGAATCCGCTGCTTTCAGCCATATTTACAGATGAGTTTCCCATTTGGTTTTTACCTTTGGGATTACTTAATTCATCTTGAGCCCTTAGAGACTCTTCAATCTTAAAATGACTACCAAGTTTGACTAGAGTCATTTCTTCCTTGTTGTGTTTCAGTGTGTGTTTAAAATCCTTCCACGAAGGAGGCAATTTGTTAATAACAGAAGAAACCGAAATACATTCGTCCATTTTCATATTGTGTTGAACAAATTGACCCAGAATTCTTAGTAGTTCATTATACTGTTCCATTACAGGTCTAGAGTCAACCATTTTGTAATTTATAAAATTACTAACCAGGAACTTCCTACTAGAATCATCTTCTGGCATGTATTTTGATTCTATAGAATCCCATAATTCTTTTGCAGATTCGACATTTTGGTATACATCAAACAAAGTATCAGACATACCATTTAATATATGGCCTCGACAAATGTAGTCATCATTCTCCCACTTGCTGCGCCTCCTCGTTTGTTCCAATGTTTCATTCTCAGTGATCTCTGGCCAGGGGGTACTCAAGACATACACAACCTTGAGTGTAGTCAACAGAAAATGCATCTTTTTCTGCCATCGTCTGAAATCATGTCCTTCGAACTTGTCCAACTTAGCGAATTTACTTGTCATCTCCTTCGCAGATTCTCCTCCGTTCGTCATCTCTATCTTCATCAACAAGACCAGAATATTTCAATAAAATGTAGAAAAAAGGGTTTCGTTTCCGGATAATCTCTGAAGTCTTGTAAACAATTTCTTATTGAAATATTTTTGGGGTTCTCCAAAAATTTCAATTGGATAAAATCAGAGATATATACTTTGAACAGAGAGGATGAAAATGATATGATCTTCTTTTCAACAGAACCCATATTTATAAATTCGACCAACCAAAAACAGTTTGGAAGTTAGGGCAGTTAGGGCTATAATTTAAAATTTGAATAAAACGGCTATAATTTAAAATTTGAATAAAACGGTCAAACTCTAGTCGATATAATCTAACAAGCGTGCACTCCGCACTCTACGACTTGTTAGATAATATATCATGATTAAATTGGTCGACTAGTCGATCCAATTACACTAAAATAAATAACATGTCTTTGTATTTTAACCCTAATTTCTCCAGAAAAGAAAGACCAAATGCCCCACGCAAAAAAACAATGAATAAATAAGTGGTTGATAGATTTGTAATTTGTGCAAAACTGACATTTAGACACCATGATAATGTGTATAGATTGGAGAACAGAATCAGTAGGGATTTTGCCTAATAGGACCCTCCAAGCTAGAAAAGAACATTTTATAGGAAATATTTGATTCCAAACGTTACCAAATAGAGCAGAGGGCCTAAATGGAGGGTTTAGAGCCTTAACAGTGTCTTTAACATTAAAATAACCCTCTTTAGATAAAGTCCACACTATTGTGCCTTTTGAGAACTTATCAATTTTCAGCTTAGAGACTAAATTAACATTGTAGTCACTTAGGATTTTTCTAAGCTCATTCTGATTCCAGTTATTACCATCCCATAGAGAATGAACCTTTCTACCCTTGAACCAGCTATTATCATGATTAGTGTTAAGGCTTATAAGAGGCAATCTACCAAACCAGCTATCCAGCCAAATATCCATGCCACCACAGCCTAATTTCCACTTGATATGGGATTCAGCAAAATCCCTTATCTTAATAAACCTTTTCCACGTTTGTGAACTATTTTTACAACCAACTTGCAAAGGGTGCTTATCTAGGCAATAGATATTATGTAAATGCTTGGCCCAAAGATAAGTATTTTCTCTAAATATGATCCAAAGCTTGCATGAAAAACCCTTTTGAATATTCACCAGGCTATTAACATTCAGTCCACTATCATTGAATGACTTACAAATAGCAGACCAAGATGTCCAGTGAACTTTGTTAATTTCACTGATGGATCCCCATAAAAACCTATTCATCAATTTTTCAATTTTTGATATGATTGATGAGGGAATCCAGCAGCTTTGAGCCCAGTAAGTAGGGATAGAGATAAGGATAGACTTAATTAAAGTAAGTCTCCCACCAAATGATAGTAATTTTTTGTCCCAATGAGCAATTCTATTTCTGATTTTTTCTAGCAAAGGAATAAAATTAGATGCTTTATTATTAGGGCTTAGAGATACTCCCAGATACATTGTAGGCAGATTTGTAGTGTTGTAGCTAGTTTGAGTAGTCAAGTTGATTTTCCTGTCCACAGATAAGTTAGTAGCTGTGATGATTTCAGTTTTCTTCTTGTTGACAGATTGACCAGACGTGTCCTGATACACATGCAAAAAATTGGCAATCTCCTCAAGGGCCACCTTGGAACCATTAGTAAAGATAATTACATCGTCTGCAAAAGCAAGTATAGGTATGTTCATTTTTCCACGACTTGAAAATTTTAACTTTTTATTAGATTTAAATAGGTTAGTTATCCCTCTAAGGAGGATTTCCTCAGCTAATATGAAAAGGCTAGGAGACAAGGGGTCACCTTGTCTCACACCTCTATTAGCCTTGAAAATACCAATAGAGTAGCCATTGATAAGGATAAAATGGGTAACAGATCTTATGATGTTGCTAATTATTTTAATAAAGTTATAGCGAAAACCAAAGTTTTTAAGAGTCTTTAATATGAAACTATGAGCTAAGTTATCAAACGCTTTAGACATGTCTAGTTTGATTACAATGTCGCCATCTTTAGTTTTCCTATTTATGTCATGAACTATTTATTTTGCCATAAGAATATTATCCTGTATAGAGCGGTCCAGAACATAGGCTCCCTGAACTTCAGATATAAGTTTGGGGAGAACTTTAGATAGTCTATTGTTAACCAATTTAGACATGATTGTATTAGTGAATGTACATAAGCTAATTGGCCTATATTGATTCCACTTAGATGGATTATTTATTTTAGGTATAAGACATATACCAGTAGCCAATATACCTTTAGGTATTGTTTGACCAAGCATAAACGCTTTAATAGCTTTACATAAATCATACTTAATAATATGCCAGCATGTAGTGTAGAAACATTTATTAAATCCATCTGTACCAGCAGCCCCATTAGGGTTAAGGCTCTGTATAGAGCACCAAATTTCAGACTCACTAGGCTCTTCAAGCAACATTTTATTATATGCCTCATTAATTAGCTTTGGGATAACATTAAATATATTATTTCTCAAACTTATGTTTTCAGTGAATTTATTTGAATAAGAAGGGTTAGAAAGCATATCTGAGAAATATTTAGTTGCTGATGAGTAGATTTCTTTCTCTTCAGTTACCCATATATTGTTAACTTTGACTCCTTTGATAGTTATTTGTCTACGCTTCTTCTTAACATAGTTTTGATAAAGTTTCATATTTCTGTCTCCATCAACTAACCAATTTGAGTATTTTTTTTTTGTTTCTAGAAATCCTCTTCCATGGTGAGAGTCAGGAGGTGAGTAGCTGTGGCTTCAGACATTTTAATTTTATCTTCACTACTACCGAATAATATGAATCTTTCTTCACAAATAAGTAAGTTCTCTTCAGCTTCCTTTATTTTATCAAACAAATTTCCAAAGTGCTCATTGTTCCACACTTTTAAGGAAACCTTCATTCTTTTAAGTTTGTTCTAGTAGACAAATAGAGGAGTTCCCATCATAAGCAATGCCCAGTTAGCTGTTACCAACCTTAGAAAATCTTTGTCCTTAGTCCAGATGTTAAGAAACTTAAACGAGCTACCCTGCTTCCTTTTTTCATTAGTAATAGAGATACACAGAGGAGTGTGATCTGAGCAAGTACGAGGAAGGTGAGAAACCTTCGTGTTTGCAAAAGAGTCAGACCAATCTTGATTTATTAGAGCCCTATCAAGCCGTTTCCACCTAGATTTGTCATATAC
Organism: Limnanthes douglasii subsp. nivea; assembly: GCA_036936605.1. Taxonomy (NCBI): domain Eukaryota; kingdom Viridiplantae; phylum Streptophyta; class Magnoliopsida; order Brassicales; family Limnanthaceae; genus Limnanthes; species Limnanthes douglasii. Next base: position 23,190,291 of record JAUPFV010000005.1, read on the forward strand.
CCTAAATCCTCAATGTGACAGTCCTCCATCATTTCAAGAAGATCATTAGCACTGCCTTGGCAAAAGTTTGAACACCCAATCTGTTCTGAAGGAGAAACAGTGGTATTAAAGTCATCAACCAGTAGACATTCCTTCATTCTGGGCTCAAGCTTTCTAATGTCATTCCATAGGTCTAACCTGCCACTTCTCTGACATTTTGCATAGATACAAGTAATAAAAACAACATTATTTAAGAAGTTATGATTTACTTATATATGACAGTATTGAATTCTGTCATCAAGTATATCAACCTCTAAATCCGCATGCCAAATTACCCATATTTTGTTAGAAACATTTGCATAATAATTGGTTAACTTTAGTTTAGTTGATAAGCTGTTTATCTGATCACAAGTAATGATAGGTTCCTGCAAAAACAAAATTTTAATACCTTCTTTCATTATTAGTGATTTTAGTCTCCTAACAGATGAGTGGTTACCCACTCCTCTAATATTCCAACTCAAGAGCTTTATCATTTAGGACTTCTGAGAGAGGATCTTCTGGTCTCTTCAAATTGTAGAGACTTAATTACTAGAGGTTTGTTCATCTTGCTTCTTCTAGCTTGTTTAAGTTTTTGATCAAGGATACTTTAGAAGCTTTGATCCACTTTTTTGAGTCTGCGTACAGGTGAAGGAGGGAGGCTTCCAGTGTTATCCTCAGGAGGATATAGCTTTTCAAAATGAGGTGTAGTTGTTTCAGATGGTTGGGGAGATCCAGTGTTTTTAATTGCAATGGTGGCATTCCTTGTATCTTCTTTTGCCAGATAAGTATTCACTTCTTCGACTAAGTTAGTAGTATCAAGGTCTTCATTTCTTTTTATAGTAGGAGATACTCTTATTTCAGGTACCTGATTTTCATCAGATATACAATTTATATCATTACCATTAAGAACAGAAGGCTGATTATTCACATGTATTGTTTCTAGCTCAATCTGTTTGTCATCAACATATGATTGATCTTTCAGTGTAGACTTAGTTTGCTTCAAAGCTTCAAAGGGTATTTGGGTAGGCTTATTTACTTCCATACTAACAACAAGTGTATTTTTACAGGAAGACAAATCGTGTCTAACATGAAAGCAGAAATTACAGTATTTTGGTACTTCCTTGTAACTCAGATTTATCCAGTGCCCCATGTTATTGCCGAAGCCTATCAAACATGATTTTGCAGCTTCTTGGAGATTTCCATTAAGATCCATGCATAACAGGCATTATACATGGCCTTATTTTTGGGTGGGATCCAAGTCTTCAGAGGTGTTCCTAAGGAAGAAGCAACAGCATTGCCAACTCCTTCATTATATATTTGCTCAGGTAATCTTTCTAGTCTAGCTCAGATAGGATCCATAGGACTTTCTTGTTTAGTATTAAAGGAAGGTGACCATTTCAGAACTCTCATGGAGTATTCACCCAGAGTCCAGACTCCACGGGACCATAGTCTACCTATGTCTTCTTTTAGGGAAAATTCAAGGAATAGATGCCTATAATCCCAATTTGTATAACTGGAATCACCATTGAATTTTCTATCTGCAAATAATCTGTCAAGAACAGATTTTTTGGGAAGGCCTTTAGAAAATTTACTTATTAAGGTGTAAGTAGAGTCCTTTTGTAGATCTTCATAGATAGGGTCTTCAATTTGGATTGATATATGATCAATCTTGTGATGAATAGACGACGGTTTGATGTCTTTAGTTTGATGATTTGTTTGGTGTACGACTTGCGAATAAGATCTATGGTGATTAAGGAAATCACCGTTTTCATTTCTGTTATGCTGCGCAGATGAACTTAGCGGAGTGAATTGCTCCATGCTACACAAAACCAGAATTATGATGACAAGTAGTCGATTACAGACATGGAGAAAGATACAAGATGGATCAGAGGAAAAGAAGGGTCCAGAATTTAAATCTTCGACTTCTAAACTGTCTCTAATAGAAGTAAAGGTATAAAAAATCAAAAGAAGTATAAGTAAAAAGAATGACGAATGTTTACCATTAGTGTATTTGGTTTTGCTAAACTCATTTTCAAATATGTCAAAAATCATTTTAATATTTTAAAAAGTTTAATAACAAAAAATTACCGATGGATATATCATTTCCAGATATACCATAAATCATTTTAATATTATAAAATACATAACAAAAAATTACCAGTGGATATATCATTTCCAAGTATATCATAAATTATTTTTAATATTATAAAAAAATAACAAAAAATAACGAATGGACATATTATTCGCAAGCCAAAAAAAATAATGCTATATCTTTTTGTTCATTTTATATTGTTTTAATTAATCTATCTATATATACATAATAAAAAATGAAAGAAAGTTTTTATATATCAAAACACAAATTAATTTTTTACACTATTATTTTAGAATATTTTTACACGTTATTTAAATTAAATAACTGTATTTGAATTTTGATGTGTCACTTCTAAAAAAGTCATAAACCAATACGTGTTTAGAATTGGTTTATGTAATTCATGTTTTCTCATGACATGCACGATGAACTTTTAAACCGCCGTACACATACAACGACAAAACTTGGCAACGTGGATATGGTGGCGCGACCATGTGAAGCATGGTCACCATATGGGTGTGATGGTTCGAACATTTATCGCTATCCGGGTGTCACAGTTCGAATGTTTATCGCGCGACGCTAACAACAATGTCCATCACCATTACACACACAATGATGTTTAGAACTACCGTTTTTGAAATGCAAAAATACCCTACTTATTATAAAATCTTTAGTTATTGGTGATTGCCTTTCTAATTGATAAACTCTTTATATATATAACATACGCAATATTTAAAATATTTAACAAAATATTATTTTGTCAAAAAATACGGCCGAACCCAAATGCGATACTAAAACTGGAAAAATGAAGGAACCTAATTAATTTGTATGACATTAAATAACCGAGAAAACATATGTGCCCACTAAAGCTTTTTTGTGTATCTTATAAGTATTGAGTTATTGTGCACATTCTTACGAGTGCTTATAATGGATGGTACTTATAAGACAATGATGTACAGGTATCATTGTTCAAAATTGTTGGTTTACTTCAACAAAACTGACATTTGGCATTATTTTTTTATAAGTTCGGAGAATCAAACGAACTACAGTGGGGTTTAAGTGCTATAAATACGGTGATGATGGATAATATTTCTCACTCATAAGTGTGTTATAAAAGCTGGATATGTCTAGAAGGCTTACTAATGGTCCGTTAGTTTAAGAGTTTACAATATAAAATTGGAGCCAAGTATTGCAATCAAGGCTCATATATATCATATTTCCTAACAAAGTTTCAATATGAAAAACTTATACCAGTAGAAAAAAAAATATAATCAACTTAGTAAGTTTGAACAAATAAAAAAAAGTAACAGTCTAGGCTCCGGTATAGGAGTTCAACTAACGTCTTCAACAAGGTAAATCTTGTCTTAATAAATTAAATTACAATGTATTCTTCTAATTATAATGCACGGTATGAAGCCGTAATAGAAAAACTTAAGCTAGAAAACATGTGTGGAGATAAGAGAGTAAATCCATTAAATTAGAAGAAAAAACATTATTAGCTTGGTAAATCTGAACAAATAGAGAAAACAGTAATCTAGACTCCGACGCAAGAGTTCAGCTAACGTCTTTAGCAAGGTAAATCTTGACTCAATCTATTAAATTATAATGTATGCTTCTAATAATAATGCAGGATATGATTCCAGAATAGGAAAACTTTGGTTAGACTACATGTGTGGAGATAAAAGACTAAATTTCTTCACAGACTCTCAGTTGGTAATACATTAGGATTTAGGTCAAGCCAAAACTATAAAAGATATTCTAATGCAATATTTTAATAGTTTTTGGGGGTACTGCAATATTTTTTTACCAGTTAATTTTGAAAAAGTACCAAGATAAGAAAATATAGCTCACCATGCTTTGGCATCTTTGCCATGTGTTAATTTAGCATCAAGGGTAATCTTATAAGAAAAAACATCCATCACTCTATTAAACCAATTCTTATCAACAATATCATCTTTGAGAGTTGGATAATTAAAGGAAATAAGGAAGAAGAATAAGATTGAAAAACCCATATCAAGAGATATTTAATGGAAGGAACACTTCATCTAAAATTAGGTTCAAGGCTAGGCGCATCAAAAATGAAATTATACATGTATGTATAGATATTTGATATCTTATACAGACAAGGACTCACTAAACTTCATAATATAAAAAGAAATGCTCATTGTGGTTATAAAGCATTATACATATTTTTTTTGCATTGAGAATATCATTGGCATACACTCATGGAGGATGTAAGGAAAAAAATAATGCATTGTGACACTTGTCAACGCTTCTCAAATTTAACAGAAGTATCTTCAGATTTGCTGTAAGCTATATCAGAGTCTATTCATTTTGATTAATGTGGTCTTGACATTTTAGGGCCACTTCTAAAAGCTTTTGAGAAAGGAAATGTTTTCTAATAGTGGTGGACTATTTATCATAATGGGTGGATAAGGTACCACCACTTGTGAACATCACTGCCAATGATTGATGGTATTTACAAGTCGATGATGTACAAAATGTCATTGCTTAAAATTGTTGGTGTAACTTCAACAAAACTGATATTTTTCAATGGTTTCATGTTTTTAAGTTCAGAGAAGCAAACGAACCACGTCTGGGCTTTAAGTGTTCTAAGTACGGTGATGATGGAAAATATTTCCCATTGATAAGTGTGTTATAAAAGTTGGATATATCTGGAAGGCTGAACTAGTGGTCAGTTAATTTAAGAGTTTACGATATAAAATTGGAGCCAAGAATTGCAATCAGGGCTCACGTATTGTTATATTTCCTAACAAAGTTTCAATATGAAAGACTTACACTAGTAGAAGAAAAAACATAAACAACTTAGTAAATCTGAACAAATAAAGATAATAACAGTGTAGGCTCCGGTATAGGAGCTCAACTAACGTCTCAAACAAGGTTAATTTTGTCTCAGTCCATTAAATTAGGATGTATTCGCCTAGTCTAATAATAATGCAGGATATGAAGCCGTAATAGCAAAAATTCAGCTAGAAAACATGTGTGGAGATAAGAGAGCAAATCTATTAAATTAGAAGAAAAGGTATAATCAATTGGTAAGTCTAAACAAATAAAGAAAGCAGCAATCTAGGATCCGACGTAGGTAATGAATTAAGAAATAGCTCAAGGGTAATTTTGTGTTATGAGAATCTTTTAGGGTCCAAAAAATAATAAATCCTCCTTTAGTGAGTCTTTTTTAGAGAGAGAAAGTAATAGCTAATCCAAGTAGAGAGAGAAAGTAATATTCTATTATTCCACCAGCTCTATCAACCCGGGTGGGGTCCTTTCATAGTACAATAATGGGCTTCACACGCTTTAATTCCCACTTATTACACATTTAGTCTCTATATTTTTCCACTTATCCATAATAACTACTTCTACTGTACTTTTTATAATATTTCTCCAATAAAAACACTTCCTTACAATTTTTCCATGTATTTTATTCTCCCTCATCAGTAGCCCCCCAATCCTAGTAAAAATATTTTTGCTAGGACTGTGATGACATCTTCAAAATTCATCTTATACGTTTCAATCCTCCTCGAAAAAGTACCTCTTCGAATATCTTCTTAGTCGCTTCAATTCTCCTCGAAAAAGCACATCTTCGAATATCTTCTTAGTCGCTTCAATTCTCCTCGAAAAAGCACCCCCTCGATTCTCTCCCTCAAGAACTAATATCACTGAAGACGATCTTCAAGCAATACGAAATAATCTGTGGCCAATAAGGGAAAGTAATTGCCTCAGATAACCTGAGACATAAACTCTTCCAATTTTTGTTGCAGAACAGAGCAAATCTAGTGGCCTTGACTTGGCCTCTTCTAGTCAAATGGCCACCGTTCCCCTAACAATGTCCGAAGAACAGGCTCGTCGGATTGCCCCAAAATCTAAGGGTGACATCACTCTTCCCTTGAAACTTGATTCCATTGCAGGCAACAACATCCGAGGAATCGAAAATAAGCATATGGTTGCACTTCACAATATTTCTTATAAATACTTTTCGCCTTCGGAAGAGACCATGCTGAGGACCCGATGGTGCATCCTCTCGTATATCGACATTAGATTCCCCTCGGAAGGTGAGACTCCTTTATCAGTTAGGGATAATGAGTTAGTTGTTTATACGGAAATCATGAACTGGGGGTTAAGGTATCCCTTAGATCCATTTTTTATTGAATACTTTTCCAAATTCGACCTCAGCCCTTCACAAGCTGGTCCAAACATGTGGTTCACACTCATGGCATGTATCATGGCTCAAGGATTTCGGGCAATGAATTTTCCTTAGAGGAGCTCATCGGATTATCTGGCCTGGCAAAGAATCCGTTTTTTCCGTTTTACTCATTAACTTTTGGTCGAGGACAAAAAGTATTGAAAGACTTGCTAGAAGCTGACAAGAAGTGGAGGCAACAATTTGTCTTCTTTTATGGACATTGGGAGACAGGATCTGAATCAACTCCTTCGAATCCACACAAACTGTCTCTCTTGTGGACCAACAAATGTAAGTCTGTTAACTTTTTCTTTTATCTTTCCTCAGATAATAACGTACTAACCTAAATTCTTTGTAGCTATGACCGGAGTTTCAAAACCATATGCAGACTATGTAGAGAGTGCTACCACCGTCTTCACCAAACTCAGCGAGTGTGCCAAAGAAAATTGGGACAACAAATTCCACCTGTGCTTTATGAATAATAACTTGGCCAAAAGTCGACTCTGGAGGCTGAATCCCCTTGACTGGCTGACCCTGAAAGAATTAATGACCCCTCATTCTCAACAAGAAATCCTTGATCGAGTAAACAAGAAAGATATATTCATTTATCTTCCAAAGCGCTCTTGTGCCAAAAGTCACCTTGATGACTCTAACGAGGAAGTGTCTACAAAAGACCTTCAGTCAGACTCTGAAGGATTAGCTGTTAACCAGGAGCCATCCTCTTCTGCAAACACTGTAGCACCCATTACAATTTCCCCTTCAAAAATATTTGTCCGCCCCATCAAGAAAATAGACACCAAGACAAAAGAAACCAAGAAAAGGGTTGTTTTGGAACCCATCCAAGAAATATTCGAGGACATTAAAACACAAGATGATGTCCAGGAAATCTCCAAGGGCACTGAGACCCAAGATGTCTAGAGAAAATTCAGGTCAAACACCCAATTCTCCTCTTACCCAAACTTCAAGTCCCTCTCCAACTGACAATTCTCCCATATTAGCACCACTTCCAATTCCCTGAAGCGATCCTCCTTAAAATTTTGACCCCAATATTTTGACTGGTGACTCTTAGGATTTTGACCCTACATCAATAGGCTCTCCTACCAGCTCTTTCGAGATTCCTCAGAATGATGAGTTTTCGCTAAGTGTTCGCAACTTACTGCATTCTTCTGTCAACATGGGAAGAAAAATACAACATCTGGAAGACCGGAAAAACCATTATAAGTTCAAAGCTTCCCTTATCCTCGAAAAATTCTGCCAGGAAGAGAGGGATCACTACCAAAAGAAGATGGGGCTTCAAGATGAACTTATTACAGATATCAAGAAAGCTCACCAAATTGCATGCAAGGGATTTAAGGATTGTCTTACCGATGTTGAATTTATTGTTGAGGAAAAGAAAAACTTACTGAAAACAATTCGAGACTTTCCTCAGCAGATAGAAGCTGAAAGAGAGGCAGCTGTGGATGCTTACGCAGCAAAATGCGTGGACAAACTTAACGCTCGAGATGCTACAACCCGAGCAAGGCTGATTATCCAAATTCATGCAGAATACCCTGAGTATGACTTGGGCAGTTTTTGGAAGCTCGTCTCCCCCGAACTTCGCCCACCTGACATTATTGTTAGTGATAGTGAGGCATCAGACTCTGAGGAGAGCGACTCCTAGGAAAATTCTGAGTAACACTGTTTTGATAAAAAAAATTGTATACGCTTTTGGATAAGTCCTTCATAGATTTCAAGGTAATTTTTGTAATGGTTTCATCATATTCAGAGAAACATTCCACTTAACCTTGCTTGTATGCCATGATATGCAATATCAATACTCAAATTTTGAAATTCATTCCTGATATGAAAATAATTGTATGTCAACTCACGTTGAATAAAATAATTTCCTTATGCCAACTTCACTTGGTCATAATAATCATTGTAAAGTGCTCTAAGGCAGACTCATAAGATGTCATAGTTATTAATCCTAACAACTCAACAATCATTTGTATCTCAGAAATAATAATTCGAGGCAAAAGTTCAATTGAATTGATCAGCTCATGATGACACCTCGTTAAAACCTTCCTGTGCCTAACAGGATAGGAAATAGTATGTCGTCGCTGTTTTTGTAAACCTAAAAAATACACACAAAAGATAATCATTACATGCCAACTCCTTTCTCATTCCAGGTACAATTTTAAATGTTCTACATTCCATGGATGCTTAAGATATCTCCCTTTCTTATCTTTTAATCTGTACGTTCCCTGATTTACTTTCTCCGTTACTTTATAAGGGCCCTCCCATTTCGGCCCCAACTTTCCCAGAATTTTCTCCTTGGTGTGCAGAAAAACTTTTCGTAACACTTTGTCCCCCACCTTGAAATATCTTTGCTTTACTTTCGAAGTATACCTACTCCTCATAAATTTTTGATAATGCAAGGACTTTAGCTGCGCTCTTCGTCTCTTTTCTTCCCCCAAGTCTACTTCCAGGGCTCTGCTTTGATCATTCAAATCTTCTTTATAAGCTGCCACACAGTATGATGGGAAAACAGTTTCCGAGGGAACAACCGCATCCATACCGTAAACTAAGGCAAATGACGATGTAAAAGTGGAAGTTCGAGGCGTCGTTCTAAAAGCCCACAATACTTCTTGTAAATAATCGGGCAATTTCCCAGCCTTACCTTCCAAATTTGTTTTCAGTCCATCCAAAATCGTTCGATTGGTCACTTCCACCTGACCATTAGCCTGGGGATGGAATGGATCTAGGAAAAACATTGTTGTATGCCCCTGGAAAGACAAAAGCTCTTAAACTCCTTGTTATCGAATTGAGGCCCATTGTTCGTTGTGATCTTTATCGGCACCCCAAAACGATAAGAAATATTCAAGACAATGAACTTGATAACATCATTTTCTTTTGTACCTGCTAAAGGTTCTGCTTCCACCCACTTTGAAAAATAATCAACTGCTACTATTATCGTTTGCCTTCCACCAGATGCCATTAGTAGGGGCCAAACTAAGTCAATGCCCCACCTATCGAACAATATTGCTTCTGAAATACTTTTTAGGAGCACCCCTGGCCTGTGTATTATGTTGGAATATCTTTGACATGTATCACACCGCTTTACCAAATCTTTCGCATCAGAAGAGATTGTCGGCCAATAATAACCAGCCCAAAACACCCGTCGAATTAACGCTTTATATCCACAATGGGCCGATCCTTCCCCGTCATGAAATTCTGATAGGACAAACTGCGACTCGTCCTTAGCCAAACATTTAAGAATATTATTCGCATACACTCATGGAGGATATAAGGAAAAGTAATGCTTTGTGACACTTGTCAATGCTTCTCAAATTTAATAGAAGTATCTGCATATTTGATGTAAACTATATCACAGTCTATTCATTTTGATTATTGTGGTCTTGACATTTTAGGGCCACTTCTAAAGGCTTTTAAGGAAGGAAATGTTTGATAATAGTGGTGGATTATTTATCATAATGGGTGGATGAGGTTCCGCCACTTGTGAACATCACTGCCAATGATGGATGGTACTTACAAGTCGATGATGTACAAAATGTCATTGCTCAAAATTGTTGGTGTAACTTCAACAAAACTGATATTTAGCATTGGTTTCATGTTTTTAAGTTCAGAGAAGCAAACGAACCACGTCTGGGATTTAAGTGTTCTAAGTACGGTGATGATGGAAAATATTATCCACTGATAAGTGTGTTATAAAAGTTGGATATATCAGGAAGTCTAAACGAGTGGTCAATTAATTTAAGAGTTTACGATATAAAATTGGAACCAAGAATGGCAATCAAGGCTTGCGTATTGTTATATTTCCTAACAAAGTTTCAATATGAAAGACTTACACTAGTAGAAGACAAAACATAAACAACTTAGTAAGTCTGAACAAATAAAGAAAATAACTGTCTAGGCTCCAATATATTAGCTCAACTAACGTCTCCAACAAGGTAAATCTTGTCTCAATCCATTAAATTCGGATGTATTCTTCTAATAATAATGCACAATATGAATCCGTAATAATAAATATTCAGCTATGATAAGGAAGTAATTCGCCGATCCCAATAGAAAATGAGTCAATTGTATATATGAGAAGAGAAAATGCCCCATATTTTATTTATTATTTATTAGAAGACAATGTGTAAAAAGAGTAGTTTGTAAAGGACTAATTGTGAAATAATAAGAGACTACCAAGGACATAAATGGGTCCCACCTTCTCCACTATAAAAGGGAGCCCATTTATTCTTGGTAGGTGGACAGTTCTTTAATATATTCTCTTTCTAGATTATCTCTCTACATTTTGAGCTTTAGTCAGATCAGGTCTAAGATCCAAGATTCTTTATATTTGTCATTTATTCTCTCATCATTGGCGCTGTCTGTGGGAACACATGATACCAAAAAGAAAATTTTTTCTTTGAAAATCGTGATTTAAAAAAGGATAAATGACGAAGCAGCTTGGGAGAGGGTCGGGAGAGAGGTGGCCCGAGCCATTTCGCTGTCCGGGGGCGAGGAAATACCGGGGTGGGAATATTATGCGCAAGGTCAGGATAAGCGATCAACTCTTATCATGACCAGGAGACAGTTACCGGAGGACATCACAAAGCTGAATGCTGAAAAGGAGCGGGCTCTGGATGACAAGAGAATTCAGGAAGGCAAAGGAAAAGAGCCGATCGTAGACAACCGTGGAGAAGGCTATCCGAGTGTTGACCACCGTATCGATGCCCGAACTGTTCAATATAATCGGGAGCCCCGCCCGAACGGGGAGCGAGATGGAGGAGCTGAGCGATACCAAAAGGATGACCGGGGTATTTCTGCTAATTTTACTTCGGACGACTCATCGGGAAAAGAATACCGATGCAAGGAAAAACTAAACAAACGCACGCAAAAGAGCAATTCCCGGAGCAATAGGGCACCACGTTCTGACTCACCCAAGTTCAAGAAGGGTGGCAACGAGAAACGAGCGTCAGGTTCACTGGAAAAAGAAGAGATGTTAACGGGCAACAGAGAGGAGCGGGTAGTCCTAGCCTAGGTACAATGGCAACCGTCGAATAGCCAGACCCAGGGGTACAGGGTCAGTAGCCAGTTCATCAACCCAGGAAACAAAGAACGGTATGGAGTTTAGACCGAGGGGCTCGGATGCGATTCTTTCGGATTCGGAATAAATTGGAGAGCTTCGCCATTGTTAGACGAAATCTTGTCGGGACACCTCCCGAAAAGGTTTGACATTTCTAAATTGGAAAAGTACGATGGTAAAAGAGATCTGGACAACCATTTAGAAGCCTTCAAAAATTTTATTTTGAGTTTCGATAATGACGATAAGTTGTTATGCCGATCTTTCTCGATGACTTTCAAGGATGGGGCATCTAAGTGGTACAACCAGCTACCACAGGGTTATATAAAAAAATTCTGAATGTTCTGGATGATGTTCCGCCAGCAGTTTATGCAAAGAAAAAGTTTCCGGGAGAATGGTGATACGGTCGTTAAATGTAAACAAAGGTTGGGAGAGAGCCTCAGGGATTACACCATGCACTTTATCGATGCGAAGACCGGCCTTGATCATTGCGAAGAAAACGTAGCTCTGACAGCATATCGTTTAGGGCTCCTCCCAGGACCGATGAAACAAGTAGTCACTAAGAAACAAGCGTTCACTTTTTTGCCCTTCTAGCTCAGGTGGAAAAGCAAATATTGATAGAAGAAACAGAGGCGTCCGAGCTGGCAGCGCAAATCCAGCAGAGTGCAAAACCGTCGGTTGTCATAAAGCAGGGTACTCAATCTGGCTATGCCTCGCAAATCCAGCCGATCAACACAATTCCACCAACCCAGTCCACACCGATCAAACCTCTGGCGTCCCAGGGCCAGAGGGCGAAACAGACCAACCAGGTGGTTTCACGAACGATGTCCAATAAATGGATCCGACCTGCTTACTTCGCTGATTTGACAGAATGCGTATACACAATCTATGAAAAAACTAAGAAGAGTGGGATGTATCGGAGGCCCTTCCCCATACCAACGCCTCGGGAAAATAGGAACAACCGGTACTGCCGATACCATGAAGACGTGGGCCACGATACCAAGGATTGTATAGCTCTCAAAAAGGAAATACAGATGCTGATAGAACATGGAAACCTACTCGAGTATGTGAATAAGAAAGTGCAGCAGGGCGCAGCTTCAAAAGAGATCGTGCCGGTTCAGAAGCCAGAGACAACCATGGCTATCTCCGAAATGACCGACCTTTTTGACGTCTGCGTCAAATATCTTGATCCTGATGCCAGCCGTAACCTCATCGGGGTCATTGAAGAAGAAGCTTCGGAAAGTAAAGGAAATGTGAGGAAACTCTGTCATTTTTTGAATCATTGACTATTTTTGGGGGTGATTCTATGGCAGGGATCACGCACTCTTCCCGAAAGCGACATATTGTGAACCTAGCAACTCAGTTGGAAGCTCGGTCTTATCCCCACTCAAAAGGCATCCCTTCACCGATTTTGTATTTTGACGACGACGACATGCGAGACATAGTCGGTCCTCACGAAGACGCCGTCGTTATCGGGGCGGCCATTGCATGGGAAGAAGTCCGGCGCATCCTCGTAGATACCGGATGCTCAACAAACATAATCTTTGCATAAACATTTGCTCAGTTCAGGACACCCCCAGTGATTACACGTTCGGACCGAACTATCGTAGGGTTCACAGGATCGGCAGCAGAAATGATTGGAGAGTTCGAAGGCGTTGTTCAGCTGGGCCGAATGCACGCGGTAACGTCCACTATTCATCAATTCTTAAAATACGTGGTCGGGAATAACGTAGGGGTGGTGCGAAGCAGCTAGAAAGCGGCAAAACAATGCTACCGGGCGACTTTAGCACCGAAAAGGGATCAAGAGATGGAGCAAGTGCGAGACTAGCAATTAGCGAGACTTCCCTTGGGGTCGCTACCTGTCGACGATCCCAGGGAAGCTCCCAGTTTTTTTACCACCGATGAAGAATGTGAAAAACACCAGTTTACCGAAGGAAGAGTTTTGCAGATAGGAACTAACTTATCACCAGGCTTCAATAGAGAGTTGATTTTATTGCTACATGAGAATTTGAATTTGTTTGCGTGGTGCTCAAAGGACGTTACCGGAGTCCCAGAAGACCATGTAATTCACAAACTGACTATCAATAAGAACATCAGACCTGTCTCACAAAAGCGTCGGGCCTTTTCACCAGAAAAGGCAGAGATTATTCTGAGAGAGGTTGAAACAATGCTCAGCGTCGGTCACATCAAGGAATCAAGTTACCCGCTTTGGACGTCCAATCACGTCCTGGTTAAAAAGAAAAATGGCAAGTAGAGGATGTGCGTAGACTTTACCGACCTTAATCGAGCGTGCCCAAAAGACCCCTTCCCGATGCCGAGAATTGACTAGTTGGTGGATTCGACGTCGGGAAACAGATTACTCTTGTTTATGGATGCACATGCAGGGTATAATCAAATCAAGTTGCTCCTAGCAGACTACGAAAGCACAACGTTTGTCACGGGCCGAAGCCTATATTGTTATAAGGTCATGCCATTTGGGTTGAAAAATGCAGGAGTGACTTACCAAAGATTGGTTAACAAGACTTTTGACTGTCAGATAGGGAGAAATATGGAGGTTTACATCGATGACATGCTTGTGAAGAGCGGCACAGATGAAGACCATCTCGCTGATTTGAGAGAGACGTTTGGCAATCTAAGGGGGATAAATCTCAAGTTGAACCCGGAGAAATGTTCTTTTGGGGTTAGGTCGGGCAAGTTTCTGGGATTCTTTGTCAGCGAAAAAGGAATCGAGGCAGACCCGGTCCAATTACAAGCTCTTACCGACATGACCCCACCCAGGAATGTCAAGGAGCTTCAGATATTAACCGGACGATTAACAGCTCTGAACCGATTTATTTCTCGATCATCTAACAAGTGCGCTCCCTTTTTTCAGGTCTTGAGGAACGCTAAGTATTTTGTTTGGACACCAGCTTGTGATAAGGCCTTTTTAGGGATCAAAACTTATTTATCATCCCCGAACCTTCTAACGAAGCCCCAGACAAGGGAGACTCTCTTTCTTTATATAGAAGTTTCAGATTTTACAGTAAGTGCGGCATTGATCAGTGAATCGGGAACGATTCCCAAAGCGATATACTTCGTGAGCAAAAGCATACTGGATGCAGAGACGCGGTATTTGAAGCTGGAAAAAATGGCCTTGGCTTTGGTGACCGCGAATCGAAAAATGCGAACATATTTTCAGGCCCACTCCATTGTCGTTCGAACCTCTTTTCCACTCAAGTACGTTCTTCAGCAGGCGGACATGTCAGGAAGAATGTTTAAATGGTCGGTTGAGCTAGGCGATTTTGACATCAATTTTGAGCCAAGAACAACCATCAAAGGCCAAGCCATGGCTGATTTTATAGTCGAATTTCATTCTAACCGACCAGACCAAGAAGAGCCGCCCGAGAAAGACGAGCTAGTAGAGTGGGTTATTCGAACTGATGGTGGGTCGAACGTCAATGGGTGTGGCGCGGGCGTACAGCTAATCACCCCCGCGGGCATAAGTATGCATCAGGCAATCCGATTTGGATTTACCACCTCTAACAACGAAGCATAATATGAGGCTGCCTTGGCCGGTTTGAGATTAGCACATGTGTGCGGGGCTAAGCACATACGTCTTGTTAGTGATTCTCAACTTTTGATTAATCAGGCCTCGGGAGCATCGGAAGGTAGGAAAGAGCACATGGTTCAATACTTAGCAGCATTACGAGTGTTAGCCGCATCATTTTCCAAAGTAACATATGAGCACGTCCCTAGGACCGAAAATTTTATTGTCGACTCCCTAGCGTCGGCATTCTGTTCAAGCAGTCACCCTTGGATAACCGAACAAGAAAACCCGTCGATCATAAAGAGGGCAGAGCTCGACAATCGACCAAAAAAACGCCTGTCAGATATCCTCGGTAACGATATCGGACTGGAGAAGAGATATTATAGCTTCCCTGGCCGAAAGACTACTACCAGAGGACAGTATCGCAGCTCGAAAGGTACGAAACAAGGCCCGAGGCTACATTTTGTTGGGAGATATACTGTACAAAAAGTCTTTCAGCAGGCCTTTGCTGAGATGCTTGGGGGCAAATGAATCTCAGATAATTATATCCGAATGACACGACGGAGAAGGCGCAGCTCACTGCGGTTACAAAGCACTAATCAGAAGAATTATTTTCGTCGGTTTTTATTGGCCAACGGTAACTGCCGATGCTCAGAAAATAGTGAAAACGTGCAACCTGTCAAAGATTCGCAAATGCAATCATGCCGCGGCTCCTTTAAAATCAATATCTGAAGGCCTACCTTTTGACCGATGGGGAATTGATCTAGTGGGACCGTTACCGATGGCATTTGGTGGTAGACAGACAATTCTAGTGGCTGTAGATTACTTTTCCGAATGGGTAGAAGCCGAGCCATTATCGGGAACGAGAACTAAGGATATCATCATATTTATTTGGTCGAACATCTATTGTAGGTTGTGAATACCCTAGAAGCTCACCATGGACAACGGACCTTAGTTTGACAACAGCGAGATGAAATCTTTCTGTACGACACATAGGATTAGGCAACCATCCCCAGGCGAACGGGAAAGTTGAAGTCACGAACCGAACCATCTTGGAAGGGCTCAAAAAGAACCTAGAAGGAAAAGCTGGCCAATGACCGGATTACCTGCAAGAAGTATTATGGGCTTACCGAACTACACCTCGAACGACGAATAAAGAATCACCCTATGCCTTGGTGTATGGAATGGATGCAGTCACCCTAGCAGAGTCAATTTTCCCATCCTTTAGGATCGGGAAACATGATGCGAATAAAAACAAGGATGACCGACGACTAGCTCGAGACTTGATAGAAGAAAAAAGAAGTCGAGCTCAACTGAATTCTTTGCATTATCAGAATTTAATGAGGAGTCTGTATGCATCAAAAGTACGTCGGGGAGAGTTCAAAATCGGGGATAGGGTTTTGAGAAGAGTTATCTGCATACTAAAGACAAAAGTCTCGGCAAACTCGCCCCGAACTGGGAAGGACCGTATAAAGTAGTGGAAAGAATTAAAAGTGGGACGTATCGATTGCAGGACAAGCACAGACGTTTATTGAGGCTCCCGTGCAACATTGAACATTTAAAGCTCTACTTGGAGTAGTTTTATCGATCTTTATAAATTTTTTGTAATCACTGTTTATGTAAGAACCTTTGGTCGGGGACGTACTCTTTCCTACCGCGGTGGCGCGGGAAGGTTTTAATGAGGCGTCCATAGCAACCGACCTTTTTAATCCAACGTTTTGCCTTTAAAATTCAGAAGTATTAAAAGGGAGTCCATTGGCTGACGAGCTGATAGACAACTTTTGACGATCTTAATCGATCAACAGAACCTTAATAGGTTTTTCAGTGTTTAACTGATCTACATTTTATTCCCGACCCTATGGGAAAATTTTCAATTAAACATTGATCGACAGAACCTTAATAGGTTTTTCAGTGTTTAACCGATCTGCATTTTATTCCCGAACCTATGGGAAAATTTTGATTTAAACATTGATCGACAGAACCTTAATAGGTTTTTCAGTGTTTAACTGATCTACATTTTATTCCCGACCCTATGGGAATTTTTTTAATTAAACATTGATCGACAGAACCTTAATAGGTTTTTCAGTGTTTAACTGATCTACATTTTACTCCCGATCCTATGGGAAAATCTTCACTTAACATAGATCGACAGAACCTTAATAGGTTTTTCAGTGTTTAACTGATCTACATTTTATTCCCAACCCTATGAAGAATTTTTAATCAAGAATTATTAGAGACAACTTCAAGATTATGGGAAAACTTCAACATTTAAAAGTGGTCAGTTACAAAAAGGGTTCTACAGACCCAACAATTACAAAATTTTGATCAAAACATAAGGAGGGGAGTCTAAGCGTCCTCATCCTCAGGCTCAGTCTCTGTGTCGTCCGACTCTTCATCTTCCCAGACCACATCAGATGGGCGATCTGCCTCGGGAACATTCAACCACATGGACCCAAGGGGAAGGTCGGGGAATCGGTTGTGAAAGGTCAGCACATAAGCATCTTTAGCTTCGGCAGTCTCTTTGTCCGTCCATTTCTGACATTTGTCAGCAAATAGAGCATTGGAATTTTTGAGATCGACAATCTCTTTCGCTTTCTTCGCCGCGGGGTAGTGAAAGAAACGGCTCTGAATTTTTGAGACGGCCAATTGCCCAGCTCGGTCATCGCGGTCTTTTCTAACCCGCACCAAGGTTCTCTAAACCTTTTTCAGCTTTCCCTCCAAGAGCCTGTTTGCTGCCTCTCCCTTTTTCACCTCCTCTTCAAGCACGACAATTTTCCCTTCCGCTTCCGTCAGCCTCTGGGTTAGTTCCCCTGCACGCCTTTCTTTCATCGCCAGAGGCACGATCATATTGTACAAAGACAAAGACAGACCATCGGTTACCCGCAAATGGGAGGTATGAGAGCTCCCAGGAATTGACAGCACGGGTAGTTTTGTACCACTTGATGACGCCCCAACAACTTTTGCTGCCTTAGAGGGACCAGTCTCATCATCGTCGGGGATCACCACTACCGAAGCTCTCTCGAACGGTACCGCTACGGGAGCGGTCGCATCGCCACCTTTGACCTCCTCATATTGCTCAAAAAGCGTCGGGATGGTCGCGTTATCGACGAGAGCGGGAGCATCAGTAGGACCACTCTCCTTCTTTGAGCGTTTTGATTTTTTAGCTTGAGCACCATCCGCCTCAGCCTTTTCCTTCCGTTTCTTGGTCAGCTCCTCAGACCGATGGGCTTCGTCATCCTCAGCAGCAGCTTCATCCCTTTGTCCCACCGCGTCGACCTCCTCTGCCTCGGCATTCGCCTGCTCGGCATCCTCGTCCGACTTGGAGCGCTTACTAGGCGCCTTATTGCGTTTGGGCAGGAACAGGTGTGCGTCGGGGCATCTGTCTTTGCAACCAAATATACCAAGCTGGGTGGTTGGCGCAGCTGCTCCAAGGTAAGCGGTTCAGCAGAGCAACGCCAGAGGTTGCTCATAATCAGATTTGTGTTCTTGAAGGCACGGTGGAACGCCCGACCCCAGTTCTTCCGGGAAAATTCCTTCATTTGGAAGGTCACTTTGCCAGCTTTGAAGTGGCTCTTCTTCAGCTCATGGATGATCTCCTTTGACACTGCATAAAGGATCGGTCTTTTCGTTTAAAAAAATATGATTACCATCGGGAACCCATGTCCGCAGCGCCTCGGGTTCTCTTTAGTATAGGGGCGACTGTTTTCCCAGCAGCCACTAAGGAAGACGAACCGATGCTTCCAACCCTTGTCGCCTTCGAGGAAATTGTTTACAATCTTCCAAGTGTTGGCCAGGGAAGAATAGAAGAAGGGTGATTTGGGAGATTTCAAAATCCGGACATGGAAATGTACTCAGCCATCGGCATAACCCGACCCGATAGGCGAGAAACCATTATGCAGGACATCAGCGTATACCACGCGTTGGGCGTTAGCTGTGAAGGGCAGATGCTAAGGGTCTTAAAGTACAGAGCGATCTCAGAATCCAGAGGAAACCTGAGGCCCCAGTTGAAGAGCTCTGTGAAAATGACAATCTCCCGTGACCGAACATGCACGAGTGTGTCACCAGGAACGGGGAATCGTACGGTGACGCACTCAAGGATCCCCCACCGGATCAGAAGCTCTACCTATTCCGCGGCAGAGAAGTAGAGATATTTGCCTTCAAAGAGGGAAATAATGTTGTCCCTTGGCAACAACCGATGATAAGTAGTGGTTATGACGGCTTCGATCTCCGCTGGAAGAGGTTCTTCGGGAGGATCAGCGGCGTTGCCAGCAGCGGCAACACTTTCCCGCCAGCTAAGACAGCCGTTTCTGGCTCTCTAGCATCTTCTGATTGGATAGCGTCGGGTTTGGGGGAGCTGCAAGCTGGAGGATCGACCGACTGAGAAAGAGGCTCTATAAAGCTAGAGCTACTAACGGTGCGGGCGAGCTTTGACTCTTCTTCTCGCTATTGACGGGCGTGCTCGATCTCCAGGTTCTGTCGGTCGAGATCCCTTCGGGCAACGCCCAAAAGGGTACATGCTGTATTGATACCCGTCCGGTATCCCTGAATAGTAGGAGTCAGTTGGACTATTTCGGGAGAGTTACCGCCCGCTGGTGAAGTAGATGCACCGGAATCTCCCATTGAAAGAAACCTAGTTTTGCCTTGGCGTCTAAGAAAAAGTTTTAAGCTGGTAGGAGAATTTACCGACGAAGGCGTCGGGCGATCGAATTGAGCGATATGGGAGTTTGGAGAGCTACTGCTGGAGGAGATAACTATGGTCTCGGGAGTTTGAGCACCAACAGGGTCGGGTACGATGAAGGATTTAGCGGGAACAAGATTAGGAAGGACAGGGTCGTGAGGGAGAGGCACGAGTGCGAAGGGTTTTGTATCAGAACTTCAGATTAGTCCCGCAGCTTGGTATTCTTCAGCTCGGTATCCAATACTAGCCTAGTCGATAAACCCAAATGCAGGCTCAGTCTTCTTCTTCGGTTTTTGTTTTGGCTTTGGGGTCTTACTTTTCATAAACTTTGCTCTCTCTCTCTAGAATGATCAGAACAAGACTTTCTCTCTCTAGAAATTCTCTGAGAGCGATTTAGTGAATGAAGTATTTATAGGCAGCTTGCTTTAACCGCTTTACGCATGGGAGAGTCCAAACGACAAAAAACAGCGGGAAGGTGAAGAGTCTTTTGGAGAGATGTGCAGACGAGCACATTTTGAGTAAGGGGATGACACGTGTAGGTTTAGCCCAACAGAGCACGCCATAGGCGCTAGTCAGGCTAGCATCGTAGGTCTCCACCGACTAGTTTGGATGGGCATGGTAGATGGGCTCCATATACCCGGTTTTCCTTCAAAGCCCAGGTTACCCATTTAGGTATGCTAGATGGGCTCCGTGCGCCCGATCTTCTTAGATGGTCTCATAATAAGCTCTTTTCGCATCAGGGACGATTCGTGGCCGTTCCTGAAGTCTTAATGACAAACAAAGGGGGTCAGTCATCATTCAGGAGAAAGCGGATGGTCATGGGGCATATCCTTAAGCCGTGCCGGTACCGAGGTAATACGGTCATTTGATACCGAGGCAACGTGGGCCTCTTGTTACCAAGGCAGTCGTCGGAGGCGTATCGAAATGATTTATTTACAAGTCTTCATTCCCGATACTCTTGAAGACTGGGGGGGGGGCTACTGATAAGGAAGTAATTCACCGATCCCAAAAGAAAAGGAGTCAATTGTAAATATGAGAAGGGAAAAATGCCTCATATCGTATTTATTATTTATTAGAAGACAATATGTAAAAAGAGTAGTTTGTAAAGGACTAATTGTTAAATAATAAGAGACTACCAATGACATAAATGGGTCCCACCTTCCCAACTATAAAAGAGAGCCCATTTATTCTTGGTAGGTGGACAATTCTTTAATATATTCTCTTTCTAGATTCTCTCTCTACATTTTGAGCTTTAGTCACATCAGGTCCAAGATCCAAGATTCTTTATTCTTGTCATTTATTCTCTTATCAAGCTAGAGAACATGTGTGGAGATAAGAGAGTAAATCCATTAAATTAGAAGAAAAAGCATAATCAATTTGGTAAGTCTAAACAAATAGAGAAAGCCGTAATCTAGGATCTGAAGTTGGAGTTCAGCTAACATCTCCAGCAAGGAAAATCTTGACTCAATCTATTATATTATAATGTCTGCTTCTAATAATAATGCAGGGTATGATTCCATAATAGAAAAATTTCAGCTAGACTACATGTGTAGAGATAAAAGACTCTTAATTTCTTCACAAACTCTCACTT
Organism: Limnanthes douglasii subsp. nivea; assembly: GCA_036936605.1. NCBI lineage: Eukaryota > Viridiplantae > Streptophyta > Magnoliopsida > Brassicales > Limnanthaceae > Limnanthes > Limnanthes douglasii. Next base: position 23,211,462 of record JAUPFV010000005.1, read on the forward strand.
GGTAGTACATTATGATTTAGATCAAGCCAAAACTATAAAGAAGATTCTAATGTAATATTTTTAATAGGCTTTGGTGTAATGCAATATTTTTTACCAAGTTAATTTTGAACAAGTACCAAGATAACAAATACAACTCACCATGCTTTGGCATATTTGCCATGTGTCAACTTAGCACCACGGGTAATCCTATAAAAAAACATCAATCACTCTATTAAACCAATTCTTATCAAGAATATCATCTTTTAGAGTGGTGATAATTAAAGGAAATAATAAAGAAGAATAAGATTGAAAAACCCATATCAATAGATATTTAATGGAAGGAACACTTCCCCTAAAATTAGGTTCAAGGCTAGGCGCATCAAAGATGAAGTTATCCATGTATGTATGGATACTTGATACCTTATACAGACAATGACTCACTAAATCCTTTTCTCATATACCTCAACCCCGATGAAAAAGCCTTTATGGTAGATGAAATTCATAATAGAAAAACAAATGCTCATTGTGGTTATAAAGTGTTAGACGTAAGAAATTTGCTGTAAGAATATTATTGGCATACACTCATGGAGGATATAAGGAAAAGTAATGCTTTGTGACACTTGTCAATGCTTCTCAAATTAAATAGAAGTATCTGCATATTTGATGTAAACTATATCACAGTCTATTCATTTTGATTGATGTGGTCTTGACATTTTTGGGCCACTTCTAAAGGCTTTTAAGGAAGGAAATGTTTGCTAATAATGGTGGACTATTTATCATAATGGGTGGATGAGGTACAATCACTAGTGAACATCACTTTTAATGACATTATAAGCTTTCTTAAATCAGATACATGTTACAGATTTATGATACAAAGAGTCATCATACCAGATAATGAAAATCACTTCCATAATGAACGACTCATTTGAATCTTCTCAACGAGATGTAAACAAAAAAAATAATGTTCTTCTTTTGATCCACATACAAATGGTCAACTGGAGGTTACCATTAAAACAATAATATGTGTAATCAAGAAGATGTTGGAAAAAACGGTCTAAAATTTCCCTAATTTCCTACAAGTAGTTTTGTAGTATTATAAAACCATCCAAAAAATAACTAATACATAATCACCTTTATCTTTGGTTTATGGGATGAAAGTAGTCATACCATTCTATTGTTATGTCTTCCTACTAATATAAATTGATGAAGAATTAAGTGGCTCATGAGCAATGAGTTATGAACTTGATGTCATTAAATAAAAATGTAAAAGCTCATTTATACTTTAAACACTACAAAAACTTGATGATGAATAAAGATAACTTTAAAGTTTGTTTCCGAAATTTTAATACGATAGACAAATTCCTTAGAAAATTACTCCTACATACAAAACATAGGAGTCTTGGCAAGCTAAAAATCAATTGAGAAGTCCCATATACAATATAAGCAAAGATCGAGTCCAGAACATACAAAGTTTATATGAGCAAAGAAAACCACTTCAGCGCCAATGAAATATAAAGCATCTCAAGCCCTAAAAATCTTAATAAGACTCAACTAATTATTTTGTCACGTATTAATATTTTAATAAACTTTTATTCAGTATATATTTTTTCCCTACTTCGATGACATGAAGTTTTAAGGAGAAATCCAATCAAACACTTTTTACCATTTATAAAGTCTTGAAATTTTATTACTATATCCAACCAAAACAAAATAAAGAATCGGATGATTCCATAAGTAATCAAGAAGCCTCTTTATGTATTAGAAAAATATCAGATGAATTTAATACTCTTAAAAACAAATAAGATAAGTATATGATGAATCCAAATGCAGTTCTCAACTCTTAAGGTAGTCTAAAACCTACTAATAAAACATAAATAGTTAAGTCATGGATGGTTTCAAAAGTAATCATTAGCACTAAAATAATTCATGAAGTCTTCAAACAAACAACAAACAAAATTTGGATACTTCGAGACACATTCCAAACTCTTTAATTTTCGAATTGATCACTCCAATTAAAATAACATACTACTAAACAACGTGGTGTTTTTTTATAAATAGAATAAAAGTTAGTATAAATAACAAATCATATAAAATTACAAAATTAATAAATTTATTGAGAAGTAAAAAATACAAACATGCACTCCTTTAAAATATTCCACAAACATTATGGAAAATTCTCACAAAATTCTATCATGCTTACATAAAATAACAAGTACAACAAACCTCAGAGTGTGATGCGAGAGATTTCTTCCTCAGCCAGGCTAGAAGGAGGCATTGTCAGAAAGGTTCAGTCATTGTTTAAAGAAAGAAAGGTTCCATCATCATTAATGCATTCTCAGAACGTATTTATACGCTAACTTTATCCTAATTGGTCGAATTATACTTATGGGTCAAACCCAGAAGTTAATACCCATTAGGCCTAATAACATAATAAAATAAATATTGCGCCATTTTCTCAAATACTACTACACTCTACTATGTCAATTTCTCACATTTTCAGGGAACAAAATATTGTGGTAAGTTTGCTGGTGAAGTGGACCAACAAATATAAATTCAAACACGACTTCAATCCATCTTAAATTCTAAACCAACTCATAGCATCTTGGATTTCTTTCTATCTTATAACATACCCTAAAAACCTTCTGGAACTTATCCCAAAAGTACACTTCTCCGGATTTAGCTTCGATTTCATGGCTTCTAAGTTGGAGAAAATTTCTTTGATATCAAGCAAGTGATCTTCCTCCCTCAAATTTTTTACCATCATATCTTCAATATAAACCTCAACATTTCTTCCAATCTAATTGGAAAATTCTTTATTTACTAAACGTTGGTAAGTACCCATAACATTCTTCACTCCGAAAGGCATTACCTTATAATAATGCATCCCCATATCAATGATGAATGTAGTATGATCTTGGTCCTTCGGATCCATATGTATCTGATTGTATCCAACAAAAACGTTCATGATATATAATAATTTATTACCTGAAGTAGAATCTATAAATTGATCTATCCGAGGGACATTGAATGAATCCTTCGGGCAGGCCCTACTTAGGAGTGAAATCAATACACATCCACCAATGTCGTTTTTGATGAGTCTGAATTCTGATTGCTCACCGGACAGGGACAAATCGGACCTAACCCTCCGGACCGGACAGACCACTTCGAACACTTAGCTATTGGGGGTGTTCGAACTATGACAAAAGTACTAAAAAACCTAAACACTTCTTGACTAAGCTACTTGTTCTCCTACTTAGAGCTCATGGGTATTTAAACATGACCCGGGTCCATTGAACATGACCCGAAAGCCCATAAGGGCCCAAAATGTAAGGGTATAGATACCCAACCACCTGCATTAAATGTGGGTAATGAAAATTAACTGCAACCAGCCAGCTTAATTCTCCCTCTACTCTCTACTCTAAGTATTAAACACACACGTACCTCCACAAAACACCAAACAAATTACAAGCCTACCCTAAGGTGATAATTATCCTCACCAAATTGGCGACCACAGTGGGAGAAGAGGGTGCCTGAATCAGGCATTCAAAACCAGCAAAGAAAGTCTGTCGGAATGAATCCGGACGATCCAGAAGTACCACCAGCTTTGCTCGAAGTGGTGGGTGAGAACGATAAGTATACTATCGAAGAGCGTGATAGGCTAAGGGGTGAAATAGAAGCTTTGAGGGCAGAAAAGGCTAAGATGGGCATGAAAGAAAAGTCCAAAGCATCAGTTGCTCATCACACCGATAACCCCAGAGAGCATGAGCCTTCAAAGACTCATGTGAGTGCCAAAAAGACTCATGCCAGCTCCAAAAAGTTTCACCAGTCTAAGCCAGTGGAGAGTTCTGACTCAAGCTCAGAATCTTCTGGTAGCTCTTCGGACGATGAGGGAGTTGAAGAATCCTTATCCTCTAGCAGTGATGAGGGTCGAACTAAAAAGAAGCAAAAGTAGATAAAAAAATATTCAAGAAAAAGAGATAGACATGGAAAGATGAAGAAGAATATTGGAAAAGGGTCATCTCACAGCCGGATGCATGTAGACCGGATGCTGATGGATCTTTTCGCTTTCCACGATGAGCCAGGTATCTTTGCAACTCCTAATGAGGATACTGTGTTCAGTCGTGGCAGGAATTGGAGGCAATCTCCATTATCCTCTAAAATTATGTCCGGTAACCTCCCTCAGAGGTTTGACAGCACCAAAATGGAAAAGTACGATGGCAGTACTGATCCGGACAACCATTTGGAACAATTTAAAAACTTCATGATGAACTTTGATGACGATGATAAGCTACTTTGCAGAGCATTCTCCCAGTCATTTACGGGGAGTGCTCTAAAATGGTATAACAGCCTACCACAAGGCTGTATCAAGAATTTTGATACTTTTTGGGTGGCCTTTCGAAGGCAGTTCGTTGGGAGTAAAGAATTAAAAGGCAATGGGGACACAATAATCCATTGTGCCCAGGAACCAAATAAGTTCTTGAAAGAATATATAAGCCGTTTTGTGAACACCAAGAATGGGTTGGCTGATTGCTTCGAGCAAGTGGCAATAGCATCCCTAAGGCAGGGTTTGAACCCATACAATTTAGCTTATTCAGTGACCAGAAAGAAGGTCATGACTTGGGGAGGGTTGCTAAATCAGGTTGGAAAACAGATTAACGTTGATGAAACAAAGAAAACCAGGGTGCACAGGCAGGTGAGGTCTACCCCGGTGGCACCAACTCCCAATCAGAATCAATCCGGGAACAAAGCAAAAGAAACCGGACAGGGGCATGGTAGGGCTAAAGCTCAGTCTCAACCAGCTGCTCCTACTCAGAGTCAGCAATCCAGAAACAAGAGAGGGCCATGGGTCCAACCAGAGTGGTTCGCAGAATTAAAAGAAAGTGTGGCCACCATTTATGATAAAACAAAGGAAGAAGTGCACTATAGGAGACCGGCCACACTGCAATCTCCTAGGGAGCATCGTAATAACTCGTTCTGCCAATATCACAATGACATTGACCATACTACTGATGACTGTATAGCTTTGAAACAAGAAGTTCAGAACTTGATTGAGATGGGAAAGCTGGGGGCTTACGTCAAAAGAAGAGGAGGTAACAGACCTGACAACACTCACCGGGTTGGTCCAAGCAATGCTGCTCTGGAGGGAGCCATGGTTATAATTGAGAGGTTTGATGTGGAATCTGAGTACCTGGATCCTGATCCAACTCGAAACAGGGTGGGTGCAATTGAGGAATGCTCTAGGACAGTCTCCGGACGGAGGGGATACTATGACAGCTCCTACTGCTTCTTCGAGGAAGAGGCACGTTCATACTTTAGCCACCCAGCTAGAAGGGGGCATGACTTCCTATCAGTCACAAAATTTATTCTCTTTCATTGTTTTTGATGAAGATGATCTAAGAGATATAGCTGGCCCTCGTGAGGATGATGTTGTCATAGGAGCATCTATTGGGGGCAATGGCATAAGACGAATTTTGGTGGATACTGGAAGCTCAGCCAATATCCTTTTCTTAACTACATATTAGAAGATGAAAAATCCAGCTGTAATTTAGGGTTCAGACAGATCAATTGTGGGCTTTACTGGCAGCTCAACAGATGTGATCGGAGAGTTCGAAGAGGAAGTTCTATTGGGCAAGGGCCCTTTCAAGAAAATGGTTAGAATACTTTTTATCGTGGTGGATTGTCCCACTTGCTATAATGCTATTCTAGGGAGGTCTTGGCTCTCTAGGATGCATGCAGTGGCTTCAACAGTCCACCAGTGCTTGAAATATGCTGTTCAGGGACAGGTGGGTGTTGTCCGGAGCAGTCAAAAGGTTGCAAGAGAATGTTATGCTACAGCCCTGGCTCCTCGGACGTTGGGGGCAGTTCGTATTAATGAGCAATAGCAATTTGAGGGACTTTCTGGGGGAGAGGGTGAAATTGATGACCCCAGAGAGGCCCCTAGAGTATTAATACCAATCGAAGAGGTAGAGACACATTGTCTAGAGGAAGGAAAAAGTGTCAAGATAGGGTCCAAAATGCCACCCGGTCTGAAAAGCAAAATGTTAAAGTTTTTGAAGAGCCATCAGCACGTTTTTGCTTGGTGCAATGCTGATGTTACTGGGGTACCAGCAGATGTGATATCACATCACTTATCTGTCCGGAAAGATGTAGCACCAGTGGTTCAAAAGAGAAGGGCTTTTTACAAAGAAAAGGCTGATGTCATAGTGTAGGAGGTTGACAGGCTCACAAAGATGGGGCATATCAACAAGTCTCAATATCCTTTGTGGACTGCCAATCCGGTCTTGGTAAAAAAGAAGAATGGCAAGTGGCGCATGTGCATCGACTTCAGAGATCTCAATAGAGCTTGCCCAAAAGATTTGTATCCGGTCTCCCGGATTGATCAGTTAGTAGACTCCACCTCTGGGAACAAGCTTCTATCCTTTATGGATGCCTTCTCCGGATACAATCAGATCCAAGTAGATCCGAAGGATCAAGAGCATACTACATTTGTCACTGACAGATGCCTTCATTGCTATAAGGTAATGCCGTTTGGGTTGAAAAATGCCGGGGCTACTTACCAGAGATTAGTAAACAAAGCCTTTGCTGATCAGATCGGGAGAAATATGGAAGTATACATTGATGACATGATGGTGAAGAGTGTGAATGAGCAATTGCACTTGGCTGACCTCTAAGAAACTTTTGCCAACTTGGTAAAAGTGAATTTGAAATTAAACCCAGAAAAATGTGTGTTCGGAGTGCAGTCCGGAAAGTTTCTAGGCTATATTATAAGTGAGCATGGGATACAACCCGACCCAGACCAGCTTAATGCTTTATTCCAAATGAAGCCTCCTCGAAATATTAAAGAAGTACAGCGACTGACGGGGAGATTAGCTGCCTTAAACAGATTCATCTCAAGGTCTTCGGACAGGTGTGCCCTATTCTTTCAAACCTTGAAGGGTGCAAAGGGTTTCGATTGGACCCCACAGTGTGATGAAGCTTTCAATGAGATCAAGAAACACCTGTCCTCCCCCAAAACTCTGTTTAAACCAGTTGATGGGGAGGCACTCTTCGTATATTTGGTAGTTTCAAGTTGTGCCATCAGTGCTGTGTTGGTAAGAGAAGTGGATAGTCATCCCCATCCAGTGTACTACATCAGCAAAAGTTTGATAGATGCAGAAAGACGCTACTTGAAACTCGAAAAATTAGCATTAGCCCTGGTGATAGCTGCCAGAAAGATAAGGCCTTATTTCCAGGCTCATCCCATCATCGTCCGGACTTCCTTTCCCTTGAAGAATGTCCTCCAAAAGGCAGACATTTCAAGTAGGATGACTAAGTGGTCAGTAGAAATGGGGGACTTCGACATAGATTTTGCTCCTCGAACAGCAGTCAAGGCCCAAGTTGTGGCTGATTTTCTGGTTGAATTTCACCCCGACAGAGATTCGGAGTAAGCTACTGACATAAAAGATAAAAAGGTATGGGTCGTCCGAACAGATGGTGGATCTAGCACTACGGGATGTGGTGCCGGGGTGTATTTGACTTCTCCATATGGTGACAAAATGTACCAAGCTATATGTTTTGCTTTCAGGGCATCCAATAATGAGTCCGAGTACGAAGCGGCGATAGCTGGTTTAAAGTTGGCCTACATCTGTGGGGCTAAGAGGGTCAAGCTACTAAGTGTCTCCCAGCTTCTTATCCACCATGCCCAAGGTCAGTCTGAGGCTAAAAAGGAGCAGCTTGTGAAATATTTACTCCTTAAAAATGAAGCACTCAAGTTTAAAAGTGTTGTTTATGAGCACATACCCCGGACAGAAAATGAGCTAGCCGACTTATTGGCAACCATATGCTGGAGAGCCCCGCCATTCAACTCAATATGACTAAAGAAGAGGAAGTTTTTGAGGTACATGTGAAACATCCTCAAGACTGGAGGTTTCCTCTCCTGCAATACCTCTCCGATGGTATCGTGCCTCCGGATAAATCACTAGCCAGAACACTGAAACACAAGGCTCGTGGTTTCATCATATTGAGAGACGTTTTGTATAAGAAGTCTTACAGTAAACCTCTCATGCGCTGTTTGGGGGATGAAGAGTCTCAAGTAGTCCTCTCCGAATTGTATGATGGTGAGGGATCAGCCCATTGTGGATTCAGGGCTTTAACAAGAAGAGTTTTACTGGCCGGTTACTATTGGCTATCTATCATGAAAGATGCTAAGGAATTGGTAAGAAGGTGTGACCCATGCCAGAGGTACATTAATGAAATTCATGTCCCAACCATTCCTTTAGAGTCAATTTCTGAGCCTATTCCTTTTGCTCGATGGGGGTTGGACTTAGTAGGGCCTCTACCTATGGCCTCCGGAGGACGCAAAACTATAATTGTTGCTATAGATTACTTTTCGAAGTGGATTGAAGCAGCCCCTTTAGGAGGAACAACATCAAAAGCTGTTATAAAATTCATTCTATCCAACATCTGTTGCAGATTTGGTGTCCCACAAAAGATAACAACAGACAATGGGCCACAGTTCGACAACAGGGAAATGGAGAGTTTCTGTGCCTCAAGGGGTATACAACATTGTTTCTCTTCACCATTCCACCCACAAGCAAATGGACAAGTCGAAGTGGCTAATAGAACTATACTGTCCGGTTTAAAGAAGAATTTGGAAGGGGTTGCTGGGAAGTGGCCTAGTTATTTACAAGAGGTCTTGTGGGCCTACCGGGCAACACCTGGGGCTGCAACACAAGAGTCACCCTTTGCTTTGGTCTATGGGATGGATGCAGTAGCTCCTATAGAAGCAACTCTCCCATTGTTTTGTGTTCACAACTTCTCCGAATGCGCTAACGAGGTGGCAATCAGAGGCCAGCTCGATTTGGTAGAAGAAAGACGAGTTAAAGCTCACCTTAGAGTTGCACACTATCAGGGGTTGATGAGAAGCAGATTTGCTTCCAGAGTTAAAAGAAGAGATTTCCAACCGGGGGACAAGGTATTAAGGAAAGTCTTCTTACACACTAAAGAAAAGTTGTTCGGCAAATTGGCTCCAACTTGGGAAGGACCTTATGTGGTTATTGAAAGGCTTAAACCTGGAACATATTGGCTAGAAGACAAGGATGGAAGAGTTTTGACTCACCCTTGGAATATCAAACATCTCCGGATGTACTTGTAGTAGTATTTGTGTAAATATTTACTTGTTTGAACATCCATGTAAATATTTGGGGGCATACTCTTTCCTCCCTGGTGGCACGGGGAGGTTTTAATGAGGTGTTCGGGCTTTTGAATAAAATTTGATGCCTTCTTAAAAATTTTCCGAAGTGTTTTAAGTTTTGTCCGTTGTCACGCTATCCGTATTGAAATAAAAGAATGATGACCACTTAAATATTCGTCATCGGAGAATTTAAACACTCTCACTATAAAATAACTAAGGGCTATTTAAACTCTAGCCGGAGAATTTAAACACTCTCACTATGAAATAACTAAAGGCTGTTTAAACTCTAGTCATCAAAATTGGAACAAATAATGAAAGAAGATGAGAATTGCACAAAACAAAAATATTCATTAAAATAACTTAAAGTGCCTTGGCCTTCCAAGGACTTTTGAATTGTCAAAATAGAACAAAAAACCTATCCGGTCAGATACCGGACACAATTACAAAAAAAGAATCCCTTGGCCTTCCAAGGACTTTAGTCTGGATAAAAAGTAAAAAAGTAGTTCAAAAATTAAAGCTGAGCCTTTGAAGATGGCTCAACTTCATTTACCTTCTTTTTTCCCTTAGGATCATCTTGATCTTCGTCTGGGCTCTCCCCGGTACATTCTTCGTCATCGGATGAGGAAGCGCTAGAATAGTCATGCAAGTCTCCATCAGCCATTGTGTGATACGGGAGGTCGTCAGACTCAACATGAAGCCATAAATCCCCCAGGTTCCTCTTCGGAAACTTCTCGTGGAAGAGTAGGACCATGTCAGACCTCACCTTGGCATACATTTCCTCATGGGTATCGATCACGTTGTTGGCATAAGCGTCGATCTTGGCTTGAATCTTGTCCTCCTTCTCCCTTAGCAAAGTAGCTTTCTCCTCGGCAGCCTTGGACACTATATTCTCAAGAGCAATTTTGTCATTTGTCAAGTTGGTGATGATTTGGTCTTTGGCCTTGGATTCCCCCTTTGAGGTGGCAAGATCTTTCTCCAGTCCGGATATCTTCTCCCGGAGCTCTGTAATGGTTCCCTCTAAAGTGGTGACTTTTGTGGTACTTGCCTCATGATTTCTCTTCAACTCCTCATTTTCTTCCTTTAGAATGGCAACGTTTGAAGTGGCAGTGCGAAGGTCATCGGACAGCCTCTCTTTGTCAGACTTAAGATCTTTGATGATGTCTGCCTGATTTCGGACTTGTTTCTCCAACACAAGTACAGGCTGAACATTGCTTAATAAAGAATGGGTTATCGCATCCCTTTCACTTGAAACGATAAAGGTCTTACCATTGAAAGTGACTGTGTTTGAGGTGCTCGGAGGGAGGTAAGGCCCGACAAAATCGTCTCTGGGAAGGTTGATGAAGTACTCACCAAGCCCACCAAGACCGGTGATGTCGACCCCGTCAATATTGAGATCTCCCCCTTCGACCTCATCAGTATGGAAGTCGCCCGGTATCTCCTCTGCTAGTGTTGGGTCAGTAGGATCAGCTTGGGAAGGAGGCTCCGGAGCCCGGAGAGAAAGCTCGTCACCCTTAGAAGTCTTCTTCTTCTTGGCCTCCCTATCTTTGCTTTCACTTCCCTGTTTACGATTTCTTTTGGAAGCCCTTGGAGGTTTTAGTGGGTTCACTTCTTTCCTTTCAGTCTCTTGCTCCACCACTTCCAAGAGAGCAGCATCGATTTGGCTGTGGACTGGCCCCTCCGGGTCTATTGGAGCATCCTCCTTTGCATCAGCAGGATTAGCACCACCCACCACCTTCTTGCCTTTCTTTTTACCCTTCATCTTGCTTGGAGCTTTGGCTCGGCCTGGCAAGTAGAGTGTCCCATCTGGTTCATGGGTCCTTTTAAGCACAACATCCGGAGGAGGCTGAGTTGTGAGCTCCTCCCAAGTCAAGTCTCTCCGACCTGTGGTGTTCCACAAGTGAGCCTTACAAAGTTGCCTCCGGTAAAAGCAGCATGGAACCGATTCCCCCACCTCTCAGCAGTTCAGGCATTGATCTTGGTGCAAGTAGCCTGCCCAGATTTCAGGTAGTCACTAAATTCCTTGGGCCGTTCTGCTAAGGCAAAAGTAAAACCAATTAGTTTAAACTAGCTTTAAAAAAAAGGAAAGAGACAAAAATATAAGGCAGGAGACTTACGGTCACTCCTCCACCTGCTTCTGAGAAGGCTTGGGTTCACTCCAGACTTGATCTTCTTTTCGTTCTCCCAAGCACCACTAACAAACAGGAACTGGGTCCTCCAATTCCTCCGCCTCTAATGAATCATCCACAGCTTTGAAATCATCCCCCATATTGAAATGGTAAAAGGGGATGTGGTGGTTTCTATAAAGACTGGCCACAACAGCAAACTCCTCCATTGGCAGAGGAATCCCGGAGAGCCTTGAAGCCATGATGCAAGACATGAGGGTGTACCATGCGTTGGGGCTCAACTGGCTCGGACAGAGTTTTATCAGATGGAAGTATCTGACAATTCCTGGGTCCAATGGGAGTCTGAGCCCCCAATGGAATAGCTCCGTGAACATGACCACTTCACTCAATTTGTAGTTCATGGGAGTCTCTGGGTGGATGGGGATCCTGATCTTTACATTCTCCGGTATTCCCCACTTCGTACGCATCCGGCCCAGCTCAGCTGTGTGGATGAATGCGTAGTTGATTTTTTGCAAGGAGAGGAGATACTTAACGCTGACCTTGTGAAAACAAGGCCTCACCTTTCCTTCGAGGCTCTCCGGCAGATCCGGATGCCTCAAGCACAATTTCTCTTTACCTTTGTCATTTTTGGCAACTATAGCACTACTGGTCTGACCGGAGGGCTCAGACTCAAATGGAGCCTCTTCAACAGAGTCCTCCATTACTTCCTCCATAATTGTTGAAGGATTTTCTGCAGCAGTAGTGGGGGGGAGGGTTCAAATCTGACTCAGCCTGGTCTCCGGACTACTGGGCCTCAGTGTTCTTTTGATTTCTGGCCTCCGGTAGGGGCTCTGGTACAGATGCTTCTCTTTGAAGACTTGGACTGGTGCCCTCCGGACTGGACAGTCTGTCCTTGGGAGCTCTGATGGGCACTTCTGACCTAGGGCTGCTGTCTTTAGCACCCGACTTTGAAGGAGTACTCTTAGACCCTTGGCCTTTAACTAACCGGCCTTTTCTCCGGTCGACTAATTTTTTAGGGGAGTGCTCAGTATCTGACCCCATAGCTATGAAAGGAGAGGGTTTTTTTAAACTAGTGACAGTTACCCCTGGCTCAACAGTAGCTTCCGATTCTTGAACCGAAGAACCAGAGATGATGGGGGAGAGATTAGTGTGGAATAACTTCCTCGGCTTGATCCCTTTTGAGGAATAGGAGCCTTGATCTGACTCTGTGGCTGAGATTATTGGCCTGTCAACAGGAGAAACGGGTAGCCCTGCCGCAATACGTATTTCCCTTTCGACCTTTTGTGCCTTCTCTAATTCAGAAAGGTTAAGCCACCCACCTTTTATCAGAGCGTTCCTCGCTGTAAACATAAACTATCTGGGTAAATTTTTTGCTTTAGAGAGAGAAAGCTTTAAGAAAGTAGTGCAGAGTAAATATGAGAGAGATGGTAAAACAGTAGAAAGTGTGTTTGAATTTATAGTAAATCTGAAAAAAGAGTTTGATTCCTAGGAGAATTCGAAAAGATTGGTAATGATTAAAGACGACGCTGATGTCACCACCTTTAATTAAGAGGTTGCTTTTCGAAGAAGGTGGGTTCGAAATTCAAGGTGAAAAAACGGCTAAAGCAACCATCCAGAAAGCGACACGTGTCCCACAACCTCTGGCAAAAACCGTTTTGGATTCGTGAAGCTTTATCAGTCCGGATAAACCCATAGCCCAAATTGACAGACCTGTCCGGATTAAAACCACCCCTGACGTCAGACTGTTTTTCAGGTTTTTGACAAAGGAGTTTGAACAAACACCTAAAAAAGGGGCTCCTGATGAGTCCGAATTCTGATTGCTCACCGGACAGGGACAGATCGGACCTAACCCTCCGGACCGGACAGACCATTTCGAACACTTAGCTATTGGGGGGTGTTTGAACTATGACAAAAGTACTAAAAAAACCTAAACACTTCTTGACTAAGCTACTTGTTCTCCTACTTAGAGCTCATAGGTCTTTAAACATGACCCGGGTCCATTGAACATGACCCGAAAGCCCATAAGGGCCCAAAATGTAAGGGTATAAATACCCAACCAGCTGCATTAAATGTGGGTAATGAAAATTAACTGCAACCAGCCAGCTTAATTCTCCCTCTACTCTCCACTCGAAGTATTAAACACACACGTACCTCCACAAAACACCAAACAAATTACAAGCCTACCCTCGGGCGATAATTATCCTCACCAGTTTTTTATTTTTATAAGTACTAGATTAGCATTCCACAACGCGTATTGAGATTCTCCAATATGCTTTAATTTTGTTAACATGTCAACCTCTTTGACAATAGCTTCAATTGTTTCTCCAGAAAAGCTTTTCGTCTTTATATTACAGGCCTCACATCGGATCGCACAACTAATTTATGATAAATGATGCTTTGTTAGATTGCTTGGAAATATGACATATAAGAAAATTCTGAACAAGGCATCTCATATATCCTTTTTACTTTACTATCAAATAGCTTACCTACTAATAAAATGTCACTAACAAAGCTTTAGCAGGTAATATTACCTAACAAAATCTTCTTTGAAGATTCATAGCTTGATCCAGTATCTTTGGATTTCAATATTTAGCCATGAAGATCACAACAACACTTTACAACTTGTACATCCTTCGAAAAAGAGGAATCGTGACGCTTTAATGAAACCAATTTCAACAAGACTATTAGAAAGAAAAGACTCTCAACTTCAACCATTTCTTGAAGACAAATCTCGGGAGAATATCAACAAACTCAACACCAGAAATTATGAGTATCAAGGTAATTACCTATGAAGCTTCATCAACTATAAGTCTCCAATTTTTAAATTTTAAACTCTTCAGCTCTAACACTCTGAGCTAGAAATCTATCGAACTCAGACATGTAGCTTATTAGGTTTGGCGGGTGATAAAATTTTAATTTTTGGCGCCCCTACCTTAATTAGCCATACTCTGTATTTTCAGCCCAAAAGCATGGGCATGTACTATTCAATGATTTATAAATTTTGATAAGGCATATTGCCTTACCAACTAAAAAACATAATAAACTAAATATATTAAAATTAAATTATTTAAATAATCAAATAAATACAAAAGATAAATATTGGCTTCTTTCTGGATTCACCCTTTGAATATTTATGTTCTCATCAGATAACCCCCTTTGGCCTCCCAAAGACATTGAGGAGGGCTAATGATAAAATTTTTGAATAAAGGTCGGTTATCTCTTGGAACATAAATCTTTTGAATTTTGCTTTAATTTCGCGAACTTCCATCCAAAGGCTTTATTTGGAAATATTGTCGATGCTATTTTATAACTGTTATTGGAAACATGGTGACATACGTGTCATCACTTTATTGGACCCTCAAACCTTCTTTATTATTGGGGTAGCGTGTCTACAATAAAATAAATTATTCACTTTCGTAGAGATTATAGTCGTTATTGGTTATTCCTCTTCTCTAGAGCCAAAACTGTTGGTCTTTTACAGTCTTTTATATAAAAAGATTTCTCAAATTTTTAGTATAGTAACTTTTTAGAGAGAGCAAATTTCATTTGTAGAGAGATAAGCAGTGCCTTACTAAATTCATCTAGTTAATCTCGGTAACATTTCTCTTTCCTCCACCACTTTCGCCACCACGAATTCTTTCTCTGATGACATTCCGGTGTTTGCATGCTCACTGCTAAAAATTCTCTAACCAAAGACGGTTGGGTGAATTCGTCTAAGATAGACGAAGAGATGAAGAGAGTTAGGGTTGTTTCTTGATTACCAACCTTCGAAGGCACACTTAATGTTACTCATTCAATCGATTGCAGAGGAGCTTTCCCATATAACTGATGCACCATCCCATTAGAACCTTATTCTACTACTCAATGATTTACTTCAAAGAGCCTGAAGGTTAGTGGATTTTGTATTAATGTTTTAAGACTTTAGCTTACATAAGGTATTTTTGTTATCTTACCCAAATTCCACCTAGCCTTTTATTAGTTTAAGGCATTTTGTAATGTTGTTCGAATATTTTTTTTGTAAGTCTTTGGCATGGCCTATGCATTTTTGTAATGTTTAATTCAGATTTTATTCAGTCCTTCACAACTTTTTGTTTCTATATCTTAATCTAACTATTCGACAGTAATCCATTTAATTCAAATATTTTATCCATTCGAAGGTAGTCTATTCAAAGGAACTCAAATTAAATATTCACACCACTCGAAGATAATTCATTAGAAGGCACACAAATTGAATAAACAAGACATTCAAAGGTAGTTCATTCGAAGGTACACATATTATATATTCAATCCATTCGAAGGTAATGCATTCGCATGCACACAAATTGAATATACAAGCCATTCTAAGGTCATCCAGTCGAAGGCATACAAATCGAATATACAAGCCATTCTAAGGTAATCCATTTAAAGGCACACAAATCAAATACATAAACAGTCGAAGGTATTCCATTCAGAGGAAGAAAAATTAAACACACAGATATAATAAGATAAAATTTTAAGGCAAAAGTGGTAGATTAATAATGATCTGGACGTCTCTTTAAAACCTTACCGAGCCACCAGAGTAGGATAGAGTATGACCCAAATTATTTACATTAAACAAAAACAAAGTAAATATTTTTCACATTTGCGTAAGATAAAGCCTTAAATGTTTGATATTCAATAAATGTCTAAAATATCTACCTTCTTCATCAACCAGTAGATACGTTCCAGGCCTGATAATTTCACTTATAGTATATGATCGTGCCTAATATGGTGCCAACTTTCTAAACTTTTTGTATTTGGTGTGTAAAAACACTTCACTCAAAACTTTGTCCCCTACTTTGAAATATCTTCCTTGAATTTTAGGTGCTTACCTGCTTCTTATCAAACCTTGATAGTACACGATTATCAAGTGATCTTTGATTCTTTTATCTTCAACCAAGTCTAATTGAGCTCTTTTAGCTGTAACATTATCATCTTTGGAATAATTTTAAATTCGGAAAGAAGGTAGGGTAGATTTAATTGGTGTTATTGCATCCATCTCATGGACCAAAGTAAAAGAAGACTCTTCAGGTAATTTGATGAGTAGTTCAATAAACCCACAATACTTCTTACAAGTAATTTGGAAATTTTCTTGCCGCTCCTTCTAAATTATTTCTAGACATATCATAATAATTATGTTAACAACCTCTATTTACCCATTGGCGTTAGGGTGAAAGGGTGAAGAAAACCAAATCCGAATTCCGCTGGAAGTACATAAAATCTCCATGTCCCTATCATTCAACCAAGGACCATTATCTGTTGTAATACTTATAGCAATTTGAAATCTGTAACATATATTGGAGAGGATAAACTTGATCACTACTTTAGAGGTAGTTCCGAAGAGAGGCGCATCTTCAACCCAGTTAAAGAAATCATCCATTGTTAATATAATAGTTCGACATCCTCCTGATGCCATTGGTAGAGATCCCACTAGATCAAGCCTCCCATTTATCGAATGGTATTTCTTCAGATATTGATTTCATAGGAACCGCAAGTATATGTATTGCATTTCCAAACCTTTGGCATGGATCACATTATTTAACAAAATTACATGAGACTCATCAGATTTGAGATATCGCAATAAAGGTTTTCTAAAAGTTTTCTTAAAAATGACATCTCTTAGAACTAAAAAACCATGTGCTCCAAACTTAAATTTCTTAGTTAATACTTTGTCCATCGGAAGACTAAATAAATTCTATAACATTTCTTAAAACTTGGAAGAATGGCGCACACTTGTCCTATGACGTTGATATAAAATTGTTTAATGCTACTAGCCTTCCAGTCAATACTTGGACTTATTCTGTGTATCTGGGAGGGTCCATAGCAAGCAATGCATTTAGCTGCATTGGGTCATCTTGAATTCCTTTTTAACTTATAACATACCTTAAAAACCGTTTCGAACTTACCCCAAAAGTACACTTCTCTGGATTTGGCTTCGAATTGATGGCTTCTAAGTTGGAGAAATTTTCTTTGATATCAAGCAAGTGATCTTCCTCCCTCAAACGTTTTCCCATCATATATTCAATATAAAACTCAACATTTCTTCTAATCTAATTTGCAAACGCTATATTTACTAAACGTTGGTAAGTACCCACGAAATTCTTCACATCGAAAGGCATTAACTTATAATAATGCATCCCCATATCAATGATGAATGTAGTATGACCTTGGTCCTTCAGATCCATATGTATCTGATTGTATCCAACAACCACATCCATGATATACAACAATTTATTACCTGAATTAGAATGTATCAACTGATCTATCCGAGGGACAGGGAATGGATCCTTCGGGCAGGCCCTACTTAGCAGTGAAATAATACACATCCACCAATGTCGTTTTTATTTTTACAAGTACTAGATTAGCATTCCATAACACGTATTGAGATTCTCCAATATTCTTTAATTTTGTTAACATGTCTACCTCTTTGACAATAGCTTCAAATGTTTCTCCAAAAAAAACTTTTCGTCTTTATATTACAGGCCTCACATCGGATCGCACAACTAATTTATGATAAATGATGTTGGTTGGTACACCCATTACATATTCATTATACGAGGCCAATACATACAAGTTCTTGGATAAAAATGACAACAAATTCTCTTTCATTTTCGATGACAGCTTGGCTCTAGTCCTAACACTTTTTCCATCTGGAAAATTATGTACTTCTACCTCCTCAATTGGAATAACTACAGTACAAGTCTTTCTTGGATCATCTATTTTGCTTGAATCCAAAGAGGACCCTAATAATTGTTTTCCTTTTAGCTGTCATATTTTCAAATGCGTGTAGAGCAAGGGCGGTAACGTAGCATACTCTAACCATTTTTTGGCTGATTTGAACAACCCCCTCTAGACCTCCGACTGCATATTTTAAGCATTGGTGAACTATTAAAGCAACAACATGCATCATTGATAGCCAAAATATGCCAAATATAGCATTATAAGGAGTTGGATAATCAACGAGTATAAACAAAACTCTCACAAACTTTTTAAATGGTCATTTACCAAGGACAATTTCTCCTTTAAATTCCCCAATAACATCAATAGAGTTTTCTATAAATCCCACTGTGGTTCTATTCGATTAGAGAATAACTGATGGTTTTTCATCAACTTGTAAGTGGTCAGAAATAAAATATTAGCTAAGCTGCCATTATCAATAAGAATTCTTCGAATTTTTGTTCCTTCAATAACAGCTCCAATTACCATATCTTCTTCTTGTGGCCAGTCATATTTCTTAAGCCATCCTTATCGAATACAATGCACAGAGCTGGATTATGATATAAATGAGTATATAATTTTCCCTATAATTACATAGTCAAGCTGACCACATGTCTTTTTCAAGAGAAACTCCAGGGAGATGACACGGTATCTTTTCTAAAAATGGTTAATGATTCAGAAAATTGATATAATTTGGAAACGTTTCCTCCTTTTTCACATATCCCTTGTTTTGGGGCTTCTAAAACTTGCCTTCGAAGAACAGGTAAAGCTGTTTACACATCGGTTTCATTTGGCAGTGCTCTATTACCTATCTATGCTTTAACAAAAGTAGTTAGCTTCCCATTCTAGTTTAATGACTGTATTTCCAGATTCAAAGCAATACAATCCTTAGTATCATGCCTCACATGATTGTGATACTTGTGGAATCGAGTATTTTGATTTTCTTTTAGAGTTTGGATGGATATGGCCCTTCAGAATTGCACATGATTCTTTGACCTATCGTAAATAGTGGCAACATTTTCAATAAACTCTGCGAAATAACTAGGCTGAACCCATTGATTTCATATAGGCCTAAATTGTTTCTCCTGAGAAGATTCGTTTAATCTGGGTCAATGATACTTCTATCTAGAGTTATTCAGACGATTGTTAGCAGTAGCTTGTGGTTGGCCACTAGCTTGTTGGAGAGATAGAAGGAACAAGTCTGGGCTGATGAGGTTGTTTCAATCTCTTAGTTTCTTCTACTATAATCTATGATCCCATTTGGTTTAACAAACCACCCCAATTCATCGCATTCTAACGAGTACCTAGATCAACCAACTATCTGGCTAAAAGCCCTTGTCTAAATAAAATTATGACTATTTATTCGAAACAGTATGCGAAGCCATCTTTGGTGTCATTATAAAATGTTTGTTATATTCTTTTAAGGTTTCACTAAGATGCTGCAAATAATGGATTATAGTGTCTTCATTTCCTCTAAGCTCTTTGCTTCCCACAAATTATCTTCGGAAGATCATCAAGAACATGTCAAAGTTTTTTTATTCATCCTTGTAGTAGTCTATTATACCACTTCAAGGCACTATCTTGAAGGTCTGAGAAAAAGCTTTGCATAACAACTTATCATCATCATCATCAAAACTCATCATAAAATTCTTGAATTTCTCAAGATGGTTATCCGGATCTTTACTCCCATCATATTTTTCCATTTTTGAAATATCAAAGCACCTATGTAAATGTCCGGACAAGAATTCGGAAAATAAAAACGATTGTCTCCAATTATATCATTGACTGAACATGTGATCTTTGTTAAAGGTGACGAGTATATCTGGCTCAGATTGAATATCAAATTGATCACTCAACAAGTAGTCTATGATGTGGTCAACTGATCTTTTTAACTTTCCCTGATATTCTTTTCTCTTATCTTAACCTTTTTGGTACTTCATCTTACATAAAGAATCTTGCTTACTCAATTTATGGTGTCTATTCGAATGTTTTTTAGATAAACACCTTTTGGTGGTTTTCTTTCCTTTTCTTGTGATAATGATCACTTCTTGAGGAAAAAAGGAGATTTCAGACTCTGAAGCTGAACCTCACTAGAATCCGAAAAGCTAGAATAATCCTTTGTTCGATACTCTTTTTTAGAGGCTTGATGTGTTTTAGGAGATTGGTCTTATTGGTGCCCCTTCAGGGTATATTATGGATTATTATATGGCCCATCAGACTTTTGATGTTCTAATGAAATCTTCCCTCTAAGGTCCCTCTCAGCCCCTCTTTGGGCTCTCAAAACCTCAATTTGTCCTCACAATCGGTCTCGCTCCTCTTGCATAAGAAGATTTTCTTAATTTTCATCATTTACATGTGGCGTTTGGACATGCTTTTCTTCGATCTTGAATCCCTCATTAACTACGGGAGAATTTACGTGAATTTCATGATCCATCATTTTAAAGGATCCGAAGGAGAATTCTGTATGTCATGTTTTGGACTTTTCTATATGGTTACCTTACTCAATCGATCCCACTATGGTCGCTAATTGGATAGTGGTAAAATTTATTCGGAGGGTTATTTAGTAATGTAAGAAAATAGAATTAATTTAAGGTAAAGAGTAATGAAATAATTGAGTTACTTCAGTTATTGTTTAGAGAGAGAAAATTTTCATCCTCATTAATGCATTATTAGGAAGTATTTATAGGCTAACTTAAGCCTAATGGGCTTAATTGGTCGAATTATGCTTATTGGCTAAACCCATAAGTTAATACCCATTAGGGGTAATAACGTAATAAATTAAATACATTAAAGTAAAAGTATTTAACTAATAAAATAAATATAAAAGATAAATATTGGCCTCTTTCCAAATTTATTTCGAACATTTTTGTCCTCATCAATTGCGACGAAAAAATATTATTGCAGTTTGGAAAAAGCTTATGTTCTCGATAAAAATTCCAAACCCAGTTAGGAAAGCAAGTTTCTTATAGGTATTTGCCAAGTCATGTTGCAGTTGAGTCACCAATAATGTAGTAGCCAAAATCTCATTTCCTAATAAAATTACGGCTTCACTTTTGGTTTGAAACTTGACCTTTAACTTCCTCTTGACCTCAAATCTACCTTAAAGTTTCTCTTTCAACCTTCATTCAACTAAAAACTCTAGTTTGAATTAAAGAAGGTATGCATCATACCTGCTTCATATCTACCTTGAAGTTTCTCTTTCAGCTTTCATTCAACTAAAACTCTACTTTGAATTAAAGCATGTATGCAACATACCTGCTTCATTCTACACATTCTTCGTTGTTAGACATTTCTTATCGTCTCTCATAAAAGGTTTTGGAGAAAGCAACAAAGAGAGTTTTCAGAGATATTCTACTTTCTTTAATTTACTTAAGGGATAATTTAAAAGATTGAAGAGTCGTGATATTACGACAAACTTCTATTTGAAATATACTCCGGGAAACAAATATCAAGCGGTGTTTCATAACATTCGGTTCCTGCCTTTGAGGTTTTTATTCTTATCATCCACTTTTATTTGTTGATGGAACAATTTTTTAGCGGCAATCACATAGGAGTATTGCTCTCTACCATATTAAAAGATGGTAACAATGGTAAGTTTCATGCCTTTCTGTTTTTTTTTATTTTAGACATATAACATATGATTCGTAACCATATGGTCATGCGAGACCTGCATGTAATACTCTTACCTTCTAACATGTAATTCTAGTGTTGATAACCATGCGAGTCTACTGGTATTATTTAAGAAATTCTGAGGATAACTGAACATGCGATTCTAGTGATACATGGTGAGGATAAAATTAGGTCGAAGGGTATTCACGGTAAATGTTTAGGTATTGAATTTAAACTTTATGTGATGGGTAGAGAGATAATAGAGGTGCTAGCTATCAATATGTAGAGAGAGAATCAACCCACCCATTTAATGCTGTTTTTAGACCATTTATAGAATTTTTTTATCCATATGCCAATCGGGTCGGGTCGTAAGTATGGGTCGATCTTATTAGCCCTCACGCCCAATAACATTCGAAATCGGTGCACAACTTAGTCATCAAACACTCAACTTACTTGGTATAATTTTTATTATAGGTCTAAATGCCCTTTAAGAAAAATATGATCTTAACCTCCAATGCAATCCTACCCTATCATATAGCTCATTTAGCTCTCTCAAAAGTATTTTGGGAAAGCTAATATATCTGGCGTGTTCCGAACATTATCTTATGTATTCATTCAAAATAAGTTAATATTCAAAGATCATATATCTTATTCGGATCCAAAGAAGACTCTAGTAATTGCTAGTCCTTTTTTAGTTATCACGGTTTCCAACGATTTTGGAGCAAAATCGGTGACATAACATTCCATAGCCACTTTTTTGCTGCTTCAGATCATCCTTACTTGACTTCCAACCGCATAACTCAAACACTGGTGAATAGTTAATGCTACTGCATGCATCATTGACATCCAATATTTGCCAAAGATTATATTGTAGGAGGTCAGGCAATCTACTACCACAAACAACACACTTACCATTTTCTTAAACGGTCTTTTGCTTAACAATTCCTTGCCTTCAAACTATCCAATAACTTTTGTAGAGTTTCCCATAAACCCTACTATAGTCCTGTTTGACCGCTGAATAACCAAAAGATTCTTCATCTGTTTATAAGTAAATAGAAATAAGATATTTGTCGAGCTACCTGTGTCAATTAATATCCTTCGAATCTCATTGCCATCAATAGATGCTCCTATTTCCTTCCAATTGTATGGTCAAACTGACTACATGTCTTTTTTGGAAGAGATTGATGAAGTTGTGTATATTCTCTAAAAATAGTTAGTGATTCAAAGAATTGGCACAATTATATACTTTTCTATCACTTTCTGTTACCATATTTATCTAGTTATGATCTGGATCAGGATCAAAGTACTCTAAATCCACATCGAATTGTTCAAAAATCATCATTGTACTCACTTGTTTGGATGATTTGGTATTTTGCCTTTGGGTATTGGATGATGCAGTTTGAACCCCACTTGTACTAGGTTGTGCCCTATTGCTTGGTGGTCTTTACCCCCCTTGTGATTTCACAAAAAAATGGTCAGTTTCTCATTTTCAATCAAAGCTTGTATATTTGTGTTTTAGAGTATTAACCCTGATTTGACTGACTCTGTGTGGGCCGATAAGAACCTTGCCCCGAGTCCCTAGTTTGATTTTTAACTGTAGCTTATGATTGAGTATTAGCTTATGAGACATATTATGTGGGTGCAGATTTGTACAGATGAGGCTGCCTTAATTTCTTAATCTCCTCCACTATAATCTTCTTTCTAACCTGCTTCAGCAATCAACCCCAAGTGTAACCTTTTTTCCGAGTCACTAAATCAACCAATTCTCCAGCCGAAAATCCCTGTCGAAGTGATGATATGGCCACCCGTTTGAAACAATCAACTAACCTATTTTTAGTGTTTACAAAATGGATGATATAATCCTTCAGTGATTCATTCGGATATTATGCACAATGTATTATTGTGTCACCATTCCCTTTGAGTTTTTTACTTCCTACAAACTTTCTTCGGAAAGCCATCCAGAACATATCAAAGTTCTTGATCGATCATTGGGGAAATTCTATTATACCATTTCAATGCTCTACCCTTAAAATTTTGGAAGAAATCTATACATAGTAACTTATCATCATCATTGAAACTCTACATAAAGTTTT
Source organism: Limnanthes douglasii subsp. nivea (assembly GCA_036936605.1). Lineage (NCBI taxonomy): Eukaryota > Viridiplantae > Streptophyta > Magnoliopsida > Brassicales > Limnanthaceae > Limnanthes > Limnanthes douglasii. The sequence continues at coordinate 23,235,173 of JAUPFV010000005.1, forward strand.
TAAATTGTTCAAAATGATTGTCAAGATCTTGACCTTTATCATATTTTTCCATTTTTTGAATAATCAAACAACCTGGGCAAATGTCCGGACAAGATTTTCAAAGACAACTGTGACTGCATCCAATTATTGCCTCGATTGAACATGTGATCCTTATTGGGAGTAGCAAGAACACCAGGCTCGGACAGTATAACAAACTGATCACTTAGTAAATGATCTATACTATGGTCTGCCGACCCTTTAATTCTCCCTTGATAAAACTTTTTTTTTTACCTTTCTGATCCCTTTTTTACAGATGAATCTTGTTTAGTCAACTTTTGATGTTTTTTAAAATGTTTCTTAGCTAGCTTTTCTTTTTTCTTTTTACGTCCATGATCACTACTCGAAGAAGAAGAAACTTACGTATCTGATCTGGTTGTGGACCATCAATCGAATCTGATATGCTTGTACAATGTTTAGCCCAAAGTTCTTTCGTAGATTATTGGTGGTCTCTAGGGAATTAATCGTCTGAAGTTTTCTTGAGATTACTGTCGGGCTCATCACGTTTGAGGTGTTATGGTGGATTCTTTTTACCTAAATATTTCTCAATCTGCCTTTGGGCTTTTAGTGCCTCAATTTCTTCCCTGAGTTGATCACGCTCCTCTTACATGCAGAGTATTTCCTCATCATTGTGATTCACATGGGACATATTCACAGGCTCCTCATTACCTCTGATCTCCTCATTTTCAAGACGAGGACCTATCTGCATATCTAGTTCCATGTCTCAAAAAAACTCTGAAGGTCGAATAGGTTTTGAATATTGATATTCATGAACTTCCTCTCTCACTGTGTTTACCAATCTGGTAAGGATAAAATTAGGTCGAAGATCATTCACGGTAAGTATTTGTGTAGTGAAGATAAAATTAGGTCGAAAGGTATTCACAGTTAGTGTTTGGGTATTGAATTTAAATTCTATGTGATGGGTAGAGAGATAATAGATGTGCTAGCTATTAATATGTAGCGAGAGAATCAACCCGCACCCATTTAATGATGTTTTTTTTACCATTTATAGGAACATTTGGATCCATGGACCAATCGAGTCAGATCGTAAGTATGGGTCAGTCTTATGAGCCCAGGCCCAATAACATTCAAAGTAGGTGCATAGCTTACTTGGTATAGTTTTTATTATAGGTCTAAAATGTTCTCTAAAAAAATTTGATCCTAACCTCTAATGTAATTCGATCCTATCAATACGGATCATGCGATTCTAGTGAAATAAACACCATCTGAGATATATAATACCAATTTAATTTATTTTTCAGGTATATTTCATGTTGCATTTGGTATTGTTGGTTATAAATAGGGCTGTTAATGGTTCCCAATAATCGAGAACCAAACCAGAACCGAACCGGACCACACCGGGAACCGGACTGAACCTTATCGGTCTGGTTCGCGGTTTCATTTTAAAAACCGAAATCGATAAGAAACCGAAATAGTAAAATGGATAAAAAACCGAACCGATAAAAAGCGATTCGGAAGCGATAAAAATAATAAAAACTCAATATATATATATATATATATATATATATATATATATATATATATATATATATATATACCATGTGTTACTTATCCCACATCATTAAAAATTAAAAATAAATACTACAAACATGTATATAAGTACACATTTTAGTTTACTTAAAAAATATATTTTTAGTCCCACCTATAAGTAATACTTTTACTTAAACTACGCAAACATACAAATAACTCGTTTGGTTGTACCTAAAAAACTGATATTGGTATTTGAATTATAATATAAACTAGTCTAGTTAAATTGTTTATAGTTACTGAATTTCATTTTTGAATTCTTAAAACTGGAATCGATAAATAACTGTGTATTAACTGATATATATTATAAATTTAAAATTTAATACTAATTATTAACTTGTTATAAATTCAAGATGAATATACATATATACTACAAAATAAGGATATAAGAATAAAGCACACTTTTATTAAGGAGAGTGAGACATTTAATGGGAAAGTATACAAAAATAAATCACACTGAGAAATTTAGTGGTAAAGTATATAAAGTAACACCTACGGAACAAAATTCACTCTTATGTCTGTATCATTTTCATCTTTTTAGGTTTCAAAATATATACTCTATTCTAGATGGTTAATGTCGTCTTCAATATCGGCTAAGGATGAAGAAAACATAAACAAAACTCTATTGTTAACTAATCCTAACCAAAAGATTTTATTGTGGGTGAAGCTATATTTCATATCAAATATATTATTTACTCTATAATTAAAAAAAATTCTATAGTGTTATTTTTTCGAGCTTTTGCCAGAAATATCAAATATATTATTTACTCCATAATTAAAAAATTTTCTATAGTGTTATTTCTTCGAGTTTTTGCCAAAAAGAACTCTGGCCAACAGTTTCATCGATGCTTCAAAAACACCAACCTCATCAACAGCAATCTTTGGTGCTATTCCAACGATGTTCTGAGTATCGAACAATTACGGATACCTCATGACGTCGCCAACCTCGTGAGAAGAGTAGATGCCCCAGATTCGTTCTTACCCAAGAGAGATCAGAGCCTAGTAAACGGGTGAAGTCAGAAGAGTTGTGGGATCCAGAAAACGAACTGGACATTGTCGACGGTGTCGCCGTGGACAATACCCAAGAAGTATTACCCTCAGAGCCTGAAACCACTGTCATCCTTAGTTACCCAATCGCTAGAGGGGATAAATCTCCTATAGTCGACAAAGGATCAAAGAAAGCATGTGGTGAAAAAAGAAATAAAATCGTCGCAACTGACGAGGGAAACCATACTTCAGCAAAAAAATCCAAGGCGAAAATCATGGTAGATGAAGTGCGCATTGACCCGGCCACGGAACAGATCACAATTCCCACCATGTTTGAACAATTTGGCGGTGCGAAGTCGGCCACACCTGTTGAGGTTTCTTTAAAAGAAAAAGACTCGGAAGAAATGCATTCCATGGGTAAGACTATACTCCTTGCCAAGAGAGTTCAATGCACCCTGAACCTATGATCTTACATGTTCATGCTCAGAGTTCAAGCTCTTTTTGCCTTCAAGATTTGGACGTCCTAGCGACTGTCCTAGTGACTTCCCTGCACAATATGCTTGCTCCCATAGCCCAAAAATAAAGAAAAGTGATAAAACTCCAAAAAGAAATTGCAAAACTTAAGAAAAGCATCTCATCCAAGGCCCATGAGTCGCATGACTTAATTGACCATGCCAACGCTCGAGCTGACGCAACCGAAACTAAAATCCAAGCTTTCGATGTCAAAGAAAATGAGTGGGAAAAATTTGTTTCTCAGGCCAACGGAGACCGTGCCAAGGCCATAGAAGAATTAGCTTCCCAGAAGCTTCAGAACAGTTACCTTCGCTTTCGATCGACAAAAATGGCTACGACCTTTCACGACCTTTAAGTGGCCGTCGATAAAAGTAAAGAAGAGAACCGTCTTTTTGCTACTAAGTGTAAGAAAGTTATGGAAGAAGAGCTTGCTGACGCCATGGCCGGTTATGTTTTACATTTCCATTATCAGTTTCCCCAGCTACCGTTAGGGTCGATGTGACTAGACGTCCCAGAAGAAAACCGTCCAGAAGGTGTTGATTGTGCAGATCCCGTTGTTGAATATTCAGAATCATCTGAAGACCCCTCCAATTCTTAAACATTGTTGTTTGTAGTGTGTTGTTTTTTGTTAAAAGTTCGGACTTGTTGTACGTTTTAATTCTTGTTTGTGTTTTGCTTACTCTGTTCAATGTCTTACCATTTTTGTAATCAAAAGTGCTCAGTTTTCCATGCCAAAAAAAATTGGAGTCCTCATATCATATGTTATATTTAAATTCGTGGATCAACCTTAGTTGAAAAACTCTGTTAAAAGGTTCGAACTTGTTGATCAAATTTAGATTTGAAAAAATCCTTGAAAAAAGGTTCGACATCGTAGATCAACTTTAGAGCTGAAAAACCTTGTAACAGGTTTGAACTTGTTGATAAACTTTTAGAGTTGAAAAACTCTTATAATAGGGTTCGAATATGTTGCTCAACTTTTAGATTTGTAAAAACCTTATAAAATGGTTCGAATATGTTGATCAACTTTTAGAGTTGAAAAACCTTTATTAAAAGGTTCAAATATGTAAAAACAACAAATTGTTTTAAGGCTTTAAATAATTACTAAATAGGTCAGTTTCCATAGACACCTCATTAAAACCTCCCCGCTCCACCAGAGTAGGAAAGAGTATGCCCCCGACCAAAATTGTCTTACAAAAAGATTAAAGAAAAGAACGTAAAAATTTACAATCATTGTAGATACAATTTAAGGTGCTCAATGTTCCAAGGAATCTGTAGAGGTCGGTCGAACTTGTCTTTCAATCGATACGTCCATGGATTTAATTTTTCTATCACCTGATACAGACCTTCCCAATTAGGTGCCAACTTCCTTAAATGTTTGTCTTTAATGTGAAGGAAGACTTTCCGCAAAACTGTTTCCCCAACTTGAAGTCTCTTCTTCAAACTTTCGAAGCATACCTTCTTCTCATAAGGGTCTGATAATGTAAGGAGCTTAGGTGAGCCCTGGCTTGTTTTTCCTCGATCAGATTCAAAGCCAAAGACCGGTTTTCATCATTAGCAGCCTCCTCCTGAATCTAAAGGATGGGAACATTGTCTCCGTGAGAATTAATGCATACATGTCGTATACTAGCGCGTAGGGCGATTGCCGAGTTGCGGTTTGGGGCGTGGTTCAGTATGCCCATAGTACTTCTTACAAATAATCCGACCACTTTCCCGCTTTTCTTTCCAAAAATTTCTTAAGCCCACTGACAATCATCTTTTTCGTCACTTAAACCTGTCCATTAGCTTGATGATGGAATTGAGCCGAGAAACATTGTTGTATTTTGTGATTCGAACAAAATTCCCTCATTTCGCTGTTGTCAAATTGGGGGCCATTATCCATAGTTATCTTCTGGGGGACCCCATACCGATAACAAATGTTTGACCATGTGAACTTTACAATGTCTTTAGCTTTGGTTCTTGACAATGGCTCTACCTCGACTCATTTTGAGAAATAGTCTACCGCGACCACAATAGTTTGTCTTCCTCTGGTTCCCAATGGAAATTAGCCCACTAAATCTATCCCCCATCTGTCAAATGACAGACCTTCTGAAATCGATTCGAGGAGGACTGCTAGGGTATGAATTGAATTAGCGAAACTCTGGCAGGTGTCGCATCTTTTAACTAATTCCTTAACGTCAGTTGTTATCGTAGGCCAGTGGAATCCTGATAATAAAATTCTTCTAATCAATGTTTTAAAAGCGCAATGTGCCGACCCCTTGCTGTCTTGCAGCTCGGATAGCACCATCTGTGATTCTTCTTGCCTCAAACACCTCAGCAGAGGCCTACTTACAGATTTTTTATAGAGTATATTTCCCAATAACGCAAAACCTCACGCCTTGTATCGAACACTTCTTGCCACACTATTTTCGTCAGGTAATACTTTTCATGCCAAGAACTTCATGATGTTATTCCTCCAGTCAGCGCTTAGTGCTGTTGAAATTTAACACGCCATCTCCCGTCGGTTTTCTAGCTTCTTCTGCTTCAAAATAAAATGATACTCTTGAATCAGAATCTATGGATACTCACCGACATATGTTGTAGTTGCCAATGAATCGACAATTGTATTATCCTCTATGCGGATATGCTCATAAGTAATCCTTTTGAAAGATGAAGCTAAAATTCTTAAAGCTGCTAAATATTGGACTAACTGTTCCTTTTTTGCTTCGGATTGCCCCATTGTATGATTAATAAGTAGTTGTGAATCACTTAGTAGTCGAACATTTCTGGCTCCGGACATCTGTGCTAACCTTAAACCCACTAATGCTGCCTCATACTCAGCTTCGTTGTTTGAAGCTTTAAAGCCGAAACGAATCGCCTGATACATCGCGATTCCTGAAAGCGTAGAAATCTGGACACCGCCCCTGCAACCGTTGATGATTGACCCACCGGCGGTTCTAACTATCCACTCATCTGACTCATTTTCTGGCTCAATTGTTGTCTCCTCTGGTCTACTAGAGTGGAATCTTACTAAAATGTCTGCTAGAGCTTGCCCTTTGATAGCCGTCCTTGGATCGAAATCAATTATCAAAGTCACCCAGTTCTACCGACCACTTAGGCATACGCCCGGAAATATCAGGTCGTTACAACACATTTTTCAAGAGGAAAGCGGTTTGAACCATAACTGAGTGACCTTGGAAATAGGGTCGCATTTTTCTAGCAGCCATTACCAAAGCCACTGATAAGTTTTCAAGTTTTAAGTACCGCTTTTCAACATCTAACAAACTTTTACTTACATAATAAGAAGGTTTAGGGACTCGATCCTCTTCTCGAACTAATGTCGCGCTCACCGCATGATCCGAAACTGCTATGTATAAAAACTATTTTTTGCGGGGTAATGGTTTTGTCAATAGCGTCGGGGATGACAAATAACTTTTGATTTTGAAGAAAGCCTCGGTACACTCTGATGTCCAATTAAAATTCTTAGTATTACTCAATACTTGGAAGAAAGGTACGCATTTATCAGAAGATCACGAGATGAATCTATTCAAGGCTCGAAGTGGTCCTGCCAAGATTTGTACTTCTTTTATGTTCCTCGGGATTGTCATTCTATTCCAAGCGTTTAGCTGGACTGGGTCTGCTTCTATTCCTTTTTTGCTGATCACAAACCCTAGAAATTTTCCGGATTGGACTCCAAAGGAGCATTTCTCTAGAATTAACTTGAGGTTCACTTTACCACGATTCTTGAACGTTTCTTCAAGGTCGGTAAAATTAATTTCATCAGTATTACTTTTGACCAGCATGTCATCTATGTAAACCTCAACATTATGTCCGGTCTACCCTTCAAAACCTTTATTAACCAGTCTCTGATAAGTAGCCCCCGCAGTTTTCAAACCGAAAGGCATAACCTTATAACAGTACAATCCTCTCCTTGTGATGAACGTGGTGCTTTCCTAATCTCTCGGGTCTAGCTTTATCTGATTGTACACTGCGTAGGCATTCATAAACTACAGCAACATGTTCTTTGATGTTGAATCTAGCAATTGGTTGATCCTTGGCATGGGAAATGGGTCTTTAGGACAGGCTCTATTGAGGTCTGTAAAGTCTACGCACATTTTCCATTTCTCGTTCTTCTTTTTTACTAAGATCGGATTCGCCGTCCACCACAGATACTGGGACTCCCTGATGTGTCCTAGCTTAGTCAGCCTTTCAACCTCTGAAAATAATCGCCTCCGCCTTTTCTTGGGAAAAAGCTCGACGTTTTTGGGTTATAGGTCGAACATTTGGATTTATGGACAACTGATGATGAATAATATTTTCAGAAACCCTTGTAACATCCTCTGAACACCAAGCAAACAAATGTAACTTTTGTCTGAGGAAAGAAATCAACTTTTCCCAGAAAAAGGGGGACAAATTTACATCGATCTTTAAAACTTTGCCCTTAGAAAATTCATAACTTTCACAATTCTCATTTGTAAGCAATAGCCCTGGGGTCTCCCTAGGATCATCTGTTGGTTCCGATCCCGGGGTTGACCCTGCTAATTACTAATTTCTCGCATCGACCATCTCCTTATCTGTCTTTGTTGCTAACATTACTCGGTAGCATTCTCTTGATGTTCGTTTGCTGCTTCTTATTACACCGATATTATTTCCAACCACATAATTCACACATTGGTGAATTGTAAAAGTTACAGCATGCATTTTTGACAGCCAAGATCAACCGAAAATTACGTTATGTGACGCAGGGGCATCTACCGCTACAAATAATATTGTTACTTCTTTTTTAAAAGGTCCTCGTCCTAGTTGGACCACGCCTTCAAATTCTCTAACCACTTCCGCTGATGCTCCCGTGAAACCAATAATACTCCGATTTGATTTAATAATAATCGGTGGCTTCTTAAACTTTGAAACGGTTGACAAGAAAATAGTATTTTCCGAACTTCCAGTATCAACCAATATCCTCCGAAATTTCTCACCAGCGATCGCCGCTATGATTACCACTGCGTTTTCATGAGGTCCATCAATGTCTCTCATATCATCATCGTCGAAACATAGAATGGGGATGGGTTTTGATTTAAGTGCGGTGTAGTTCTTGCTTCTAACTGTTTAGCCAAATTGACCATATTCCTTTTCCAAGAAGAATTGATGATCCCTCTCATTGAATCGCCACCAAAAATAGTCAAGGATTAAAAAAACTTGCACAAATCACTCACCTTTTCTCGTGTTGCAGGAATTACTTCTTCAATCACTCTGATCACATTTCTGTCTTGGTCAGGGTCCAAGTATTCAGTGGATATGTCAAACAGATCCGTGACCTTGGGAATCATTAGAGCAGTTTCTTGCTTTGGTACTGTCACTATTTCTTTAGACACCTCGCTTTGCTGACTTTCTTTTTCACATAATCTATTAATTTCCTGTTTTCGATTAACACATGTACCTCTTTCTTTAACGTGATGCAATCCTTGGTGTCATTATTCCGGCTCTCACAAGGAGTCTCGATCGGAAAAGGTTTTCGAAAGTGCACGTTTTTCTTTGATTTGTCGAAAATAGTTGCAACACACTTGGTTAAATTTGCATAGTGGGCAGGTCGAACCCATTTATTTGATATGGGTCGGTACGAATTTCCTTGGTAGTTATTCAGTACTTTCTGCGTCGGAGCCCCCGATCTTTTCCCGTTCGACTGTTGTGTTGCAGGTGCTAATGTAGTTATTGGTTGTGGTTGGGAAACCAAAACTGTCTTTTGCAAATTTTATTGATATGATACCACCGAAGCTTGTGCAGTTTGCTGGATTTGAACTGCTCCAATGCTGCAGTCTCTTCAATTAGGATCTGTTTTTCTACCTGAGCCAACATGGGGGAGAAAGTAAAAGATTGCATTTTGGCTACAACTTGCTTCATAGGACCGGGCAACAAACCCAGCCTATAGCCCGTTAAAGCTACGCTCTCATAACAATAATCAAGATCGGGTTTTGCATCTACAAAGCGTCGGGTGTAGTCCCTCAAACTTTCCCCGACCCTTTGTCGACAATTCACGATTGTGTCACCAGTGGCTCAGAAGTTTTTGCTTCCAATAAATTGCTTTCTAAACATCAACCAAAACAGGCTAAAGTTTTTTATGCATCCCTGAGGCAACCGATTATACCACTTTGACGTTCTATCCTTAAACGTCATTGAAAATGCTCGGCAGATTGACTTATCATCATTATCAAAACTTAACATGAAGTTTTTGAATGCTTCCAAATGGTTATCATGGTTTTTTTCCCATCGTATTTTTCCAATTTAGAGATATCAAATCGCTTCGGGAGATTTCCCGACAAAATCTCATCTGAGAGGGGAGATGATCTCCAACTATGCCTGAAACCGAAAGCTCCACTACCGGTTGCATATAGTCCTTCTTCAACTGGGTTTGAAAATTGGCTTCTGATCCTATACCCATAGGTTTGACTCCCTGATGGAAACTGAAAGTGCGGGCCATTTTGTTGCTCTCTATTAACTGTTATCGCAACTTCATTTTCTATAGAAATGGGAGTTACTTTTTCGACGCTATCCCCCTGAGGTTTGGCTATTTTTGCTGCAATTTGCGTCTTCGAACTTCTTGCTCCTGAATAATTCTCTTGTCCCTCTTAAAGCATCAGACTTCCCGATCTGGACAAGATGATTCGCACATGTCTTCCTCGGTCAAATACTCATATCCGTGCTTGGCTCACAGTCCAGACTTTTTCCTTGAAAAATTATCGTACTTTCGCACTCAAACTCTGCCTTTAGAAAAATTATCCTCGTCCTGATTAATAGCACAATTATCCTATTTTACATCTTCACGTGATCGTTCTCCTTGACTATCTAGTCGACACGTTTTTTCATCCAAGGCCCCCCTTTTCTCAGCGTTAAGCTTGGCTATGTCGTCCAATAACTGTTGTCTGGTCATGATAAGGGTAGAACGTTTGCCTCAAACTTGGTTACCCTGATCATGATCATCATACCGCTCCTCAGAAATCCCATCATCTGAATAAGAAACTCCCTATCAGAACCTCTTTCCTTTGCTTTTCCCTTTCTAGCCTCCGTATCCATTCCTCGAATTTTAAGTTTTTCCTTGGGTCGAGATTTTGGAGAACCTAATCTCCGGGTATCACTCGCTCCCACAGACGGTGCCAATGATGGTTCTAGAAATAACCGGGCTGAATATTGAATAAAGTGTATAGTGGAATCGTGTCAGGTGAATAAGTACCAAGTTGTAGAGAGAGAAAGTAGACAAATCAAAGTACCAATCATTAGAAAAGTACCTCATTCCCAAAAAGAGGATCTTTCCTTATATAGTGCCAGTGGTGGGCTTCACTGTCACATGCTATGTTTAGCTAATTACATATTAACCCTCATATACACACTTGTTTCCTATGTTTCCCAATAATTAAAAATAGGCACTTATGAGCTTTTATACTATCAATTAAGTCCTATAATAATCTTGACATTTATTCTCTTATCAAATATAGGTTGTTAACATAACTATATTGATGGGACTAAAAAGAATTTAGAGGGAGTGGCAGGAAAATGGCCAAGTTACTTGCAAGAAGTATTATGGGCTTATCGAACTACTCATCAAACTGCCACTTAAGTGTCTCCTTTTAGTTTGGTCTATGAGGTGGATACAGTAACACCAATTGAATCTACCCTATCTTATTTCCGAATTTAAAATTATTCCAAAGAGGATAATGGTTGAAGTTATAAAAGCTCAATTAGACTTGGTTGGAGAAAAACAATTAAAGTTCACTTGAAAACGGTTTACTATTAAGGCTTGATGGGAAACAAGTATACATTTAAAATTCAGAGAAGAGAGTTCGTAGTGGGGGATAAAGTTTTGAGTAAAGTATTTTTGCATACCAAAGAAAAAAGTTCAAAAATCTATTACCGAATTGGGAAGGACCATATAGTGTGAGTGAAATGATCAGGCCTGGAACATATCAGCATGTTGATTAAGAAGGTAGCTCTTTAACACATTCATGGAACATCAAATATTTAAGGCTTTATCTCGATTGAATATAAAAACTATTAACTTTATTTTTGTTTAATGTAAATATTTCGAAGCATATTATTTCCTACCTTGGTGGCTCGGAGAGGTTTTAAAGAGATGTCTTAATCATTATTAATCTACCATTTTTCCTTAAAAAGTTTTTAATAGTATCTCTGTGTTTTCAATTTGTGTGCCTTCGAATGGATTACCTTCGAATATTTATGTATTTGATTTGTGTGCCTTCGAATGAATTATGTTCGAATGGCTTTTATATTCAATGTGTATGCCTTCAAATGTATAACCTTTGACTTTTATATTTAATTTGTGTCCTTGGAATGAATTACCTTCGAATGGCTTGTATATGTAATTTGTGTACCTTCGAATAGACTACCTTCTAGTGGCTTGTATATTAATTTTTTTCCCTTGAATGGATTACTTTTGAATGGTTTGTATATTTATTTTGTGCGTGTTTCAGTGAAATATTTGAATTTAATGGATTACTTTCGAATAGTTGGATTGAGATATAGAAACAAAAAATTGTGAAGGCCTTAATAGATTCTGAATTAAACATTATAAAAATGCATTGGCCATGCTAAAGACTTACACGAAAATATTCGAACAATATTACAAAATTCTTTGAACTAATCAGGGCTAGGTGGAATTTTGGATATATAACAATAAAAACCTACATAAGCTAAAGGCTTAAAATATTTATAAAAAAATTCACTGGCCTCCGCGCTCTTTGAAGTAAACTATTGAGTAGAAGAAGGTTATGAAAGGATGTTACATCAGTTATATAGGAAAACTCCTCCGTAATCGGTTGACTGAGTAACAGTAGTCGTGCCTTCAGAGGTAGGTAATCTAGCAGTAAACCTAGCTATCTCCATCTCTTCGTCTAGTTTAGATAGATTCAGCCAACCATCTTCGGTTAGAGTGTTTTTAACAGTGAACATGCAAACAACATAATATCACCGGAGAAAGAATTCATAGTGGCAAAAATGATGGAGGAACGAGAAATATAGTCGGTGATTAACGAGATAAATTTAGTGAGGCACTGTTCGTCTCTCTAAAAAGTTGCTATACTAAATAGTTGAGAAATAAGTTTATATAAAAGACTGTAGAAGACAAACAATTTTGGTTCTAGAGAAGAGGAATAGCCAATAACGGCTATAATCTCTAGGGAAGTGAAAATGTTTTTTCATTGTAGGCAAGCTACCCCAATAACATAGTAGGTTTGGGGGTCCAATAAAGTGATGAAACGTGTCTTACCACGTTTCCAATAACGGTTATAAAATGACATTACTATGGAAGTTAGCGAGATTAATGAAAAATTTAGAAGATTTATATTCGAAGAGATAACCGGCTTTTAATTAAAGTGTTTGTCATTAGCCCTTTCAAATGTCTTTAAAAGGCCTAATGGGGCTATCTGATGAGGACATAAATTTTCGAATGACAAATTTAGATAGAGGCAAATACTTATCTTTTGTATTTATTTTATTAGTTAAATATTTTTATTTTAATATATTAATTTTATTATGTTTTTTTAATTGATAAGTAAATATTCTTTATACAAATGTATTAATCATTGAATAGTACATGCCCATGCTTTTGGGCTGAAAATATAGAGCATGGCTAATTAAGGTAGGGGTGCCAAAAGTTAAAATTCCATCACCCGCAAAACCTAATAAGCTTCATGATTGAGTTCGATAGATTGCTAGCTCAGGGTGATGGAGCTAAAGAGTTTAAAATTAAAAAAAAAATTGGAGACTTATGGTTGATGAAGCTCCAAAGGTAATAACCTTGATATTCATGATTTATGGTGCTGAGTTTGTTGACATTATCTCAAGATTTGTCTTCAAGAAATGGTCTAAGATGAGAGTCTTTTCATCTGATAAATATTTTTGAAATTGGTTCCATTAAAGCGTCATGATTCCTCTTTTCTGAATGATGTATCAGCAGTAAAGTGTTGTTGTGATCTTCATGAGACAAATGTTGAAATCCAAAGATACTAGATGGAAGTATGAATCTGCATGGAAGATTTTTTCAGGTAATATTACATGTTAAAGCTTTATTAGTGACATTTGATTAGCAAGTAAGCTATTTGATAATGAAGTAGAAAGAATATATGAGATGTCTTGTTCAAAATTTTCTTATATGTCCTATTTTAAAGTTGTCCAACATAGCAATTGTTGAGAGTTGGTTTGGAATTTGAGCTGGATTTAAGTCATATATGAATTTACATTTGTTGGTCCACTTTGCCAACCAATTTACCTCAGTACAATGTGAGAAATTTATATAGCAAAGTGTAGTAGTATTTGATAAAATGCCGCAATATTTATTTTATTATGTTATTAGGCCTAATGGGTATTAACATATGGATTTATCCCATAAGAATAATTTGTCCCATTAGACCCATTAGGCTAAAGTTAGCCTATAAATAATTTACAAGAACACGTTAATAAAGATGAAATATTTCTCTATTTCAAAAATAATAGTAACAACTCCATTATCTCTCTACTCTCTATCTTAAATTAATTCCATTTTCTTATATTACCAAATAATATTTTGAATAAAATTTACCACAATCAGTAATAATTTGAAAGATTTGGCTGCCAAATTAAACGGAATACGACAACTTTGAGAAACTGAGAAATATAACCATGTTAACTATATAAAGAGTGATATATTTGATCGGGAAGAAATACAGAAGCAATCAAAAGAAGTATTAACGTCGAAAAAGGTATTGGATACACTTAATGTTAAACATTTGGAATGTGTGGAACCTGAACAAGCTTCCAAACACAAATGCTCGTGGTTGGGCATGAAGTAGTATTAAATACTGAAGCAAAGTTGTTATTTCCATTCATAAGGAATTTAATTAAATAAACTTGGATTGTTTTTTATATTATATTCCCGAAGTAGATTGGTCTGAAATCTATGAGTGGTACAGGTCTCCAAAACGGTAGTCTCTCGTGAGTTTAGTGAAAAATGTTATATGGTGTTTGATCTTCTTAATGATGCCAAAACCCATAAGTTTTATTATGTTTATTCTTTTAGAACGTCTCAAAAAGATGTTGCTTCATTTTTTACAATAGATAAGTTGTTTCACATTTTGCCGAAGTAGTTTTTTCCTTCTAGTCTGACTGAAGATAAAGTTCATGCAGCACACTCTCATGTTTTTTGTACTTGTTATTTTATATAAGCTCGAGGGAATTTTATAAAAAAATTCCTCATAGAATTTCCTCGATATTTGTAGAATCTTTTAAAGGAGTGCGTGTTTGTATTTTTTATTACTTCTGAATAAATTTATTTATTCTGAAAGTTTATACAATTGTGTTTTCTTACATCTTTTATTCTATCTATAAAAAGCACCAAGTTGTTGAGTTATATGTTATTCCAATTAGAGTGATCAATTCCAAAAATAAAGACTTTGGAATGCGTCTCAAATTATCCAAATTTTGTTTGTTTTTTGTTTGAAGGGTTCATGAATCCTTTTAAAGTTAACGATTACTTTTGAAATCATCCATAACTTAACTATTTGTGTTTTATTAGTGGTACTTAGACTCTCTTATGAGTTGAGAACTACATTTGGAATCATCATATACTTATCTTATTTTTTTATAAGGGTATTAAGATTTTTTTAAGTGCTTATTGGTGTGATTTATTTTTGTCTGAGGGTAAGATTGTAACTTTTATTTAGAGTTTTGTAGAAGTTTGTAAGTATTTAATGTTTGAGTAGAGAGTAGAGGGAGAATTAAGCAGCCTGGTTGTATTTTATTTTCATTACCCTCATTTAATGTTGGTGGTTGGGTATTTATACCCTTACATTTGGGCTTTATGGGCTTTCGGGTCATGTTTAATGGACCCGGGTCAAGTTTAAGGACCCATGAGCTCTTAGTAGGAGAGCAGGCAGCTTAGTCAAGAAGTGATTAGGTTTTTAAGTACTTTAGTCCTTGTTCGAACAGTCCAATGGAGGTGGTGTTCGAACTGACCTGTCCGGTTAAGTGGTCTCTGTCCGAACTGTCCCTGTCCAAAGTGGTAACAGAATCCGGACTCATCAGTAGCCCCTTTTTTAGGTGTTTGTTCAAATACCTTTGTCAAAACCTGAAAAACAGTCCGTTGTCAGTGGCAGTTTTATCCGGACAGGTCCTTCGAATTGTGTTATGGTTTTATCCGGACTGAAAAAGCTCTGTGAATCTTAACGGTTTTTTGCCAAAGTTCATAGGACACATGTCTCTCTTTGGTTCGTTGCTTTAGCCATTTTTTCACCTTGAATTTCGCACCCACCTTCTCTGAAAAGCAACCCCTTCATTAATGAAGGTGACATCAGCGTTGTCTTTTAATCATTACTAATCTTTTCGAATTCTCCTAGGAATCAAGACTTCCTTTTGAGATTTACTATAAATTAAGATACTTTTCCACTGTTTTACTATCACTTTCATTTTCACTTTGATAATTTTCAGAGCTCTCTCTCAAACACAAGTTCTTTACTTAGGTTGTTTATGTTCACGGCTAGGAACACTCTAATCAAAGGCGGGTGGCTCAATCTATCTGAACTAGAAAAAGCACAAAAAGTCGAAAGAGAAAGGCGTATCGCAGCAGGCTTACCCACTTCCCCCATCGATAAACCAGCAATCTCAGCTACAGAGTCTGACCAGGGTTCTTCCTCCACAAAGGGTATCAAACCGAAGAGATTGTTTCAAACCAATCTTTCCCCTATCATCTCAGGTTCTTCGGTTCAAGATTCAGAACCCACTGTTGAACTAGGTTTAACAGTTACCAGTTTTAAAAAACCCTCCCCATTCTTAGCCATGGGGTCAGATGCTGATACTTCTCCTAATAAGCTGGTAGATCGAAGAAAAGGCCGGTTGGTCAAAGGGCAGGCTTCCAAGGGCACCCCTTCAAAGATAGGTGCCAAGGATAGCAGTACAGGGTCAGAGGTACCCATAAAAGCACCCAGGGACAGGCTGTCCGGTCCGGAGGCCACTGGCTCAAAACCCCGAAAAGAAACCTCCACATCAGAGCCCCAGCCGGAGGCTAGAGTGCAGGAGAGCACTGAAGCTCACCAGTCCGGTAGTCAAACTGAACCAACCCCAAGCTCCCCCTTCATCAATACAACTGAAAACCCTTCCTCAATAATGGAGGAGATAATGGAGGACTCTATCGAAGAGGCTCCATTCGAGTCCGAACCTTCCGGACAGACCAGTGGTGCTGTTACTGCTCAGAAGGATAAAGGCAAGGAGAAGCTATGTTTAAGGCATCCGGATCTGCCGGAGTGTCTTGAAGGAAAAGTGGGACCTTGTTTCCACAAGGTCAATGTTAAGTATCTTCTTTCCTTGCAGAAGATCAATTACGCTTTCATCCATACAGCTGAGTTGGGCCGGATGCGTACGAAGGGGGGAATTCCGGAGAATGTGAAGATAAGAATCCCCATAGACCCCGAAACCCCAATGGACTGCAGACTCAGTGAAATAGTCATCTTCACTAAGATTTTTAACTGGGGTTTAAGGTTCCCCTTGGATCCGGAAATAGTTAGGTATTTCCATCTTATCAAGCTATGTCTCAGTCAACTAAGCCCCAACGCCTGGTACACACTTATGGCATGCATCATGGCCTCCAGGCTCTCCGGGATTCCTCTACCAATGGAGGAGTTTGCAGCTGTGGCCAGTCTCTGCAGAAACCACCACATTCCCTTTTATCACTTCAACATGGGTGATAATATAAAGCATTGGATGATCTGCTAGAGTCGGAGAGAAATTGGAGGACTCAATTCCTGTTCGTAAGTGGTGCTTGGGAGAACGGGAGGAAAATCAAGGCTGGAGTCAATCCAAGTCTCCTCACCAGCAGATGGAGGAGTGATCGTAAGGCTCCTACTTTATTTTCTTATTTCTTCTTTTATCGAATTAGCTTAAACTGACTGGTCTTGTCTTTTTTCTTAGCAGAACTGCCCAAAGACTCACCTAAAATCCGGGCAGACCACTTGTACCAAGATCAACACTTGGGCTGCTGAGAAATTGGGGAACCGGTTTCACGATGCTTTCACAGGAGGCAACTTTGCAAGATCTCACCTCTGGAACACTACTGGCTGGAGGGACCTGACCTGGGAAGAACTCACCACTCCACCACCCCCGGATGTAGTCCTCAAGAGAACAAACGAGCTGGACGGGTCACTTTACTTGTCAGGCCGGGCCAAGGCCCTAAGCAAAATGAAAGGCAAGAAAAAGAAGGGCAAGAAGGTTGTAGGTGAAGCTGACCCTGCTGAAGTGGAGGTGGCTGTTTCAACAAATCCAGAGGGGCCAGCCCCAAGCCAGATCGATGCTGCTCTCTTAGAAGTGGTAGAGCAGGAGAGTGTTAGGGAAGAGGCTCGATCCCCAAAACCCCCAAGGGCTCCCAAGAGAGACCGAAAACGGGGAGGAGAAAGCAAGAACAGGGAGGCTAAGAAGAAAAATTCCTCCAGGGGTGATGAACTTTCTCTCCGGCCTCCGAAGCCTCTCCCCTCTGTAGATCCTACTGATCCAACACAAGCAAAGGAGATCCCTGGTGATTTTGAAACCGACGAGGTTGGAGGAGGAGACCTTAGCATCGATGGGGTTGACATCACCGGGCTTGATGGATTTGGTGACTACTTTGCCAACCTCCCCAGATACGATTTTGATGGGCCTTACCTCCCTCCGAGTACTTCGAACACCGACACTTTTAATGGTAAGACTTTTACTGTTTCAAGCGAAAAGGATATTATAGCTCACTCCATATTAAGAAGTGTTCAGCCAGTGCTTGTTTTGGAGAAACAAGTTCGAACCCAGGCAGATGTTATCAAAGATCTCAAATCTGACAAAGAAAGACTGTCCGATGATCTTCTACTGCCACTCAACATGCTAACATTCTAAAGGGAGAAAACGAGGAGCTAAAGAAGAGCCAAGAGGGGTGGGTCGCCAAGGTTGCTACTTCAGAAGACACTATCAAAGAGCTCCGGGAGAAGCTGTCCGGATTGGAAAAGATCTGAACTCTTCGAAAGAGGAGGCGAAGGCCAAGGATCAAGTAATCCATAACTTGACAAATGACAAGATCATACTCGAGAACACAGTATCCAAGGCTGCAGAGGAGAAAGCAGATTTGCTAAGGGAGCAAGAGGCCAAGATTCAGGCCAAGATCGATGCTTATACCAACAATGTAATAGATACTCAAGAGCAAATGTATGCCAAGGTGAGGTCGGACATGGTCCTGCTCTTTCATGAGAAGTTCCCGAAGAGGAACCTGGGAGATTTGTGGCTTCATGTAGAGTACGAAAACCTTCCCTTTCACACCATGGCTGATGGAGACTTGCATGACTATTCCAGTGCTTCCTCATCTGACGAAGAAGAAAATACCGGGGAGGGCCCTCACGAGGAGAAAGACGACCCCAAGAAGAAGAAGAAGATAAGTGAGGCTGAGCCATCTTCAAAGGCTCAGTCTTAAATTATGAATTATCTTTTCACTTTTCATGTTACCTGAACTAAAGTCCTTGGAAGGTCAAGGCATTTTTGTTATTGTGTCCGGCATTTGACCGGATAGATCTTTTGCTTTGTTTGACAATTGAAAAGTCCTTGGAAGGCCAAGGCACTTAGGTTATTTTAATGAATATCTTTGTTTTGCACAACTCTTGCATTCTTCCATAGTTTGTTTCAATTTTTGTGGCTAGTGTTTAAATAGCCCCTAGTTATTTCATAAGCATACTAAAGTGAGAGTGTTTAAATTTTCTGATGACAAATGTTTAAGTAGTCATCATCCCCTTAATTTAATCCGGATGGTATGACAAAAAACAAAGTAAGAACACTTCAAAAAAATTTAAGAAGGCATCAAATTTTATTAAAAAACCCGGACACCTCATTAAAACCTCCTCGTGCCACCAGGGTAGGAAAGAGTATGCCCCCATATATTTACATGGATTTTTAAACAAGTAAATATTTACATAGGTTCTATTCCAAGTACATTCGGAGATGCTCAATATTCCAAGGGTGATTTAAAACCCTTCCATCTTTGTCTTCTAGCCAATATGTTCCAGGTTTAAGCCTTTCAATGACCATATAAGGTCCTTCCCAAGTTGGGGCCAGTTTGCCGAGCAGCTTTTCTTTAGTGTGTAAGAAGACTTTCCTCAATACTTTGTCCCCCGGCAGAAAATATCTTATTTTAACTCTAGAAGCAAACCTGTTTCTCATCAAACCTTGATAGTGCGCAGCTCTAAGGTGAGCCTTAACTCGTCTTTCCTCTATTAGGTCAAGCTGACCTCTGATTGCCACTTCGTTAGCGTGTTCGGAGAAGTTGTGAACCCAAAATGAAGGAAGTGTTGCCTCTATAGGGGCTATTGCATCCATCCCATATACCAAGGCAAAAGGTGACTCTTGTGTTGCAGCCCCAGGTGTAGTCCGGTAAGCCCACAAAACCTCTTGTAAATAGCTAGGCCACTTCCCAGCAACCCCTTCCAGATTCTTCTTTAAACCGGACAGTATAGTTCTGTTAGCCACTTCAACCTGACCATTCGCTTGTGGGTGGAAAGGTGAAGAGAAGCAATGTTGTATACCCCTTGAGGCACAAAAACTCTCCATTTCCTTGTTGTCGAACTGTGGCCCATTGTCTGTCGTTATCTTTTGTGGAACACCAAATCTGCAACAGATGTTGGATAAAATGAATTTTATGACAGCTTTTGATGTTGTGCCTGCCAGAGGGGATGCTTCAATCCACTTCGAAAAGTAATCTATAGCAACAATTATAGTTCTGCGCCCTCCAGACGCCATAGGAAGAGGGCCCACTAAATCCAACCCCCATCGAGCAAAAGGTATAGGCTCAGAAATTGACTCTAAAGGGATATCTGGCACATGAATTTCATTGCTATATCTCTGGCATGGATCACACCTTCTCACCAGCTCTTTAGCATCCTGCACTGTAGATGGCCAATAGTAACCGGCCAGTAAAACTCTCCTTGTTAAAGCTCTGAATCCACAGTGAGCTGATCCCTCACCATCATGAAATTCGGAGAGGACTACTTGAGACTCATCATCTCCCAAACACCGCAGAAGAGGTTTACTGTAAGACTTTTTATACAAAACGTCTCTTATTATGATAAATCCACGAGCCTTGTGCTTCATTTTTCTTGCTAGTGATTTATCCGAAGGCAAGATGCCATCAGAGAGGTATTGTAAGAGAGGAAATCTCCAATCTTGAGGTTGTTTTATCTGTACTTCGAAAACCCCTTCCTCTTTACCCACATTAAGTTGAATGGAAGGGCTCTCCAGCACATGGATCCAAGGATATGATTCAGTGTAAGCTATGGTTGCCAATGAATCTGCTAGTTCATTCTCTGCCCGGGGTATATGCTCATAAACAACGCTTTTGAACTTAAGAGCCTCATTTTTAAGAAGAAGTAAGTACTTCACTAGTTGCTCCTTTTTTGCCTCAGATTGACCTTGGGCATGGTGGATAAGAAGTTGGGAATCACTCATCAGCTTGACCCTTTTGGCCCCACAAATATAAGCTAACTTTAAACCAGCTATAGCTGCTTCGTATTCGGACTCATTGTTGGAAGCCCTGAAAGCAAAACATATAGCCTGGTAGATTCTGTCACCATATGGAGAAGTCAAGCACACCCCTGCACCGCATCCCATAGTATTGGATCCACCATCCGTCCGGACGACCCAGACCTTTTTGTCTTTCATTTCAGTAGTCTGTTCTGAATCCCTATCATAGTGGAATTCAACTAAAAAATCAGCCACAGTTTGGGCCTTGAATGCTGTTCGAGGAGCAAAATCAATATCGAAGTCCCCCAATTCCACTGACCATTTAGTCATTCTGCTTGAAATGTATGACTTTTGAAGGACATTCTTCAAGGGGAAGGATGTCCGGACTACAATAGGATGAGCCTGAAAATAGGGCCTCATCTTTCTTGCAGCAACTACCAAGGCTAATGCTAGCTTTTCGAGCTTTAAATAGCGTTTCTCTGCATTTATCAAGCTCTTGCTGATGTAATACACCGGGTGGGGGTAGCTATCCACCTCTCTTACCAACACAGCACTGATGGCACAACTTGAAACTGCCAAGTATACGAAGAGTGTTTCTCCATCAACAGGTTTGAACAGAGTTTTGGGGGAGGATAGATGTTTCTTAATTTCATTGAAGGCCTCATCACACTGTGAAGTCCAGTCAAACCCCTTCGTACCTTTTAGAGTTTGAAAAAATGGGGAACATCTATCCGAAGACCTTGAGATAAACCGATTCAAAGCAGCCAACCTCCCAGTCAACCGTTGTACTTCTTTCACATTTCGGAGAGGCTCCATTTGGAATAAAGCGTTAAGCTGATCCGGATCGGGCTGTATCCCTCGCTCACTTATTATATAGCCTAGGAATTTCCCGGACTGTACTCCGAACACACATTTTTCTGGATTTAGCTTTAAATTCAGTTTTACTAAATTAGCAAAAGTTTCTTGGAGGTCTGTCAAGTGCAGTTGTTCATCCACACTTTTCACCATCATGTCATCAATGTATACTTCCATATTTCTTCCAATTTGATCAGCAAAGGTTTTGTTTACCAATCTCTGATAAGTAGCCCCAGCATTTTTCAATCCAAATGGCATCACCTTGTAGCAATGAAGACCCCTGTCAGTGACAAACGTGGTATGCTCTTGATCCTTCGGATCTACTTGAATCTGATTGTACCCGGAGAAAGCATCCATAAAGGATAGCAGCTTATTCCCAGAGGTGGAGTCTACCAGCTGATCAATCCGGGGAACTGGATACAAATCTTTTGGGCAAGCCCTATTGAGATCTGTGAAGTCAATGCACATACGCCACTTGCCATTTTTCTTTTTCACCAAGACCGGATTGGCAGTCCACAAAGGATATTGAGACTTCTTTATATGCCCCATTTTTGTGAGCCTGTCAACTTCTTGAACAATAACATCAGCATTTTCCTTGGAAAAAGCCCTTCTCTTTTGTACCACGGGTGCTATGTCTCTCTGGACGGATAGGTGATGTAATATAATATCTGCTGGAACCCCAGTAACATCAGCATTGCACCAAGCAAAAACATGCTGATGGTCTTTCAAAAACTTTAACATCTTATTCTTCAGGTCGGGTGGCATTTTGGACCCTATATTAACACTTTTTCCTTCTTCTAAAGAATGTGTTTCAACTTCTTTAACTGGTATCAATACTCTAGGGGTCTCTCTGGGGTCATCAATTTCACCGTCACCCCCAGAAAGCCCCTCAAACTGCTATTTTTCGTTGATACGAAATGCCCATAACGTCCGTGGAGCCAGTGGTGTAGCATAACATTCTCTTGCAAGCTTTTGACTGCTTCGGACAACTCCCACTTGTCCTTGAACAACATATTTCAAACATTGGTGGACTGTCGAGGCCACTGCATGCATCCTAGAGAGCCAAGATCTCCCTAAAATAACATTATAACAAGTGGACAATCCACCACAATATAAAGTATCCTGACCATCTTCTTGAAAGGGCCCTTGCCCAACAAAACTTCTTCTTCGAACTCCCCGATCACATCTGCTGAGCTCCCAGTGAAACCCACAATTGATATGTTCAAACGCTGAATTACGGCTGGATTTTTCATCTTTTTGTAAGTGGTTAGAAATAGGATATTAGCAGAGCTTCCAGTATCCACCAAGATTCGCCTTATGTCATTTCCCCCAATGGATGCTCCTATGACAACATCATCTTCATGAGGGCCAGCTATATCCCTTAAGTCATCTTCATCGAAAACAATGAAGGGAAATTGAATTTGTGATTGATAGGAGGTCATGCCTCCTTCTAGCTGGGTGGCTAAAGTATGAACATGCCTCCTTTGCCTTGTTCCCGGACTGATTTTGATTGGGGTTTGGTGCAATTGGGGCAGACCTCACCTGCCTGTGCACCCTAGTTTTCTTTGTTTTATCAACGTTGATCTGCTTTCCAACCTGATTCAGTAAACCTCCCCAAGTCATAGCTTTCTTTTTTGCCACCGAATCAGCCAAATTTCCAGGGTTTAAGCCCTGTCTCAAGGATGCTATTGCTACTTGCTCGAAGCAATCAGCCAACCCATTTTTGGTGTTTACAAAACGGCTTATGTATTCTTTCAATGATTCGTTTGGCTCTTCGGCACAATCGATTATCGTGTCCCCGTTGCCCTTCAACTCTTTACTCCCAACAAACTGCCTTCGAAAGGCCACCCAAAAGGTATCAAAATTCTTGATGCAGCCTTGAGGTAGGCTGTTATACCATTTTAGAGCACTCCCCGTAAAGGATTGGGAGAACTCTCTACATAGTAACTTGTCGTCATCATCAAAATTCATCATGAAGTTTTTAAATTTCTCCAAGTGGTTGTCCGGATCAGTACTGCCATCATATATCTCCATTTTAGTGCTATCGAACCTCTTAGGGAGGTTTCCGAACAGAATCTTGGAGGACAATGGAGATTGTCTCTAATTCCAGCCATGACTGAACACGGTATCCTCATTGGGAGTTGCAAAGATACCTGGTTCATCGTGGAAGGCAAAAGGATCCATCAGCATCCGGTCTACATGCCTCCGGTTGTGAGATGACCTTTTGCCTATATTCTTCTTCAATTTCCCATGTCTATCCCTTTTTCTTGAATATTTTTTTATCAACTTTTGCTTCTTTTTGGATCGGCCCTCATCGCTGCTAGAGGACAAGGACTTTTCAACTCCTTCCTCATCCGAGGAGCTACCAGAAGACTCTGAGTCTGAGTCAGAACTCTCCACTGGTTTAGACCGGTGTGACTTTTTGGAGCTAGCATGAGTTTTCTTGGTACTCACATGAGTCTTCGAAGGCTCATGCTCTCTAGGGTTGTCGGTATGATGAGCGACTGATGTTTTTTACTTTTCTTTCATGCCCATCTTAGCCTTTTCTGCCCTCAGAGCTTCCATCTCGCCCTTTAATCTATCACGCTCCTCGATGGTATACTCATCATTTTCACCCACCACTTCAAGCAAAGCTGGTGGTAATTCCGGGGCGTCCGGATTCATTCGGACTGATTTTTCTTAATGGTTTTGAATTCTTGATTCAGGTACCGTCGTGCTCCCACTGTGGTCGCCAATCTGGTGTGATTTATTTTCGTCTGAGGGTAAGATTGTAACTTTTATTTAGATTTTTGTAGAAGTTTGTAAGTATTTAATGTTTGAGTAGAGAGTAGAGGGAGAATTAAGCAGTCTGGTTGTATTTTATTTTCATTAACCTCATTTAATGTTGGTGGTTGGGTATTTATATCCTTACATTTGGGCTTTATGGGCTTTCGGGTCATGTTTAATGGACCCGGGTCAAGTTTAAGGACCCATGAGCTCTTAGTAGGAGAGTATGCAGCTTAGTCAAGAAGTGATTAGGTTTTTAAGTACTTTAGTCCTTGTTCGAATAGTCCAATGGAGGTGGTGTTCGAACTAACCTGTCCGGTTAAGTGGTCTCTGTCCGAACTGTCCCTGTCCGAAGTGGTAACAGTATCCGGAATCATCACTTATGACTACTTTTAAAAATATCCCATATTTTTCTAATAGATAGAAAGGCTTTTTTATTACTTATGGAATCATATGATTCTTTATTTTGTTTTGGTTGGATATAGTCATAAACTTCTAGACTTTAATAAATGGTAAAAGATGTTTGATTAATATCATATTCTTCTCTAATACCTCATTATGTCATTGAGGTAGGAAAAACTTACATACCAAAGAAGAGAGTATTTAAACATTTATACATGACAAAATAATTAGTTGAATCTTATTAAGAGTTTTAGGGATTGAGATGCTCTATATTTCATTGGTGCTGAAGTGGATTATGTTGCTCATCTAAACTTTGTATGATCCCGACTTGACCTTTCCTTACATTGTGTATGGGATTTCCCAATTGACATTTTTCTTGCCGAGACTCTTATATTTTGTATGTATGAATACTCTTCTAAGGAATTTTTCTATCGTATGAAATTTTCGGAAATGAACTTTAGAGTTATCTTTATTCATCATTAAGGTTTTGTAGTGTTTATAGAATAAATAAGCTTTTACATTTTTTTATTTAATGACATCAAGTTCGGAATTCATTGCTCATGAGTTTCTTGATTCTTCATAAATTGATATTTTGTAGAATGACATAATAATCGAATGGTATGACTTCTTTCATACCATAAACCAAAGCAAAATGTGTTTTTGTTGTAGTTTTTGTGAAATACTTTACTCTTTTTTCTCCACCTATGTTTTCTAACTGAATTTTTGCTATTCTCGTCTCATACCCTGCATTATTATTAGTAGCATAGATCCTAGTTTAATAGATTGAGTCAAGATTTACCTTACATGAGACGTTAGCTGAACTTTTGTGTCGGAGCCTAGATTACTGCTTTCTCTACTTGTTTAGACTTACCAAGTTGATTATGTTTTTTCTTCTAATTTAATGTATTTACTCTCTTATCTCCACTACATGTTTTCTAGCTGACGCTTTGCTATTCCAGCTTTATACCGTACATTATTGTTAGAAACATACATCCCAAATTTAATAGATTGAGACAAGATTTTCCTTGTTGAAGACGTTAGTTGCACCGGAGCCTAGATTGTTACTTTATCTATTTGTTCACACTTAATAAGTTGATCATGTTTTTTCTTCTACCGGTATAAGTATTTCATATTGAAACGTTTTTAGATATATGACAATACCTGAGCCTGGATTTCCTTGCTCATTTAAATTTTGTATGTTCCCGACTTGATCTTAACTTATATTGTATATGGGACTTACCAATTGAGGCTTAGCTTGCCAAGACTCTTATGTTTTATATGTAGGAATACTCTTCTAACAAATTTGTCTATCGTATGAAACTTTCGAAAACGAACTTTAAAGTTATCTTCATTTATCTTTAAAGTTTTTTAGTGGTTAAAGCATAAATGAGCTTTTACATTTTTTTATTTAGTGACATCAAGTTCAGGACTCATTTCTCATGAGTTACTTGATTCTTCATAAGTTGACATTTAGTAGAAAACATAACAATCAAATGGTATGACTTCATTCACCCCTTAAACAAAAGAAAAAAGTGTTTTTGTTATAGTTATTTTGGGGATGGTTTTATAAAACCACAAAAATTCTTGTAGAAAATTAGGGAAATATAGACTGTTTCTTCTAACATCTGCTTGATTACACATGTTATCATTTTGATGGTAACCTCCAGTTGACTATTTGCATGTGGATCAAAAGAAGAATATTATTTTGTTTTTTACATCTTGTTAAGAAGATTCAAATGAGTCATTCATTATGTAAGTGATTTTCATTATTTGGTATGATGACTCTTTGTATCATATATCTCTAACATGTATTTGATTTAAGAAAGTTTATGACGTCCTTGGCATTGATGTTCACAAGTGGTTGTACCTCATCCACCCATTATGATAAATAGTCCACCACTATTAGCAAACATTTCCTTCCTCAAAAGCATTTAGAAGTGGCCCAAAAATGTCAAGACCACATCAATCAAAATGAATAAACTCTGATATAGTTTATAAAAAAATATGACGATAATTCTATTAAACTTGAGAAGCGTTGAAAAATGTCACAATGCATTACTTTTTTCCTTACATCCTCCATGAGTGTATGTCAATAATATTCTTAGAGCAAAATTCTTACGTCTAATGCTTTATAACCACAATGAGCATTTCTTTTTCTATTATGACGTTCATTTACCATAAAGGCTTTTTCATATGGGCTGAGATATAGAAAAGGATTTAGTGAGTCCTTGTCTGTATAAGGTATCAAATATCCATACATACATGGATAACTTCATTTTTTATGCGCCTAGCCTTGAACCTAATTTTAGAGGAAGTGTTCCTTCCATTAAATATCTTTTGATATAGGTTTTTCAATTTTATTCTTCTTCCTTATTTCCTTTAATTATCACGACTCTCAAAGATGATATTGTTGATAAGAATTGGTTTGATAGAGTGATAGATGTTTTTTCTTATAGGATTACCCCTGGTGCTAAATTGACACGTGACAAAGATGCCAAAGCATGGTGAGCTATATTTTCTTATCTTGGTACTTGTTCAAAATTAACTTGGTAAAAAAACATTGCATTACCCCAAAGCCTATTAAAATATTACATTAGAATCTCCTTTATAGTTTTGGCTTGACTTAAATCCTAATGTACTACCAAGTGAGAGTCTGTGAAGAAATTTAGTCTTTTATCTCCACGCATGTAGTCTAGCTGATGTTTTGCTATTGTGGCATCATACCCTATATTATTATTAGAAGCATACATTATAATTTAATAGAGTGAGTCCAGATTTACTTTGCTGGAGACGTTAGCTGAACTCCTGCGTCAAATTCGTGACTTCACCATTGTCAATGATGACCTTATTTTCATTCATCATTCACTTCAAATGGCACGCGCGATTCTATCAGTCAATGTGTCAAAAATATTTTAGGCTGATGATAAAATTATTTACCACTTGTCAGTTATTTCATAATACATGCCAACATGCCTTACTAGAACAGCTTTTAAAGAAAGCGACATGTGGAGGAGATTTTCATACTTCACAATACTCATACGCATCGAATTACTACTTAAATTAGTTGCTGATCCAAAATAACTCTTCAACTTATTTGGGCCCACACCGTTAGAAGTTCATGCCTACTTGCCTTCACTCGCAGATTTAAGGTTGCACATATTTACCCAACTCAAAAGAATTAGGAAAATATTATTTTAGAGAGATAAAATTATTTCCTGACCTTTCACGCCAAAGAGTTTGAAGGTATTGAAAGATTTAAGCTCTGGAGGTGGTTCAACATCTCAAAAAAGATTGAAGAATGAAAATCTATCGGTATCAGAGAGGAACCCGCTCCTCTAGATATTTTTCAAACAATATTTCACGATAATTAGTCTCTTATTCGGACGCATTTTGACATAGTGGGGACCTCAGGTAACCATTCTCCATCTGTTCTACTTACTGCCCAGCCCCCCACCAATCTTTGGGAAACAATAAGGGTGACCTTTCCTCTTGTGAAGGCATTCACAGACCCTCTTCATTTCTTCTGATGGGTGGCAATAAAGAACAATATGCAGAAACAAGTAAAAGATATTGGTCCAAGAAAAAGAAGTCTTCAGGGCCACTTAAACAGTCTACGAAAATTAAACTACCACCTTCTGTTTTACCCCTTAAGTCACTCCACAAGGTACCCCTCAAACCATCTCTAAGGTTAGTCCTCGGAAGCCTACTTCAAAAAATGTTCGACCAAGGAAGGTCTTAAAATCCATTCTATAAATTCATGAGAAACATTTGATTGACGGATCAGATAGTGATCAAGAAGGAAATGATATGGTCCCAGTAGAAGCCCAACCTATTCAAGCTATCCCTGCATTAATACCCTCATCCGGACCTTCTAGACCAGCTTGGAAATCTTCTTATGCTCCCCTTAACCTTATGACCACTTTTCCTTCTCACCAATGAGGAACTTCCCATGTAAAGAAGAAAAAGAAAAAGAAACGTACGTCAGCTTTACCTTCGAATATAAAAGATATCTTAGGAAATAATTTCTGTGAAGTAGAGGTTACACACTTGCTTGTACTTCATAAGATAAAATAAAAGTAATTTTACCCATCCAAGGACGTTAAAATAAAGGATCGATGGGGATTCCTACCAATATTTCCAATTGGTTTCTTATAGTTGGGGAAACACCATTGTTCGTTCGTGATCACGAATTGATTATCTATACAGAGATCATGAAATGGGGTCTTCCTCTTCCTCTTGACCCTATCTTAGTAGAATATTTTCACCTGATCGAATTGTATCCGACCCAAGCCGGTTCAAACATGTGGTTTACCCTCATAGCGTGCATTATGGCTTCCAGAATCTCTCAGATTGAATCTTTTTTGGAGGATCTTGTCGAACTTACATGTGTAGCTAAGAATCACACGTTCCTTTTTATTCTCTAAGTTTTGGAAGAAAATATAAAGTTGTGAAATAATTCTTAAAGTTGCTAAGAAATTGAAACAACAATTCATTTTTGTTTCTGGGTTGTGGGAGACTGGATTTGTGAATTCCGAGGAGATGCCTCATCAGTTAACTTTGACATGAACCGACGAGATACTTACTTTCATACTTATTTTATCTTGTTTGTTTACACCATTCACTCTAAAACATTTTCTTGGGAACAACTATCAAAGGGATTGCCAAACCGTTTGTGGATCATGTCAAATCAGCAAGTGAGATATTTACCTAACTGAGCTTTTGGGCCGGTAGTAATTGGAATTATAAGTACCAAAAATGTTTTTACTCATTCAAATTTGGTTAGGGGCCATCTTTGAAGGTGTGATTCAGGTCAAGCAAAAACACTAAAGGAATTGATGGTACCCCATCCCCCCCCCCCCCACCGGAAAGCACAGTACTTAAGCGATTATAGGGCTTAGACAATCTAGTTTTCCGTCCCACCAGGCTAGGGTTCTTATCCACCAGGACACTAAAAAATTCGATGAGGAGGTCCGAGAAGAACACAGAGTTTAGGTCCGGGAAGAACAAGGCATTGATATTTCCCATGAAATTATGGTCGAAGTTAGACCTGTTAGGAGGGCTGGTGTTGTAATCCTACAAAAATAATCTTCTTCCAAAGAGAAAAAAGAAAGAAAAAGGTTGATAATGGAGAGGAGGATGATAACACTACTGGTCTGAGCTTTCCTCCTATAAAGAAGGTTTTCTTTGTTAACACAGACTCTGTTGGGGAGTCTGTTCCTTAAAGAAAACAAGTTGTTGGTCAAAGAAACCAGGAAGAACTTCTTGAGGACGTAAAACATGTTTTCCCTCCTTTGGCTTATTTTGACGTTTATGCAAATGATTTTGTGGAGAATGAGCTTAACAGGTTGCTTCACGTTGCTGATTATCTCAAAAGGAAGGCCAACTACAAAGACCGATATAGAAACAAAGTCGTCCAAAATATATATGAGGTAAAGAGGTTAGAAGATGAACTTACCCGCAAGAAGAAACTATATGTTGAGTATGTGGATAAAATTACTGCAATGGAGACCATACTATTCAAGGATAAGGAGATGTTCGACGATGAAAGTGAACAATTTTATCCCTAAGGATATCGAACAGAACTCTCTCATTGACGATCTCTTTGATTCTTGTGATAAGGCCAAACAATACTTTGAGAGTGTTGTTAAGGAGATCGAGATTTCTCTCCGTTGAAAAATAATCTTTAATAAACAAAACTTTGAGGATGACAAGAAGAAATATCTTGAGGAGTATCCTGCTGATTACGTCTCTCGCGTCAAAAAAAGGAATGCCAACATCAAGTCGACTTTAGTATTAGACATACATGATGGCTTTCCTGACTTGAAGCTAGTTAGCCTTTGGGGCGTGTTATAGAAAAACATCGCCATGTAGGAGTTTTTTTTAAGGATGAAGAGACTATCAGCGACTCAGAAGAGTCAGATAGTTCTTCCTCCAGTTCGGTTCCTCTGAAGATAGTAAATAAGGTGCCCCTTCAGAGTAAGGTTGGGGTATATTACTTTTCGTTTTGAATTTTATCTTTTAGTGTAACCCCTCCCTACTAACCATATTCTGGTTTTATTTTTGTTTAAATTTTGTGTTTGTACAACACACTTTGTATTGTAAAAGTTCTTAATGAAGAAGTTTTTTGGTTACATATTATCCTTTCCATTTTATAGTTTTGTCTCCATTCTCCAAAAAAAAATCAAATGAAAATTTTTACAACTAACTTTTATAAGAATACTCACATTCTCCTTTCAAAGTTTTTCTTATGAAATGTTTTTACACTTAACTTTTATAAAAATACTCACATTCTCCTTCTAAAGTTTTTCATATAAAATATTTTTACACTTAACTTTTATAAAAATACTCACATTTTCCTTTCACGGTTTTTCACATGAAAACATTTTACACTTAACTTTATAAATAATACTCACATTTTAATTCAAAACCTTTTCTTATGAAAACTTTCACATCTAGCTTTTATAATATGTTCACATTCCCCTTCCAAATTTTTTCGTATGAAAATATAAGTTGTTGACCATTGCAAGACCCTTTCAATTAAAAAAGATGAATATTATTATCCAATATTCTTTGGAAAATCCTTCTAGTTCAAAAAGATGATCATTATTATCCAACATTCGTTGGAAGGCCTTTCTAATTAAAAAAGATGAACATTATTCTCCAACATTCGTTGGAAGATATTTCTAGTTCAAAAATATAAACATTATTATCCACCATTCGTTGGAAGGCCTAACTAGTTCAAAAATATGAAGATTATTCTCCAACATTTGTTGGAAGGCCTTTCTGGTCCGACGATAATAAAAATTATAGGAGTTATTTTAAGATGGCAAAGAAATATATAAGTCGGCTATTAGTGCACCTCATTAAAACTTTCCTGCGCCACCATGATAGGAAATAGTATGCCACCGATATTTACATAAGTTTTCAAAGAAAATATTTACAACTTTACATACTCATTCTAAATATAACTTGAGATACTCAATATTTCAGGGGTGAAGGATATCTCTTCCTTCCTTATCTTTGAGTTGATATGTTCACGGCTTAACTTTCTTCGTTACCGTATATGGGCCTTCTCAATTAGGACCTAGCTTGCCAAAGCGCTTTTCTTTTTTATGAAGGAATACCTTCCTCAACACCATGTCCTCTGCTTTGAATTCTCGTCTCCTAACCTTTGAAGCATATCGACTTCTCATCAAAATCTGATAGTTTAGAGAATTCAGTTGTGCCTTTCTTCTTTTTTCTTCCACCAAATCTAACTTTGTGCATTTTCCTTCATCATTTGTCTCCTCGAAATATTTGTTGAGCCTATACGAGAGAAGATTATCTTGGACGGAACCACTTCATTCATCCCATAAACTAGCGCAAAACAGCGATTATTGTGTTGCAGTCCGGGGAGTGGTTCTGTAAGCCCATAAAAATTATTATAGATAATACAACGATTTTCCAGTCTTACCTTCCAAATTCTTTTTCAGACCATCCAGAATTGTTCGGTTGGTAATCTCAACCTGGCCATTCGATGGGGGGTGGAAAGGTGCCGACAAGAAATATTGTATCCCTTTCAAAACACAAAAGGCTTTCATTTCTTTGTTATCGAATTGTGCTCCATTGTCCAAGGTTATTTTCCTTGGAACCCCAAAATGAAAACAAATATTGGAAACAATAAATCTGATCACATCCTTATCTTTTATTCCTGCTAATGGTTTAGCTTTCACCCACTTAGAAAAATAATCCAAAGCGACGATTATCGTCTGTCATCCTCATGATGCCACTAGTAGAGGTCCGACCAAGTCAATGCCCCATCAGTCGAACGGTAGTGATTCGGATATTGATTCAAGAGGCACACATGGTGCATGGATTGTGTTAGAAAATATTTGGCAGGTATCACATTTATGAACTAACTCTTTAGCATCCTATGAGAGTGTAGGCCAATAGTATCCTACAAGAAGAACTCTTCATATCATCATTTTGCATCCATAATGTGTTGATCATTCCCCATCGTGCATTTATGATAATATCATTATGATTTATTTTCTCCTAAAGATCGAAGTAAAGGCCGGCTAAAAGATTTTTTATAAAGCACGTCTCCGAGAATGATATAACCGTAGGATTTAAATCGTATTCTTTTGGCCATAATCTTGTCAACCGGTAACATCTTGTTTACCAAAAATTATTTAATCTCACTTCTCCAATCTTTTGTTGTGCTAATAGAAATTTGGAAAGCAACAATAGACCGTTTGACTGACTTAGACTCCCTTACTATTGAAGGATTTTCTTGTGTGATAATCCAAGGATACTCCTCGAAATAAGAAGTCTTTCTTAAAGAATCAGCTACTGAATTCCAAGACCTATGAGCATGTTCGTATCTGATGCCTTTAAAATCCAAAGTTAAATCCTTCAGCTCTCTCAAGTACTTCAATAAATGATCTTTTCTTGCCTCAGATTGACCAGACCCATGGTTTATGAGGAATTGTGAGTCACTTACCAGCCTTACTTTTTTGGCCCTATAAATCTTAGCAAGTCTCAATCTTGCCAAAGGAGCTTCGTACTCGGCCTTATTATTTGATTCTTTAAATCTGAAACGGATAGCTTGATACATGGCATTCCTTCCGTGGAAACTAATTGCACTCCAATTCCACATCCTGATAAACTAGAACCCCCATATGTTCGGGCTGTCCATTCTGCTCCAGAATTTTCTTTATTAACCTCCATATTCGATCGTTTAGAATGAAACTCAATTAGAAAATTTATTAAGGCTTGTGCTTTGACAGCGGTCTTAGGCTCAAATTTGATATCAAAATCTCCCAATTCAACCGACCACTTAGTCATTCTTACAGAAACATCAGGCCACTATAACATATTTTTCAGTGGAAAAGATGTTCGAACAATGATAGAGTGGGCCTGAAAATAAGGTCTCATTTTTCGCGTACCGATTACTAATAGAAAGGCTAATTTCTCTAGTTTTAAATACCGTTTCTCAGCATCCAGAAGACTTTTAATGACGTTGTACACTGGTCTTAGATATTTATCTTCCTTTCGGATTAAAGCAGTAGTCATAACATAATTTGACACTGCTAGATAAACATATAATTTTCCCCCGAATTTGGTTTTGTCAAAATTTCTGGAGAAGAAAGATACTCTTTGATTCGTTGAAAAACCTCTGAGCATTTTTAGGTCCATTTAAAATAATTTTATTTTCTCAGCAGTTGGAAAAATGGGGAAAACTTGTACGACGATCGTGATATGAATCTGTTCAAAGTTGTCAATCTTCCCGTTTTCAATTACGACATGTATCTTTTTCTTCAACGTCACACAATCTCTTGTATGGTGCCCAATATCCTCATGATACTTGCAATACCTGCTATTTCTGATTTCCCTTAGATTCTGCATCGAAAAAGGTTTGCAAAAATGTATGTATGGTCGTGATTTCTCAAAGATCGTTGCTATACACTCGTTCAACTCAACAAAATATGATGGTCGAATATATTTAATTAACATGGGTCGGACATAGTTTTGAGTGTTGACAACTGGTAAATACTCTTTCATTTTCTGTGGTACATGAACCATGATCTGTACTGGTTTCGTCTTTGGACAATATTGATTGGTTGTGAATTAACCTGAGGAGCCATGAGAGCTAACGATGCTTGACGAACTGATTTTGTTCTATTTGTGCCCAAAAAATTCTTTCTGACGCTTGCATTTCTTCCAAAAAAATTATTTTTTGTACCTGATCCAACAGAGCTCCAAATGTCATAGCTTGTTTTTCAGCAACATTCTTCTTCAGAATTCCCGGAAGTAATCCCATCCGAAAAGCTGTTAATGCAACCTTATCTTCACTTTTCCATATCGGTTTAAGTCTTGATAAAACAATTTGTGTATTCCTTGAGACTTTCCCATACCTTATGCATACAATAAATCACCGTATAACCATTGGCAAGAAACTTCTTGCATATAAACCTTTGTTCGACATGTTCAAATATGCACTCCCCAGGACCTTCGCTCATCGGTGCATATAAACCTTCTTCGGATGGATTAATAAATTGATTACTCACGCAATAGTCAACATTATAGCCTCCACAAGGAATTTGTATATGCGGATTTGTTTGTTCCTTTGTATTAACATTTACAGTTTTTCCATTCTCCTCGAACCTGAGTCATTTTTTTCTCATTTATTTCCTTCCTCGAACCCTTACCATGATGAGATGTCTGGCGGTCATCTATTTGCCTTCTCGAATCCTTTTTCCTATAATTCTTTAGGTGTCAACTATTTATCTCAGGGAGAGAGATTCTTCTGAATCATATGACGATTAATCACTATGATCGGATGATTCTTAATGATGTTTAATTCTATTCTTCTCTTTGAAGAATAACGACTCTGCTATTGGTGCCTTTCTTCTGGCTGAGGGTCCTCTTCCATATAATATTTTTCAGTTGTCGGTTCCCTTCAGATTTTGGATCTGATTTTCTGCAAACTTAGCTTTGTTTCTTTTTCCGCATTTAGTCGTTCCATATCCTCCAACACCTATATCTTCTTCGAGCTACTAAGATAGATTATTCTAGTAACTCTTCAGTTATTCGGTCGTCTTTGTTTCTTTCATTTGCTTCAACAATTTTCTCTTCGACAAAAAGATCTCGGGATGAACCTTTGATCTCCTTATTTTTTTACCAGATCCAATTCCTCCAAATATTTCCATATCCATTACTCTCACAATGTTGTAATATAGCTTTTATGATTTTAGAAAGACAATTTTAGGTACCAATCTTCTTCCCACAGACGACACCACTTATGAGATCAAATATTTTCTTAGTTATTTATCCTGTCTAAATAATATTCATATGAGAGTATCTGTCACAGAAATATTCGTATGCGAATAATTCTAGAGAGCTGGATTAAATGAATAGTGAGATAAAAAGACAAAAGGAATAAATGAAGTAATAATTTTCTAACCATTGGCTCATTTCCCAAAAGGGAATGTTCTTTATATAGTAAATGGGATAGGTATCGTAATCACACATTTACCCTCTCTTAAGTAAATCTTCTCACCTCACTTCTTTACTCAATATAAACATATTCACTAGTTATTATATTTGACCCCCCCCCCCTTGTTTCTTATATTTGCTTTAGTTTAGTCTTTAGCATTTAGTCACATGAAATCAATCCTTATAACAATTATATTTAGCCTATTCCTTGTCATGTTTTTCTCCCCTTATCAAATTCCATTTGACAATTTGCATGTAGGTCAAAAGGAGAAGAGACTTTTTATTGTTTTACCTCTCGTTGAGAAGAACCAAAAGAGTTATTCATTATGGAAGTGAGTTCAATTGTCTATTATAGCGACTCTTTGTAGCATACATCTATAACATGTATTTGATTTTAAAAAGGCTTGTGACGTCATTGGTAGTGATGTTCACAAGTAGTTTTACCTCATCCAATCATTATGATAAATAGTCCATCACTATTACCTTCCTTATAAAGCCTTTGACAGGGGCTCTAAATTTCAAGACCCCATCTATCAAAATGAATAGCCTCTTATATAGTTTCCAGCAAAGATTTTGATACCTTTATTAAATTTAAGAAGCGTTGACAAGTGTCATAATGCATTACCTTACATCTTCTACGAGTGTATGCCAATAATATTCTTAGAGAAAAATTCTTATGTGTAATGCTTTATAGCCACAATAAGCATTACCTTCTCTATTTTGGAGTACCTTTACTACAAAGGCTTCTTCATATGGGATGAGACATATGAGAAAATGGTTTGGTGATTCCCTGCCTGTATAAGGTATCAGATATCCTGGCTATATAAGGTATCGGATATCCATAGATACATGGGTGACTTCATTTTTGATGCGCCTAGTCTCGACCATAATTTCAGAGAAAGTGTTCCTTCCATTAAATATTTCTTGATACGCGTTATTCTATTTGATTCGTCTTCCTCGTCTCTTCAAATTATCACGAATCTTGAAGATAAAATTGTTGATAAGAATTGGTTTGATAGAGTGATGAATGTTTTCTCTTATAGGACTACTACTGGTGCTAATTGACACGTGACAAAGATGCCAAAGCATCGCTAGCTACATTTTATTATCTTGGTACTTGCTCAAATTAATTTGGTCAAACAATGTTGCATGGCGCCAAAGTTTATTTAAATATTGCATTAGATTCTATTTTTTATATTTTGGCTTGACCTTAATCCTAGTGTACTACCAAGTGAGAGTCTGTGAAGAACTTTACTCTCTTATCTCTACACATGTCTTCTAGCCGAAGTTTTGCTATTTTGGCCTTATGCCCTACATTACTAGGGGAAGCATATATCCTGATATAATAGATTGAGTTAAGATTTACCTTGTTAAAAAAGTTAGCTAAATTCATGTGTCGGAAACTAGATTGCTACTTTATATATTTGAATAGACTTACCAAGTTGATTGTGTTTGTTCTTCTAACTTAAAAGATTTTCTTTTTTATATCCACACATGTTTTTTACTAAAGTTTTACTATTCCGCTTCATACCTGCAATATTGTTAGAATCATACATCCCAATTTAATAAACTGGGTCAAAATTTATCTTGTTGGAGATGTTAGTTGAATTTTTACACCGGAGCTTAGATTGTTACTTTCTCTATTTCTTCAGACTTACCAAGTTGATTATGTTTTTTTTTTCTACTGGTGTAAGTCTTTCATATTGAAAATTTGTTAGGAAATATAAAAATACACGAGCCTTGATTGCAATTCTTGGCTCCAAGTTTATATCACAAACTCTTAACTTAACTTACAATTGGGCCAGTCTGCGAGACATATCCAACTTTTATAACACACTTATGAGGGGGGAAATAGTATCCATCATCACGGTATTTAGTACACTTAATTCCCACACGTAGTTCGTTTGCTTCTATGAACTTATAAAAATTACACCGATGCAAAATGTCAGTTTTTTTGAAGTTACATAAATAATTTCGAGCAATGATATTTTGTATATCGTCGTCTTGTAAGTACTATATATTATAAGGACCCGTGAGAATGTGCTCAATAAATCAATACTTATAGGATACACAAAAACAGTTCAGTGGTCACGTCTGTTCTCTCAGTAGTCTAATTCCCATAAAGTAATTAGGTTCTTTTATTTTCCATAATAAGTATTGCATTTGGGTTAGCACACATTTTTCAATAAAATGATGTTTTTAAATATTTTAAATGTTGTCTATGTTGGATACATTTCTCCTGTTTATGACTATTCAAACCCATATATATACATGAGAAGAGAATCAATTAACAATAACTTATGGATTACGTCATCTTTCTCTAGTTTTAGTCTGACAACTTGTCAATGACCTTCAGAGTATGTGGTCAATCACCAATAACTAAATAGGTTGTCAATTAGAAATTCTCTCAAGTTGAAGGACAACTGTATTTTTTATAAATAATTTCTTTAATTCATACCATCAATTCTAATATTTGGTTTAAAATATCTCACTTTCGTAATATAACCTAGGAGTTTTCTCACATTTATCGTCATCTACAAGATCGTGTTGATGACGGATCCTACATCTTGACCTTCGCGTGGAACCCATATGTCCAAACCCATTTTAGTGTAATCCTCGTGTGTGATGTGTAATCGACCATAAAAAAAGTTGGTTCATCTAGATCATACAACACCCAATTGTTTTTTCAAATTAGAAAACACAACACCATAATAAGTAAAATGATATATTGAAGATAAATTTGGGTATTTTCGCATTTCAAACACGATTATTCTAAGCATTATTGCACAACGATGTTTGACATTTTTATTAGTGTTGAGCGATGAACATTTCAAATGTCACATATGTCACATCTAGGTAGTGATGAACATTCAAATCATCACACCCATGTAGTTACAATATTTTATATTATCGCGCAACTAGGTATGCATTGTCAAAATGTATCACTAGATGGGTAGGACGGTTTATAAGTTCATCGCACGTGTCGCCAAAAAAACATGAATTGCAAAAAATAATTTTGAAACTTTATTAGTTTTGTGGCTCTCTTGAAGCGTCGAAATTTGAATACATAGTTTTAAACTCAAATGAGGTGTAAAACTATTATAAAATAATAATTTATGTTTTGATATTTATTAGTTTCTTTTTTCTTTTTTCTGATTAAATGATATAAATGTATATAGCTAGATTAGTTAATAGTACTTTGAATATTTATTTCGTTAAAAAATTGAACAAAATAAATAAAAAATAAAAAAACTGATGAAATATAACATAACTCGTTCTTTTATTCGACATTCAAATAGTTTGTCCACTCGTAACTTTTTTTATATTAAAATTGTTATAAATTTTTAATATTCAAAGTGATTTATGATACACTTGGAATTGAGTTCGGCCGAACAAAAAATATTAATGTTTAAGGCTAAACATTATGGTTAATCGCCGACATTGACTACTTGTTACGAAACAGCCATTAAAGTTCATTTGTGCCCAAAATTTGTCACATATGCTTACATATGTTGCATATATGGTCATTGGCGCATGACAATCAACCAGGTGGTAATACGTGCACCTAAAGATATCATTTTTGTTGCAAATATGGTCACTCAACAATTGATATCCAAAATGCTCATGACTTAATTTGTTAACCTATTACATTTACTTTTAATAATTTTACCATTTACTTTTACTAACTTACCATTTATTGTTGCCAACTTAGCATTTACCATTTACTTTTCATCAAATTACCCAATTTATTAACTGAATCGGGTCGGTCTATTAAATTTAGAATAACTTGATCCGGTTGAATCGGGTCGGTCTATTAAATTTAGAATAACTTGATCCGGTTACATCCAAATTTAAACGGTAAACCTTCTCTTCTCCAAATCTACTCTCTATAATTATGTTCTTTTTTAAGAATGTGTATGAGTTTCTTAGTTTGTTTGGTTTTATATCTAATCAAGAGAATTGGAATCTATAAAAAGGAAAAATAAAGATAAACATCTAAATAAAACGCATGTATATCATTTCTTTTAACATATCTCGCTTGAAACCTTGGTTTGACCATATTTCGTTTGAAACCTCGATACATACTATAGGCATTGTGATCTTGGCTGCAAAAACAAAAATTAACATAATATGAAAATAAAATAACATATGTTGAAACGAAAAAACTAAATTTATTAAATGTAGAGTAAAATATCTCGACATGTGTTTCAAGCGAGATATGACCAAAAAAACAATGAATCTATGTTTGGTGAATTCATTTAAATGCTTATTTTTTACTTTGGTTTTTTGTATAGGCTCCATTTCTCTTATTAGATATGAAACCAAACAAATTCAAGGAAAATTCATATGTATACTTGAACAAAGAAGTAGAGTTATAAAGAATTTG
This sequence comes from Limnanthes douglasii subsp. nivea, assembly GCA_036936605.1. Classification (NCBI taxonomy): domain Eukaryota; kingdom Viridiplantae; phylum Streptophyta; class Magnoliopsida; order Brassicales; family Limnanthaceae; genus Limnanthes; species Limnanthes douglasii. The sequence goes on from JAUPFV010000005.1 coordinate 23,275,116, forward strand.
TTTGAGGAAGATGAAGTTTAGAGTTTAAATTTGGGTGTAACCGTGTTATATTATTTTAGATCTAATGAGTTCGACCAGTTCAGTTAGTAAATCACTTGGTGAAAAGTAAATAATAAGTTGGTATAGAGAAATGGTAAATTAGTAAAAATAAATAATAAAAATGTTAAAAGTAAAAGTTAAAAAATAGAAAAATAAGTAAAAGGGGTTTTGAATATGAATTGTTAAGTGACTATATTTACATCAAAAAATAATATCTTTAAATATCCGTTTGTTACTACCTAGTTAATCCATATATATAATGTTTGTACAAAAATATTGGTGATGGCGGTGATAGTGGTTGTTTTCATGATCGTTGTCGGGGTGTGGTGGTGATGTCGTGGTAATATCCGTTTGTTACTACCTAGTTAATCCATATATATAATGTTTGTACAAAAATATTGGTGATGGTGGTGATAGTGGTTGTTTTCATGATCGTTGTCGGGGTGTGGTGGTGATGTCGTGGTGGTGGTTGTGGTGATGGTGGTTGTGGTGATGGTGGTTTTAACAGTGGTGGAGGTGTTGGTGGTGGTGGTGGTAGTTGTCATTATGGTTGTAGTGGTGGTGGTGTGGTTGGAGTGGGTGTGGTAATGGTTGTTGTGGTAGTAGTAGTTGCGGTAGATTTTTAGTAATTTTTTTTAGGGAGACTTACGTAATGGGTTTAAAATTTGTCTCTATTTACCCAAGCATACCCCAACAGATTCATTTTACAAATAGATCCAACACATTTAAGAAAAGACTCAATTATTTATAAAAACAAAACAATTACATCCTCAAATCAAAATATTTAACCCCAATTTCAAAATCAATTCTTTCCCCTAAACTTTCTTTGTCATATTATCAAATTCATTAAGGGTAAAATTGTATTTAAAATTTAAATTTGGACTAATAGGTAAATAAAATTATATTTTTGTAGATATTGGTAAAATCTATTTGAAGTTGGACTTATTAGTAAATTGGATAAGTTTTTGTACCCATTAAAAGAATCTAAACGTTCAAAATTTTGAAACTCAATTTTCTGATGGAAATAATTGAGGCGGAATATGAGAATTAAAATTAAATTTCTATCTTCTTTTAAAACCAAAACAAGCGAAATATATGGATCTTACCAAGTCGAGGGACCTAAGAAAAAATAGAAATGGGTTTTATCCACCCCAATCCAATTCAACAACACCAAAATTGTTTCAAATCAAATGCTAAATTAGAAAGAAAAAAAAAAGAACAAAACAAAAACAAAAATAAAAATGAAAGAGAAATAACAAACCAATTCATAAACACTTTTTATTCGAATTCAATAGAATTTTCTTCCAATTGGACTACAGCTACAAGATAAACCCTAAAGAAAGTACTTGAACCAATGAAATGAACATTGCGTAGCCTTCTCAACCGCCGTCGAGGAACCAGCAGAGCCACCGTCCACCACCACTTTCTTCCAGCACAGAAAAAAGTTCCGCGTCCCCAAAATCATCAGTTTCTCTTCTCTCCCTAAACCTAACCACACAAATATCGAGGCAAATCGGTCAATCAGGATCGATATGGTATAAAGGAAAACTGAATGTATGAAAGTCTGTATGATTTAACTTACTTTCTAAATTAAATTGGGAGTAATGGAGATCGAATCGCGATAGATCAGAAGACTCCAAGACAGGTCGACGGCACTCCTTCACGTATTGGCTAACAGCGGCGGAGATTAGATCACCAACACTTGACTCCGATGACATAACCACCTGGACAGGCCCCACACTTCCTTGAATCGTCACGTTAAGCAGTAATTTCGTCAGTCGTGGCGCCGCCACCGGAACCGGAACCATAACCAAATTAACGCTCGAAACGGAGTAAGGGATCAGGTCCGGGACCCCCTTCGGTCGCTGGATTTTTCGTTCAGAAGGGGGCGGAACTCTTCCGTTGAACGAGGATGACTTTTCCGATAGGTATCCTTTTCGATTCTTCTCCTCCGCCACTCCTCTTTTGATACACGCCTTCGTCGTATTCGTCATAGTAATAAATCCGAGAAGCCGATATGATTCGGATAATCGTCAATCGCCGGTATCGGCAAACCCGAAAGAGAGGGCAATCGAGAGATGGAGAGAGCAGCGGCGGCTCTCAGATTCCCAGTGATCGGAAACTACCATAACAAGAAGGGGCAGGCGCTGTAAACGAGAACCGATCACAAAGGAAGGGAGTGAAATGAAACGATATGGCAGATAGGTTGTGAGAATCAGAGGCAGATAGAGATTGAACCACTATTCATTTGCAGAGACTCACCAAGTTAAGTATCTTCTAGATTGGGCAGTGAAACACGCGACTGATGAGCCGGCTCATAACTATAAAAGCCCAACAGAATCACCATGATAAACTGATAAGATATTGTTTTTAAATTTTTAATAATATATTCTTTCTTACAATATTTCTCTCTTAAAATATATTTATTTAAAACATTTTTAAAATAACAGTTTTTTTATTCATTTTATATAATTTTAAAATATTATTTAGTTAGTAATATATTAAGTTTTGTTTTTATAAAATAATTAATTTTATTTTTGAATATACATATTTGTTAAGTAGTATGTATCGAAATGTTTTTTAACTTTTTCAATAAAATTTAATTGTGTTTTTATATTAAAATTTGGAAGAATTACCAATAAAAACCCATTTAACAAACATATTACGGAAAAAGAATCTGAAAGTATCATGGTTTTGTTTTTTTAAGACGAACAAAACTAGTACCACTCATGATATGTTTTGATTTTTTTTTAAAAAAATATATTTTACAGACGTTTCTGAGTTATATGGTTTCGCATCTAGTGACTGGTTTTGCATCTATCAAAATAAAGAAGGTTTCGCATATATCAAAACAAGGAGGTTTCTCATCTAGAAAAATAAAGAAGGCTTCGCATCTATCAAAATAAAAAAGGTTTCGCATCTATCAAAATAAAAAAAGATTTCGCATCTTTCAAAATAAAGAAGGTTTCGCATCTATCAAAATAAAGAAGGTTTTAGCATCTATCAAAATAAAGAAGGTTTCGGAAGAGAAAATTTATTTAGATGTTGTGGATTGGTGTTTATGTGAACCTTTCGAAATTATACTTGATTTTGAAGGCACTGGAAAATCAAGAAACACCGACTGCAGAGAAAAATCCTAACTTGCAAGGTCCATGTTTGTAGAGGAGATCAACTGGCAAGATAGCTGGTGATGTTCATCTTTTAGAGGGACTGTTTTTGGTGTTGTTGGACGTAGGGTGAACACATTAAAGACCTTAATTAAAAGCTACCGATAAAGGGACCGCAAAATAGAGTCGATAACATGAGCAACTCACAATGCTTATCGATGCAAATGCAATAAAGACAGCAATAACAACCATCTCGACTCTCCAAATTCCAAGAATCGGTGCATGAACTTCCTAAGGGGCTCCAAGAAACTGAGATTTATTTCAAGATAGCAGAGGAGTTCTGTTAAGCCGTCTCCGGCGTCCAACTCCGAGAAGACCTCTAACCTCTTTGGTGGGGTTGGCTCTCTCCGGCATCTTGCCGACTTTTTCTAGGGAAGGCATTCTCTGTATTCTCTGGAAGCGTTCTTATCTCTGCTTCCGGTGGACTGTTATCGGTTGTTGCTATAATGGTGTTGGATTTAAATTACCAAGAAGAGTTTCCAGTTCTTCCATCAAATAAGGAAATCAAAGTCTCATCCCCGGTTAAGAATTCTCACTCCGAAATTGTAAAACAAAAATCTCTGCCTCAAGATACTACTCCTGAATCAATCAAGATATTAGAAGATCATATTTCAATTAACTACTCAAAAGCAATTAAAGATCATCTTCTTATTCAAACAAGAACTACATTAGTTGGCAAATTTAGTAATGGGATACCAAAACGATCTTCGTTTCAAAATTTCCTGGATTCTTTAAAGCTTAAGGGGTCATACAGTTTCGTAACAGTGGATTCACGTCATATTCTGATAGAACTCTGTCTCAAAGAAGATGTAATCACTCTATGGTCAAGAAACGTTTGGAGTGTTGATGGCAAAAGTATGAGACTCTTGAAATGGTGTCCTGATTTTAATCGAAACTACGAAAATCCTATTGTTTTACTTTGGGTGAGATTTGAACGTCTTCCAGAATATATGTATAATCGATCGATAATAGATAACATGGCTTCAACTCTTGGTAAAGTATACAGCATTGTGGTTCCTGATAAACACAGAGCTCAAAGTAACGCATGCTTCGCTCAGGTTGAAATTGATGTTTCTAAGAGATTGCAGAGAAGAATGTGGATTGGTTTTGGGGAAAATGATGGAACTTGGATTGGAGTTAGCTATAAGAATGTTCCCAGATATTGTTTTGGTTGTTTTCACTTGGGACATAATAAAGAAGAATGCAGAAAATTGACAGAGAAAGATCAAAGAAATAATACAACCAAAGACGATATTATTATTACTTCTCAGGAAAATATTTCTGTGCCAGTTCAAGAAACAACTCTGGATGTACAAGTTCCTAAAGTATCTAAAAAACAAAGATTCAGCAAAGTGTATAGAAGAAAAGTTAAATCCATTATTACTGCTAAATACAAAGCTACTGAGCCTAAATCTAGTGAAGTTGCAAACCACAATCTAGTTGAAGGTGAAAGCTCCTCAAAAAATGACCCAGAAATTATCAGCGATCTTCAAAGACTTGATTCTGATCCGCAGAATAGCTTTGATAATCAAATGGTCAACTCTACATCTCTTCAATTTAACAATCTTGGTAGTTGTAATGTTTCTCCAATGGCTTCCCCTGCAATTATCAGTAAGGAAATCAAATCAGCAAATCGAAGCAAAAGTGTAAAAAGGCTTTCAATCAACTCTCGAAGCAAAAGTGTAAAAAAGCTTTCAATCAACCCTCTGCTTACTAGAAAGGGAATACATAACAAATCTTTATCAGATAATGATAAAGATCGTTAGCTGGAATGCTCGTGGGGTAAACAACAATGCAACCTTGGCCAGGCTAAACTCTATGATTAAAACTGAAAACCTAAAGATGGTGGCTCTTCAAGAACCTATGGCTAAGTTAGATAAGATTGAAAGTGTTGCTAGAAGAATTGGGTTTGGTAAATTGGGTGCTAATTGCTCTATCAAAAGATCCCTTAGGAAAGAGCTATGGAACAGAATGATATCTATTGCTAATGATAAAGTACCTTGGATAGCTGCTGGAGATGCTGTCATCAATGCTGAAGACCAGCTTGGTTGCTCCTCTTTTGATGATTATTCAGATGAAATTGTGGATTGTTCTCTCGGAAAACAGCTTTGGGAACTTTGTAAAGACAAGTACGAACCTCTATGGATAACTGGAGGAGGACATTGTAATCTCGAGCTTTATTCTCAATTCATCAGACACCTCAAGAAATTCGTACTTTCTGTTAACAATCATCAACACGCTGACATCGGTTCAAAAGCCGCAATTCCAGAATCCCAGAAGCAGACAAAAGTAGCGGAAGCTGGACCTGCAGATGCATTTGAATTGAGTACTGATCATTGGGATAGGTTTAGAAGAAAAAAAAGGAATTAATCTTTGCTGATTCATCGTAAGGAGAAGGAGAAAGTATAAGAACCTGCAAAGGGATGCTCAGTCCGTCAGCCTTCACGGGCTGCTTTACCTTCCAGTCGTCCATGGAAGATATGCGGGTTGCGTTAACAATAGAGAGGGGAGAAGAAAATTGAAGCGCAAGCTTTGCATTTTGGGTGTGGATTGCAGCGATGTTGTGACAATTGGGACCTTCTATGGTGAAATCGTTGTTTAGGGTTATTCCGATATGGGAATTGGTTAAGTTTTTGGATTTATACTTGGTGTGGATGTTAATTGCCTGAGGGTAGACTGGTAATTTCAAGTGGTGTTTTAAGGTGGTGTGAGGGTGTTTAACGGTGGTGTTTGGGTGTTTAACGGTTAGAGTAGAGAGTATAAAGTGGAGAGATAATTAAGCAGCTTGGTAGCAGTTAATTTTCATTACCCATAGTTAATGCTGGTGGTTGGGTATTTATAGTATGATGTTTGGGCCCTTGTGGGCTTTCGGGTCATGTTTAAAGGACCCGGATCATGTTTAAAGACCCATGAGCTCTAAGCAGGAGAGCAAGTAGCTTAGTCAGGAAGTGTTTAGGTTTTTTAGTACTTTTGTCATAGTTCGAATAGTCTTAAGTTCATTGCGTTCAAAGTAATCTGTCTGGTCCAAGTGACCTGTTCGATCCATGTCTATGTTACCTGTCCGGTATTCGGAGAGACTAGACCAATTTGCCCTGTCCGGGGAGGATGCTGAATTCTGACTCATCAATACTTTAGTCCTTATTTTTCACCAAGTTCTCAATTTGAGAATCGAATTTGTAAAACTCTCAATTTAGTAATATACGTATCATTTGCTTAAAAAAAATAAAAAAAATAAATAAAGAAGGTTTCGCATCTAGCAAAATAAAGAAGGTTTCGTATCTAGCACAACAAAACAAGTTTTACATATATCATAACGAAGAAGGTTTCACATATTCTTCGCGAAACCCTAGAAATTTTAAAACTGTAAAAGTCTGTATCTTTTACACCGTAACTCGAAAAAAATTCTAAAAATACTGTTGGTTTTGTTTTTTTAAGACGAACAAACTAGTACCACTCATAATATGTTATGAATTAAAAAAAAATTAGAACAAATAATGTTTTGCATCTATCAAGAACGTGTTTTTTGCATCTACCATTCCAGAAGGATTACACGTTTCGCAACTATCAGTAGGTACAGATCCAAACGTTTCGCATCTATCACAAAATATATTTTGCATCTACCAGTGATAAACATATAGGTTTCGCATCTCCTTCACTGAAAACCCATAACCTGTTACGCGACTGAAAATCTCAAAAACACAAAATAAAACAATAAAATCAACGAAACACTAATATAATGCTACAAATAAACTACATTACCATAATTCGAACTCAAAACTAACAAAAAATTCGACTCGAAACACTACGAAAACGAACGAAAACAGATCTTAAAAAACAGCGATTTCGAGCTCAAATTCGAGTTTCAAACACACAAAACATTGAGTATCTTCGCATAATCAAGTAAAAACACAAATCAAAATCATATGAAAACAAAAGAGAAACAAAAAATCGAGTAAAAAAATAAAAGAATCGCCTAATAAAGAGTTGTCTAATTCACGAAGAGAGAAAAAAAATTTGGGGAAAAAGGTGAAGAATGGGTCTAAATCCTTTTATATTATAGAGTATAGGTATTTAGGGTATTAGTGGGTCTTTAATACTAAATATTTCACAAAAACGGGTCTTTCTTATAGATATATGAAAATATAGGTCTTAAGTGGATAATACTTTGGATATTGAGTCTTAAATGGTACTTTACCCTTAAATTTTTTGATTTTATTTATATTGATATTTTTTAAATATTTTTTATATAAAAAAATTTATTTTATTTTCATTTATTTTTCAAAAATATATTTTATATAACATATTTGATTTAATGTTCATAATTGTTTTTAAATGTCATTTAAATATTAAACTCGATTTTTTTTATATATATGTTTATTGAGTTTGGTATCGATGAGAACCAAGAAATCAAATTATTATCCACTTAAGACCCTTGTTTTCATATATATATTTAAGAACTACGCATTTAACTTCTCTATTAACCATCTAAGATCCAACTATCTTCTATAATACTCAAAATATCCTTCATTAATTATAATCAAAATCTAGTTTTAGATCTTTAAAATTCGAAAATCTACACTTTCATACATTAAAAACTAGTAAATATTTTTCTCTCCTTCCTCTTTTTTCTATCATGAAGATTGAAGAATAAGACCCATATTTTTTTCTCTCTATCTCTATTTCTTTTGTTTTTATCATTTTAATTTTAGTGCCTTCCATTCCACTACTCTAATAAAAAAAGAATATCTTAGGAACAACCTCCCCCTGCGAGGCACTCCTGTAGAGTTGGTATCTCGCTTTTTCCATCAAAAAATGGAAAATGTCAAGATTAGTTACTTCTTTTTTATGAGATTTACAGTCTGCGTAATCGTTTTAATTTTAATTTTCATATAAATCAATTTTCTATTGGTTATTTGTTTTTGGGTAAGGTTGTTGTAAAAATGAAGAAGATGAAGTTTCAAACATCTGTAATGATAGTTGCGAAACCTGTATTTTTATAAAAATTAGCTAAAAAACGAAAGACGAGAGACGTACAAACGATAGATGAGAGACGTGGAGACGATTGATAAGAGACACAAATATGATAGATGAGATACGTAGAGACAATAGATGAGAGACGCAGAGACGATTGATGAGAGACACGGAGACAAGAAACCACATGATGCGAAACTAGAAAAACTACAAATGATGCGTAACTAAGACAAGTATAAATGATGAGAGACCACATGATGCGAAACCATGCGAGCTATAAATGATGAGAAACAATATGATTCGAAACTAGGTAAATTACAAATGATGCAAAACCATGCCAACTATAAATGATGGGGGACCGCATGATGCGAAACTAGGAAAACTATAAATGATGAGAAACCATATGATGCAAAACCAGACAAACTATAAATGATCTGAAAGCAGACAAACTATAAATGATACGAAACCAAACGAACTATAAATGATGAGAGACCACATGATGCGAAACTAGGCCAACTATAGATGATGAGAAACCACATGATGCAAACTGGACAAACTATAAATTATACAAAAGTAGGCCAAATATAAATGATGAGAGACCACATGATGCAAAACCAAGATAACTATAAATGATGAGAAACCACATAATATGAAACCAGAAAAACTAAAAATGATGCAAAGTTATACCAACTATAAATGATAAGAGACCACATAATGCGAAACCAGGCCAACTACAAATTATGCAAAACCATTCCAACTATAAATGATGAGAGACCACATAATGTGAAATCAGGCCAACTATAATTGAAGAGAGATCACATCATGCGAAACTAGTGTAAAATATAATTTTTAGATGATAAAGGCGGGACCAAAAAAGGTAGCTGCCAGACCATGATTAATTGAGCTCTTGATTTTTTTTAATTATGAATGGATCTAGTTTTGTTTGTATTAAAAACAAAACCAATGGTATTATCAGATATTTTTCTTAGTTCGGATTAAAAAATTTAAATTAAAAATAAATAAAAGAAAGAGAATGTGTACACGTATTTTATGATTTTATATAGAGTGGTATTTTAGGTACATAATTTGTTAAATTTATTTTATTTCCATCCATTTTTCAAAAATATCTTTTACATAATTTTTAAATTTTATTTTTATGTATCTTTTAAAATATTTATAATATATTAAATTTTATTTTATATTTTTTAAATATATTTTTAAATACTTTTACAAGTATAAATGTCTAATATATCTTAATCCATAGTTATATTATCCATTAATACAAAGTAAATATCTTTATATGTATAATTACATAAATTCTCAACGTTAGCTTTCTTATCGATCGTATATGTGTGTCAATGTCGTATATATCGTCTTAGTCATACAAAATGATGGCCAAAAAACCTTTTTTTAACATATTTCTTACCATAGCAAATATGTGTGTTTACATTATCATTATCCTTAGATGATATTTTCTCTTACTCTTTTACTAATTTTGAACATCACATTTTATAATAATGGTTATGACGTCGTAACGACAAATAACATTATCATGCCCTTAATCCTTAAATTTATTTATATATTTAAGGATGTATATTTTGTATATATAAAAGTAAGATTCATCAAATGTGAAAATCTCTTATACCTTTAGTTATGTTATATAATGTTACTCTATAAGATTTTCCATCTTAACCATTTAATATTTTTATTTAATTAAATATAATTCTTATATGATATTTTTAAACTTCTACCAATATCTTGACAATATCATGTATTTGGACCATTTTTTTTAATTTAACGATCACGATTCACCAACTCTTATTATAAAACCATATGTGATTTAACACTAGGATTCTGAAATAATAAAAAAGATGAATAAAAATGTATCAAACAAAGTTAAAATAATGGTATTCAGAGATACTTCACATTGTCATTTGATATATATTTATTCGTCTTATGTGTCATTTTAGTACCAAATAACGTTAAAATAATAACATCTAGAGATATTTCACAAATGATAGTTATAAATAAAATTTCTATTACAGATCATATGAAAGATGACGTATTAATATAAGATTTAAAAGTATAAATGACAAAGAAAAAGAGGTGATTATAAAGATAAGTTAACAAAATAAAATAATAGTCGGACAATAACTCGCTAAATTTCCATGCGGAGGTAAATGATTCACATGCAAAAGAACATTCCTAAAAGTTATACAAATATTAACAATATAGTTTAAAAAATAAGACAAAAGTAACTTTTATGACTTATCATTGGTCGATAAGTGTTGTCAACATTAAGATTTTTTGTCATTCAAAGAAGCTTTGTCAAATGCAAGATTTATTATAAACAAAAATTGTACATTGATTTTGGGAGTTCATTCCAACTAAGGTCCGAGTTTGATTGATGCGTTCTAATGAATGAGTTAAATAAGGATTTTTTTATCGTTGTTAAATACTCCCTCAGTCCCTTTATGTTTGACGTTTTAGGCTTGTACACACTAATTAGGAAAGGTCATTATTAATTTGAAATTCTAAAAAGTAACTCCAATTGTCATAAATAACATTTTCCATTAATATGTATTTAGAATAAAACAAAAGTAAATAAGTACTATGAAAAGGGATATAAATGGAAAGGAACCATTAATACCACCTAGAAATTTGCAAACGACACTTAATTTGGGACAAAAAATTTTGCTAGTACGACAAATATAAAGGGGCAGAGGGAGTAATAGTTTTTGTTTTGTTCATAACCTTATAAATCGTATAACTTCTTGCTTGTTCTTTGATTTTTTTCAACGTTAAGTTCTTTTTCTTTAGCAATAGTTTCGTTAGTTGTTTTTAGCTTATCAACTTTGCCTTTGAATTTTTTTATTTTTTCTTTGAAGATTTCCGAGCGAAGTCTTTTGCGGTTTTGTGTCGGTCTCTAGTTTCATTTTCTTGCACTTTCAAATTTTTTTTGATACTTTCAAAGAAGAAATTTCCCTTGAAAGTTTGGATTTTTTATGTTTCAGAAAAAGGCGATCTTTCGCCAAATTCAATAATGGAGACATGAGTTTTATCAAACATATTGATGTCCTCGTGATATAATTTTCTACCGACTAAAAGAACATAATTAAAATAAATCTACAAAATACAATAAAAAATTGTAGTTAACATAAAAAAATAGTTAGATTTTAACCTCTAAATTAATCTCCATTATATATTTAAGAAGGTTAATTATAGATAACGAGGAAGAATACAAATCTATGACACTCGTTCAAAAAATGACAAGTTATGAACTTATGATCTAAATTTGACGACGATCCAACAGAAAAAGAAAATACAACCTATTTATTCTAATATCGGAAGAAGTTAGTAGTGAGCTACTGTTTCTAGTTTTACCAAATTTCATTTTGAGGTGTTTTTTCTTCCACGAAGAAAGGTATGTGAAGAAAACATTTAGAAAGCCTTTATATGTAAATGCAAAAGTTTGAATGTTGGAAGTGGTAGTTTTTCTCTTTAATAATGATTCAGTTTTGGTTGTTTCTTTCTTGTAAGTGCATTTTTAAAATTTGGATATGGAGGTGTCATTGTTGGAAATATGATGTTTTTTCAATAAAGTTTCTTTAGGGATAGTCAGATATGTACCTCATTCAGGTACATTCTCAAGAAGTTTGTTTATATATCAACTATATCTTTTTTTCCATGAGAGTGTTGGTGTAAGTATTGATCACCTCACACCTATAAACTGATGAGTCCGGATTTTCTCACCACTCATTGAGGGGACCGGACAGGGGCAATTCGGACAAAAACCACCCACTGAACCATTCGAACAGGACTAATGTATTAAAACCTAAATCACTTCATGACTAAGCTAATTACTTACTTGCTTAAAGATTAATGGGTCATTGAACTCGACTCGGATTCATAAGTTGACTTGAAAGCCCATGTGGCTCATAATTAAGGGTATAAATACCCAACCACTTTCATTAATGAGAGTAATAAACATTAAATACAACCACGCAGCTCAAATCTCTCACTACAATCTATACAAACATTAAATACCCTTGAAACATCACAAAACTCTAGACAAAATTACCCTCAGTTGAAAATAATCCACACCAAATTGGCGACCACAGTAGAAGAAGAAGGTGCCTGAATCTAGCATTCAAAACCATCAAGAAAAACCAGTTCGGATGAATCCGGACGTGCAAGAAGTGCCACCAGCTTTGGCAGAAGTGGTGGGGGAAAATGATGAATATACGATTGAGGAGCGAGATAGGTTAAAAGTTGAAATAGAAGCTTTGAGGGCTGTCAAGAGGGCAGAGATGGGCACAAAAGAGAAGTCTAAGGCATCAGCAACTCATCATACTGACAATCCAAGAGAGCATGAGCCATCAAAAACTCATGTGAGTGCAAAAAAGACTCATGCTAGCTCAAAAAAGTCTCACCGGTCTAAACCGGTGGAGAGCTCTGATTCAGACTCAGAGTCTTCCAGTAGCTCCTCGAATGAAGATGAAGTTGAAGAATCCTTGTCATCCCGCAGTGATGAAGGCCGTTCTAAAAAGAAACAGAAGTTGGTCAAAAAGTACTTAAGAAGGGACAGGCATGGAAGGTTGAAGAGACATATGGGCAAAGGATCGTCTCACAGTCATGGACGGAGACACGTAGATCGCTTGTTAATGGATCCTTTTTCCTTCCATGATGAGCCAGGTATCTTTGCAACTCCTAACGAAGGTACTGTATTCAGTCGTGGCCGGAATTGGAGACAATCTCCATTGTCCTCCAAGATACTGTCCGGAAACCTTCCTACGAGGTTTGACAGCACGAAAATGAAAAAATATGATGGCAGTAAAGACCCATATAACCACTTGGAACAGTTCAAAAAATTTATGATGAATTTTGATGATGACAACAAATTACTTTGTAGAGAATTCTCTCAATCTTTTACGGGGAGTGCTCTGAAGTGGTACAACAGTTTGCCATAGGGTTGCATCAGAAATTTTGACACTTTTTGGGTGGCCTTTCGGAGGCAATTTGTTGGAAGTAAGGAAGTGAAGGGAAATGGAAACACAATTATCCATTGTGCCCAGGAACCAAACGAATATTTAAAAGAATACATAAGTCGTTTTGTAAATACCAAGAATGGATTGACTGATTGCTTTAAACAAGTAGCAATAGCTTCTCTGAGGCAGTGCTTGAACCCTGGAAACTTGGCTGATTCGGTAACCAGGAAGAAGGCCATGACATGGGGAGGTCTGCTGAATTAGGTCGGTAAACAGATTAATGTAGATGAAACAAAGAAAAATAGGGTGCACCGGGAGGTGAGGTCTGCTCCAGCTGCACCAAATCAAAACCAAAACCAGTCCGGGAACAAGGCCAAGGAAGCCGGACAGGGTCATAACAGAGCCAAAGCTCAGTCTCATCCATCTGCACCAGCCCAGAGCCAGCAATCTAGGAATAAGCGAGGACCTTGGGTTCAACCGGAGTGGTTTGCTGAGTTGAAAGAAAGCGTAGCCACTATTTATGACAAAACAAAAGACGAAGTACACTACATAAGGCCGACTGCATTACAATCTCCTAGGGAGAGCCGTAATAATTGTTTCTACCAGTATCACAATGATACTGGCCATACCACTGAGGATTGTATTGCGTTGAAACAAGAAGTGCAGAATTTGATTGAAATAGGAAAGTTAGGGGCGTATGTTAAAAGAAGAGGTGGCAATAGGCCTGATAATGCTCATCGGGCTGGTCCAAACAATGCAGGCATGTCGGCTCCAGATGGGGCTATGGTTATAATCGAAAGGTTTGATGTAGAGTCAGAATATTTAGATCATGATCCAACCCGGAATAAAGTGGGTGTTATCACAGAGCATTGCAAGATGGTGTCCGGACTTATTAACTTTTTTGAATCGCTTACAATATTTTGGGGAGACACCATGACTGCACCAACTACTTCTTCGAGAAAGAGGCACGTTCATACTTTAGCTACCCAACTGGAAGGAGGCACGACTTCCTATCAATCACAGATTCCATTTCCCTTTATTGTCTTTTATGAGGATGACTTGAGGGATATTGCTGGTCCTCATGAAGATGTTGTTGTAATAGGAGCATCCATTAGGGGCAATGACATAAGACGAATTTTGGTGGACACCGGAAGTTCTGCCAATATTCTCTTTTTAACTTCCTACAAAAAAATGAAAAATCCAGCAGTAATTCAATGTTCGAACAGGTCAATTGTGGGTTTCACTGGAAGCTCAGCAGATGTGATCGGGAAGTTCGAGGAGGAGGTTTTATTGGGCAAAGTCCCTTTAAAAAAGATGGTTAGAATCCTATTTATTGTGGTGGATTGTCCCACTTGTTATAATGCTATTATGGGGAGATCTTGGCTCTCCAGGATGCATGTTGTGGCTTCAACAGTCCACCAATGCTTGAAGTATGATGTGCAAGGACAAGTGGGAGTTGTTCGAAGCAGCCAAAAGGTAGCAATAGAGTGTTATGCAACAGCAATGGCTCCTCGGACGTTAGGGGCAGTTCGGATCAATGAGGAATAGCAGTTTGAGAGGCCCTCTGGGGGAGAGGGTGAAATTGATGACCCTAGAGAGACCCCTCGTGTTTTAATACCAATTGAAGAAGTTGAAATTCACTCTCTGGATGAAGGAAAAAGTGTCAAGATAGGATCCAAGATGACACCAGAATTGAAGGGTAAAATGTTAGATTTCTTAAAAGACCACCAGCATGTCTTTGCTTGGTGCAATGCTGATGTTACCGGAGTACCAGCAGACATTATATCACACCAATTATCCATCTAAATGGATATAGCACCTGTTTTACAAAAGAGGAGAGCCTTTTCTAAGGAAAAGGCTGATGTCATAGTTCAAGACGTTGATCGACTTACTAAAATGGGGCACATAAAGGAATCTCAATACCCTTTATGGACAGCCAACCCGGTGTTGGTGAAAAATAAAATGGTAAGTGGCGTATGTGCATCGATTTCACAGATCTCAACAGAGCTTGCCCAAAAGATTTATCTCCGGTCCCCCGAATTGATCAGTTGGTGGACTCTACATCTGGAAACAAGTTGTTGTCCTTTATGGATGCATTCTCCGGGTATAATCAGATTTAAGTAGATCTGAAGGATCAAGAACATACCACATTTGTTACTGATAGGGGCCTCCATTGTTACAAGGTAATGCCGTTTAGGTTGAAAAATGATGGGGCTACTTATCAGAGGTTGGTGAACAAGGCTTTTGCTGATCAAATTGGAAGAAACATGGAAGTTTACATCAATGACATGATGGTGAAAAGTGTGGACGAAGAGCTACACTTGGCAGATCTCCAAGAAACTTTTGCTAACTTGGTGAAAGTAAATTTAAAATTAAACCCAGAAAAGTGTGTCTTTGGAGTACAGTCCGGGAAATTCTTGGGGTATGTGATAAGTGAGAAAGGGATACAGGCTGATCCGGACCAACTTAATGCTTTACTACAAATGGAGCCTCCTCGGAATATTAAAGAGGTACAACGATTGACCGGGAGGCTGGCTGCACTAAACCGTCTTATTTCAAGGTCTTCGGACAGGTGCGCCCCGTTTTTTCAAACTCTGAAAGGTGCAAAAGATTTCAATTGGTCCCCATAGTGTGATGAGGCCTTCGATGAGATTAAAAAGCACTTGTCTTTCCCCAAGACTTTGTTTAAACCCATTGATGGAGAGACCCTCTTCGTATACTTGGCAGTATCTGATTGTGTTATAAGTGCAGTGTTGGTAAGGGAAGTAGATAATTATCCTCGTCCGGTGTATTATATCAGGAAAAGCTTGATAGATGCAGAAAAACGGTACTTAAAACTTGAAAAACTAGCACTAGCCCTGGTGATTGCTGCAAGGAAAATGAGGCCCTATTTTCAGGCTCATTCTATCATTGTCCGGACGTCTTTTCCCTTGAAAAACGTTCTCCAAAAGGCAGACATTTTAAGTAGAATGACCAAGTGGTCAGTAGAGCTGGGGGACTACGATATTGATTTTGCCCCTCGAACAGTAGTCAAAGCCCAAACTGTGGCTGATTTCTTAGTTGAATTCCATTCAGATAGGGATACTAAACAAGCAACCGGTGTAAAAGATAAAAAAATATGGATCATCCGGACTGATGGTGGGTCAAGTACCATGGGTTGTGGTGCTGGGATATGTTTAACCTCTCCGTACGATGACAGAATGTACCAAGCTATATGTTTTGCCTTCAGGGCTTCCAATAATGAGTCCGAGTATGAAGCTGCTATAGCTGGCTTGAAGTTAGCTCTCATCTGTGGAGCCAAAAGGGTCAGGTTAATGAGAAATTCTCAGCTTCTTATCCATCATGCACAAGGTCAGTCTGAAGCCAAAAAAGAGCAGTTTATTAAATATTTATTCATCCTCAAAGAAGTGGCACTCAATTTCAAAAGCGTCACTTATGAGCACATATCCCGAACGGAAAATACGCTAGTAGACTCCTTGGCAACCATAGCCTACTCCGAGTCCTACCCTTGGATACATGTGCAAGTATGCCCATCCATTCAAATCAATCCGGATAAGGAAGAAGAAAGTTTGAATATACAGATAAAACAACCCCAAGATTGGAGATTTCCTCTCCTTCAATATCTCTCAGATGGCATCTTGCCTCCGGAAAAAGCAGTAGCAAGGAAAATAAAATACAAGGCTCGTGGTTTTGTCATCCTAAGAGATGTTCTTTATAAAAAATCCTATAGTAAACCCCTCTTGCGATGTTTGGGGATCGATGAGTCTCAAATAGTGCTGTCCGAATTACATGATGGTGAGGGATCAGCACACTGTGGATTCAGGGCCCTAACTAGAAGAGTTTTGTTAGCTCGCTACTATTGGCCCTCTATAATGCAAGATGCCAAGGAGTTGGTAAAAAAGTGTGATCCATGCCAACGATATGGTAATGAAATTCATACTCCAGCTGTCCCTTTAGAGTCAATTTCTGAGCCAATACCTTTTGCTCGATGGGGGCTGGATTTAGTGGGACCTCTACACATGGCGTCCGGGGGGTGTAGAACTATAATTGTTGTCATTGATTACTTTTCAAAGTGGATCGAAGCATCCCCATTGGCAGGAACTACCTTAAAAACTGTTGTCAAATTCATCCTCTCTAACATTTGTTGCAGATTTGGAGTTCCACAGAAGATAACTACAGACAATGGGCCACAATTCGACAATAAGGAAATGGAGACTTTCTGTGCCTCTAGAGGCATTCAACATTGCTTCTCTTCTCCTTTCCACCCACAGGAAAACGGTCAAGTTGAAGTGGCTAATAGGACTATAATGTCCGGTCTTAAAAAGAATTTAGAGGGGGCTGCTGGAAAATGGCCAAGTTATCTACAAGAAGTCTTATAGGCTTACCGGACCACTCCCGGGGCTGCAACACAAGAGTCTCCATTTGCCTTAGTATATATGATGGATGCCATAGCTCCCATAAAGGCTACTCTTCCTTCCTTTCGAGTTCATAATTTTTACGAACACGCTAACGAAGTGGCAGTCAGAGGTCAGCTTGACTTAATAGAGGAAAGAAGAGTTAAGGCTCACCTTAGAGCCACACACTATCAAGGGTTGATGAGAAGCAGGTTTGCTTCTAAAATTAAGAGAAGGGATTTCCAACTAGGGCATAAAGTATTAAGGAAAGTCTTCCTGCACACCAAGGAGAAGCAGTTCGGAAAGCTAGCTCCAACTTGGGAAGGACCCTATATGATCAGTGAAAAGCTTAAGCATGGGACATACCGGCTCCAAGATAAGGATGGAAGGATTTTGAACCACCCCTGGAACATTGAGCACCTCCGATTGTACTTGGAATAAAAGCTATGTAAATATTTACTTGTTTAAAAGTTCATGTAAATATTTGGGGGCATACTCTTTCCTCCCTGGTGGCTCTGGGAGGTTTTAATGAGGTGTCCGGTCTTTTTTATAAAATATGATGCCTTCTTAAAAGATTCGGAGTGTTTCAATTAATAGTTTTCTTTGAAATTTTTAATGGCAGACCGGATTGAATTGGTGGAATGATGACTACTTAAACATTTGTCATCGGAGAATTTAAACACTCTCACTTTAAAATACTTGTAAAATAACTAACGGCTGTTTAAACATTAGCCACCAAAGTTGAAAAACTATGAAAAAATGCAAGAGTTGTGTAAAATGAAACTACCCATTAAGTTGTACGAAATGCCTTGGCCATCCAAGGACTTTGAATTCTCAAAACAGAAAGGTTTATCCGGACAAGGGTCGGACATGGTTACAAAAAATGTCTTGGCCATTCAAGGACTTTGGTTTAATCACAAAAAATTAAAAAGACAGTTGATACTTTAAGACTGAGCTTTCTTAGATGGCTCAGCCTCACTTGGCTTCTTCTTCTTTGGGTTATCATCCAGACTCTCCCCAGTCTTTTCCTCTTCATCGGTTGTGTCATCCCAGCCACTGGAGTAGTTATGCTTATCGCCATCAGCCATGGTATGGTGGGGAAGGTCTTCGTATTCCACGAATCACCATAAATCTCCCAGTGTCCTCTTCGGGAATTTTTCATGAAAGAGCAGGACCATATCTGACTTAACTTCAGCATATCTTTCCTCCTGAGAATCTATCACCTCATTGGTGTAAGCATCAATCCTAGCCTGGATTGTTTTCTCCTGCTCCCTTAACAAGTCAGTTTTTTCTTGCTCAGCCTTGGACGCAATGTTTTCAAGTGAAATCTTGTCATTGGTTAAGGTCTGAATGACGATATCTTTAGCCTTCACCTCCTCTTTTGAAGAAAAGAGGTTTATTTTCCAGATCAGATTGCTTCAATTGGAGTTCTTTGACAACTCCCTCCGAAGTGGCCAGCCTGGTGGCTAAGTCCTCCTGATGTTTCTTCAACTCCTTTTTCTCTTTCTTCAATGCCTCAGCGTTTTGGTTGGCACTAAGGAGGTCACTAGATAGCTTCTCTTTATCAGAGTTGAGGGTATTGATGATGGCTGACTAATTGCACACTTGTTTCTCTAAGGTAAGCACTGGCTGGATATTGCTTAGTAAGGAGTGGGTGATGATGTCTCTCTCACTCGAAACAGAAAATGACCTGCCATTGAAGGTGACGATGTTCGAAGAGCTTGGGGGGAGGTAAGGTCCAGCAAAATCATCCTTAGCGAAGTCTTCAAAGTAAAGACCAATCCCTTGAAGCCCTGTGATGTCGACACCATCAATGTTGATGTCCCCTCCGGCATCCTCTACGGTGTGAAGGTCACCGGGAATTTTTTCTGCTTGAGTAGGTTCGGTTGGGTCAACTAGAGGTAGAGACTCCGGAGCCCGGAGAGAAACTTCATCTCCCTTGGAGGTTTTCTTTTTTTTGGCCTCCATGTCTCCACCTTCTGCTCCCCGTTTTCTGTCCTTTTTTAGAGCCTTTTGGGGTTTTGGGGACCCAGCTACTTCCTTGGTGCTTTTGTGTTCCACCACTTGCAATAAGGCAACATCAATCTTCCCTTGATCTTATCCCTCTGGGTTTGTTGGGACAGCTTCCTCTACCACACCTTGCTTGGCCTTAACTTTCTTGCCCTTCATTTTGCTTGGGGCTTTAGCTCTGCCCGGCAAGACCAATTTCTCATCTTTTCCCTCTGTCTTCCGGAGAATCACTCCCGGAGGGGGTGAAGTGGTTAATTCCTCCCAAGACAAGTTCCTCCGGTCGGTTGTATTCCAAAGATGGGATCTTGTTAAATTGCCTCCGGTAAAACAGTTGTGGAAGCGGTTTCACCATTTCTCAGCAGCCCAGGCATTTAGCTTGGCACAAGTAGTCTGCCCAGCCTCTAAGTAATTATTGAAATCCTAGGGCAGCACTACCAAAAAACAAAAGAAGAGGAATTAGATAAACCAATTTGTTATAAGTAAAAGTAAAAGTATGTAATGAGATTTTTACCATCACTTCGTCATCTGCTGGTAAGCATGCTTGGGTTGACACCAGCTTTAATTTTCTTCACATTCTCCCAGGCACCGCTGATGAACAGAAATTGAATCGTCTAGCTTTTCTCCGACTCAAGTAAGTCATCCACCGCCTTGTAATCGTCGCTCATGTTAAAATGATAGAAAGGGATGACATGGTTTCTGCAGAGGCTTGCTACAGCAGCAAATTGCTCCATCGGAAGAGGAATTCTGAAGAGCCTGGAAGCCATGATACATGCCATAAGGGTGAACCAGGCATTAGGGCTTAGTTGACTTGGGCAAAGCTTTATCAGATGGAAATATCTGACTATTTCTGGGTCCAATGGAAACCTTAGCCCTCATTTAAATAACTCAGTGTAGAAAACTATCTCACTGAGTTTGCAATCCATGGGTGTCTCCAGATCAACTGGTATCCTCACTTTAACATTTTCCGGAATCCCCCACTTCGTCCTCATCCGGCCAAGTTCAGTTGTATGAATAAAAACATAATTGATTTTCTGCATGGCTAGCAGATATTTTACACTTACTTTGTGGAAACAAGGCCCCACCTTTCCTACAAGGCACTCCGGCAGGTCTGGATGATTTAAATACACTTTCTCTTTTCCTTTGCTCTTCTTGGTGATGGTAGTCTCGCTTGTTTTCCCGGAGACATCAGTCTCAAAAAGGGTTTTTCGATGCTGTCCTCCATTACATCTTCCATTACCATGGAAGGATTGTCAGCTATTTTTGGGAGAGAAGAGCTAGTGGTTGGCTCAGTAGGCCCTCCAGATTGTTGAGCATTCTTCTCCTTTTGTGGTCTAGAGTGCGGCTGGGGCTCAGATCCGGAGGTCTCTTTCCGGAGGCTTGAACTGGTTGCCTCCGGACCGGACAGCTTGTCCTTGGGAATTTTAACGGGTGCTTCTGACCCTGTAGTCTTACTCTTAGTACCGGACTAAGAAGGCGTGGATTTTAGAGGTTTAGGCTGTGCTGTAGCAGCCTGCCCTTTCACCAGACGACCCCTTTGTCGATCTACTAGTTTCTCTGGGGAAATATCAGTGTCTGATCCCATAGCAATGAATGGGGAAGGTTTCCTAAGGCTTGTAACCGTCTGTTATGGTTCAACAACGGGCTCTGATTCTTGAAACGATGAGCCTAAGGAAATTGGAGAAAGGTTGGGCTAGAATAACCTTCTGGGTTTAGAACTTTTGGCAGAAGATGAACCCCGATCAGGCTCCGAGTTTGGTGTATCAGATTTGTCAACAGGAGAAACAGGGAGGCCCGTAGCAATGGGCTTTTCTCTTTCGACTTTTTGAGCTTTTTCTAACTCCGACAAGTTGAGCCACCCACCTTTTACTAGGGCGTTTCTTGCTGTGAACATAAACTCACAACAAAAGAAGGGTTTTTGAAGAGGTAAAAACTTTGAAGATTAACAAAGTAGAGGTAATGAAGATGGTAAAAGAGTGAAAAGTGGACTAATTTATACTAAAAGAACAAATGATGCTTTGATACCTAGGAGAATACGAAAAGATAGGTGTAATAATTAAAGACGGCGCTGATGTCACCAATATTAATTAAGGGGTTTCTTTTCGAAGTAAGTGTAAGCGCCTTTCTAGGAGAAAAACGGTCAGTGAGGCGAATCAGAGAAGGACACGTGTCCCACTATCTCTGGCAAAACCGTTCAGCTTCTAAGGGTTTCAATCAGTCCGGATAAAGTCGTTACACATTTCAAAATGTCCGTACATAGTTATGGGTACACTTGAACTATTTTTTAGGTCTTGTCAAAGGCCTTCGAACATAACCTAAAAAGGGGGCTACTAACGAGTCCGGATTTTCTCACCACTCATTGAGGGAACCGGACAGGGGCAATTCGGACAAAAACCACCCACTGAACCATTCGAACAGGAATAATGTATTAAAACCTAAATCACTTTATGACTAAGCTAATTACTTACTTTCTTAAAGATTAATGGGTCATTGAACTCGACCCGAATTCATAAGTTGACCCGAAAGCCCATGTGGCCCATAATTAAGGGTATAGATACCCAACCACTTTCATTAATGAGGGTAATGAACATTAAATACAACCAGGAAGCTCAAATCTCTCACTACAATCAAAACATTAAATACCCTTGAAACATCACAAAACTCTAGACAAAATTACCCTCAGTTGAAAATAATCCACACCATAAACAATGGACATTCCTTTTAAAGACCAAAATCTAGATAAGAATAATTTTTCTCATGTAAAGCAACCGTGCTACTGATCTTTCTAGATCGTATAAGATGTTATAGAAAGTTTAGTTTGGACGTTGTTGGCAGATGCTTCGTATATCCGGCCTTTAGACAAAGCACGAGCTTCTATATGATAATAAATGATATGACGATCATGATATATAATATGATAGAAATAAATTTAGAAGAAAATGTTATAAAATATAACATAATTTTTATCGTCCATCTCTGTTTGGCTCAACCAATATTTTGAAAGTTGTTGATTCCCAACAGAGAAGACTCTTCCTTTCTACAAGTGGCCAGAATAGGGAAACTTAACTACACGATGTTGCTTTAAAGCGGTAAAATAATAAAAAGATGACTCAAAGACTTTGCTAAATTTGCAATAAGATGGGATTTCATCATTTCTTTAAAGGAATTTTCAAAAAAAACTGAAGATACAATCCGACCATGGTATATTTTACACTATTTGGAAAATTCAATGAGTTTGGGATGAAGTGAAAATCTAACACCTCATTCTAAAGTTCTATAAAAAACCAAACTTTGTCACCAATAACAAATGTGGGTAGTCTCCTATTTTTGGAAAGTGAATATTAATATAGTTGTAATACCACATTTGAAGCGAATGGGTTGTTTTTCTATAATTTCATCGCCAAGATAGAAAGTTTCATCTTGTGAAATATTTTTGGAAAAATCTAAGGGTTAATGGATTATTAACTATAAGAGTAGGATTTTAGTTAACGATAACTTTTTAGGGTCAAGTATTTCAAGCGGTGTTAGAGTATCATAATCATCAGTAACTTCTATTGGTTTTTTAAAACAAATTTTATGAATGGATTTTTTTTATTTTGAGAATATATCTTTTAAGGTCTATTGTTTTATTAAGACTACTCGAAGATGTAGATGACGAGCTTTATTCTAATTTTATATTTTCTAACTAATCTTAATACATAATTTTATCTTCCCATTGACCATTACACTGGTCATTTTGAGAATCTGAGGGTTCATTTTAGGAGTCTAACTTTTTAGACACAAACATACTACTTGATGAACGAAGGTATTGAATCGATTGTTTATATTTAAGGTTTATGATAACTAACTTATCAAGTGAGAATAAAGTAGATCAAAGTTATACATGATACGTACAATAATGTCGATCAATTATGAAATAATACCCAAACTGATAAAAGAGAAGCATTTTTCTTGGAAAAGGTTTAAAGAGAGAAGTTTTGATACGTCGAGTAAATATTTTAAGTAAAATTTATATATCTTTATATAGTAAGAGTGGGTGAATCGTGATTGTTGAATTTAAAATAAATGAGCAGTCTAAATATATGGTATTATCAACTTATTGGTGAAAGTTTAAAGGTTTAATGTCATATCAGAATTATATTTAATTTAATAAAGAGAGTAAATGGTTAAGATAGGAAATCAAGCAGATTCCATATAATAATGTCGTATAACACGACTAAAGGTAAAAAGAAGATTTAATATTTGATGAAACTTACTCATATAACTATGTTTAGTAGTCCTTAAACATATAAAATTCAAAGACTACGAGGGAGTCATGATAAGGTTATATGTCGTCAAGTAGTCATAACCCTTATTGTAAGAGCTAATGATTCATAATTGGAGAAATGGTAAGGGAAAACACCGTTTAAAAATAAAATATGTAAACCAACACATCCATCTAGAGTAAGATATAAAGATGTTATGATAAGAAATATGTAAAAATGGATCGTCTTAGCCATCATCTTTTATGACTAAAATGATGCATATAACTTGATGATGAGTTAATATTTCGCTTTAGTAAATTGTTAAGAGAGAAATATATAGAGAGAAAGAACTAGAGAGTTTTTAGAGAGAGAAAGTTTAAGTACAAATGAGTTCTCAAGAAAAAGTGTTCAACCTCTTTATAAGAATAGCCTTGCCCTTTATATAGAGGAGTCAAGACTTAGTCTCAAACTGAAATATGTTACAAAAGAGGACTAATTGTTGTTTAGTCTCTAACAATTATACATAATTACAAATATTCTCCAAAACTTACATAAATTACAATTGAAGGATAAAACTTACATTACTTATAAATAAATCCTTAAATTTATATTATTTATAACTCAGTCCTCAAAATCCTACTTCCATATCAGAAGCCCCCCCTTGTTCTCATGTCACTAAATGAATGAGAACTAAAATATCTTCATATTCAAATGCCTTCGAATTCTTCCATATGTAATGTAACCTGTTATAAAATAAACTTGAAGCAATCATTCTAAGCAGGCCCTTTGAAACAATTATTCGAAGCGACCCTTTGAAATAATTATTCGAAGCGACCATTTGAAACAATTATTCGAAGTGTAATAAAAAATTATATCAATTAATAGTGGTGCTAAAATCTGAACCTTTCAAAAACAAAAAATCTCTTTGAAATCTCTTCGAACTACTATATAAATCAAACATCTTCGAATCCTTGTAAGAGTAACACTTTCAAAAATATTCATTGACTTTTATTCACACAACATATAAAAGTAACAGTTTCATATAACCGTTCAGCCCACCATAGCCCTATAACTTTTAGATCCATTGCTAGATGCCTAGCCTGACAGATGTCGAACATCTGATCATCTTACCGATTTGTATTCCAACCTATTATTATCAAAGTCTTTCTAACTTCACACGTCTTCATTTCTTTGTATAAATTCAACCATCATTCTCATTTTTCAATTCTCATCACACAAATCATTTTAGAGAGAAGTCTGAGCTTTTGGCTACCTTCACCGTATTCTCATCAGAAAAAACCCAACTTTCTCATCAATCTTCATCTTCTCCGATCAACATTCATCTAGTTTATGAGAAAGAAACCAAGAACCAAAAAATCGAAGGCTATCCTACCCAAATCACCAGAATTTTCATAATCTGACAGCAACTTAGTCTTTGGATCGTACGACTATTTCTGTATTACACAAAGAGTTGAAGAATATAGGGCTGCAGGATTAATCAATAGACTTCTAGTTGGAACAACCACAAAAACAATTTATTACGGTAATTTCGATCCAACCAAATTTCCTGCTCTTTCTCCTTCTCCCATAGTCGAGGAACGTTCCTCATCCAAAATCCAAGGCCCTAAAACACCTCGAGCCTCTTCATCTCAAAGTAAGATTTCTCCTTTGATTAGTGAGGAATCCCTTTTGAAACAAAAATAAAATATTCCCTCTTCGAACCACTCTCCAATTACCCGAAAAAGAAGAACTTTTATTGCCATGAGAGACGAATAAAAAATTATCTGAACTCCTTCCCCTTCGAATCTAGATCCTGAAAATCCTCCTTAAAGAGAAGTAACTAAGGAAGATCCTCGAACAAACAACCTTTTACCATAAGCTGTTAATCCAACATCTCAACAACCTAGAAAAGAAACATCAAAAGCCAACGCAGCTGATTATGAGGCTACTAAAACCGTTCTCGAGGCTGAATCTGATGATGGGAATTCTGCAACTACCCATAGGCCTCAGGAAGAAGCAGACACTTGCTTTGTTTCCAAAGAAGAAAGAGCTAAGATCGGAAGAAACTTGAGGAATCTTGAAGGTAAATACATCATTGCACTGAAAAGGTTCGATATATATATATATATATATATATATATATATATTACAAGGAGAGCCAAGCTTCAGCTATAAAAAAACAATGGGGAATGGGAGATAACATAGCGCTTCGACTTCCTAAAGAGGGATAAACTCCCTTAGACTGCAAAGATGACGAGCTGATAGTCTACCCCAAAATCATCAATTGGGGTCTTCGGTTTCTACTGGATCCTATGATCGTGGAATACTTCGAATTGCTCAAGTTATGTCCTACTCAAGTGACACAAAATCAATGGTTCACCCTTATATCAGTGATTATGGCATCTCATCTGTCTCAGATTCCCATCAACATTAAAGACTTCATCTTCTTGACTCAATTGTCAAAAGGTCTGAAGCTTCCCTTTTACTACCTTACCCTGATGGATGACTTCAACATTATCGACGACCTCTTAGTCCCCCAACTCCACTAACTATTTGGCCATTCTTCCCGAAATGTCAGGTCGTTGTAAAACATTCTTTTCTGTTGCCACCAAACTTTTACTAATGTAATGTACCGGCTTCGGAACTCCTGAATCTTCACTGATTAACATTGCGCTTAGTGCAAAATCCGATACCGCGATGTACAAAAATAATTTCTCCCCATTTCGAGGCTTTGATAAAATCTTTGGTGATGACAACAAATTTTTAATATTTGTGAAAGTTGTTTCACACTCCGATGTCTATTAATCAATTAAGTGCTGCTAACTTTTCTATCAGAATTTGCACTTCTTTGATAGACCGAGGATAATTCATTGTTATCAAAGCTTTCAATTGTTCGGGGTTAGCTTCTATTTGATTTTTCATTGATTATAAAACCTAAAAAACTTCCTCGATCGAACTCTGAAGGTGCACATCTCAAGATTTAATTTCAACCTGATCGCCCTTAAAGTAAAAAAGGCTTCCTCTAAATCATCAAGATGCACTTCATCCTTTGAGCTTTATACTACATGTCATCTTTTTATACCTCCATATTTCTTCCGATCTATGTAGCAAAAGCTTTATTCATCAATCTCTGATAAGTGGCTCCAGCATTTTTCAATCCAAAGAGCATCACCCTATAATAATGTAGGCCCTATCAGTTATAAAAATTGTGCATTCTTGATCTTTTGGATCCATTTGGATCTGATTATATCCTGCAAAATCATCCATAAAAGTTAAAATTTTGTTGCCTGAAGTAGAATCAATCAACTGATCTATTCGAGGAACAGGAAACGGATCTTTGGGATAAGATCTATTCAAATCTGTAAAGTCTACACACATTCTCTATTTCCCATTCTTCTTTTTTACTACCACCGGATTTGTCGTCCACAAAGGATATTGTGACTCCCTTATGTGTCCAACCTTAGATAACTGATCTACTTCAGCAACAATCGCCTTTGTTTTTTCCGAGGAAAACATACTTCTTTTCTGAATAACCGGCTTGACCTTAGGCTCTATATCCTAGCTGTGAAGAACTACCTTAATGGGTACTCATGTTACATCCTCTGTCCTCCAAGCAAAGACATCCAAATTTTGAGACAAAAAATCTAGCAAACGTTGACGTAGAGAAGGGGTCAACAAAGTTCCAATTCGAAGTACCTTTCCTTCCAAAAAAGTAAACTCCTCTATCTCTTCGATCACTGTTAAAGACCCTGGGGTTTCCCTCGGATCGTCAACCATTTCTTCCAAATCCGACGGTGCCCCTTCTAACTTCTATTCACGCATTAAATCTCCACTGATGGACCCTCGGATCCGAAGTGCAGTGGCATAGCATTCCCTCGCAACTTTCTGATCGCCTCGAACGACCCCAACCCTATCTCTAACCACATACTTAAAACATTGATGAACTGTAGACACAACCCCATACATTCTTGAAAGCCATGATCATCCAAAAATAGCATTATAACTTGTGGGACAGTTCACCACCACAAAAAGTACTTGGACCTTTTACTTAAATGGTCCTTTTCCCAAACTCACCTCCCCCTCGAATTCTTCAACAACACGAGTTGTTACACCCGTGAATCCAATAATCGTTCGATCCGATTGAGAAATCTGAGGTGGATTTGTCATTCTATCATAGGTGGATTTAAAAAGGACATTAGCAGAACTGCCAATGTCAATCAGCACACGTCGAATTTCGACGCCAGCCACCTCAGCTCCAATAACCGCAGCATCCTCATGTGGTCCTGCAGTACCTCGCAGATCATCTTCATCAAACAAAATGAAGGGAATATCTTTATTTCCATACAAATGCGTAGACATCTTCCCTTCAATTTGAGTTGTCAAGTTGACAACATGCCTCTTCCTCGAACTATCCTAATTACCAGTCATCGAATCGCCTCCGAAAACGGCTAACGATTCAAAAAACTTGCACAGCTCCCGTACACGTCCCTTTTCTATGGGCTCTTCGACCGTCATCAGAAGCAGTCTGTTCGGATCTTTTTCAACATACTCAGAAGATGCATCAAAAGGCTCGACCTGTGAATCCAAAATCATCAAATTCTCAGCTGGTGGTGCAGCTTTCGTAGTTGATGCTCCATTTTTTTCGATACACTCCCTTGTGACTTCACATAAGTCAGGAGCATTCCATTTTCAATCAAAAATTGAATCTTTTTTTCGAAGTAATGCAGTCATTTGTATCATGCTCAATATCTTCAAGATATCTGCAAACCTGTTATTCATTTCCTCCATTGGCCTGCTAATTGGGGTTGGGTTCCTGAAATTTACGAAGCTCTTGGTCTTATCCCAGATTACAGAAACATTCTCTGTCATATCAGTATAGTATTCTGGTTTGACCCATGCATTTGGTCTAGGCCTGTTGTAATTGTTAGATGGAGCATGATTTGAATAACCACCACTTCGAGGAGGAAAATTACTATTCTTTTGTCTCAGCTGTTGATTGGCATTTCAATTACCATTCGAGGGTTGCCCCTAATTATTGGCTGCATGTCCCGAATTCTTCGGAGTACTGACTGGTCCGCATCGGAATCTAGTAGACTCCTCCACTTTAATCTGATCCTCAATTTGAACCATCAAAGCTCCAAAAGTTAAGGCTCTTCTCTTCGTCGTCTCATTAACCAGATCTCCTGGCAATAACCCTTGGCAAAAAGCTTCCATCGTCACATTTCCTCACAGTTGTCCAAACTAGCCTTGGTCAACACAAATCTCTTTGTATAATCTTTTAACTTTTCTCCTGGTGCCTGCTTGCACTGAATAATGGTATCACCATTTTCTCTCATCCCTTTGCTTCCCACAAACTACCTTCGAAATGCTGTATAAAAATCTTTGAAATTTGAAATGGACCCCCTCGGAATCCGATTGCACCACTTAAGAGTTATTCCCTTAAAAGTCTGTGAAAATGTACGACACGCCAGCCGATCGTCAGCTTCAAAGTTCATCATATATTTCTTGAATTGTTCGATGTGATCATCGAGATCTTGCATCCCATCAAACTTCTCTAGTCGACACCTTGAACTAACTAATCATTCGTTCCCATTGTAACATATAAATTCCGATCAGTTTCAGCATACTGATTCGAAGTGTTCCCTTCGTACCATGTAGAACGAGGAACATTATCCCTTTTTTATTTACGCTCTTTTTAAAATTTCCTCGACTGATCTCTGTCTGATTCCCCTTTTGA
This sequence comes from Limnanthes douglasii subsp. nivea, assembly GCA_036936605.1. NCBI lineage: Eukaryota > Viridiplantae > Streptophyta > Magnoliopsida > Brassicales > Limnanthaceae > Limnanthes > Limnanthes douglasii. Next base: position 23,304,663 of record JAUPFV010000005.1, read on the forward strand.
AGAACCTATGTACCTCTTACACCCGAAGCTGAACTTTCTACCTCCTCGACACTAGAGGTCACATATTTCTGCTTATCTTTTTTGTCTTTACGAGACAATTTATGCTCTTTAAGAGATACAAAACGCGTTTTGTTTGCTCAGATTTAGCTCGTCGGTCATCAAAAGATCGATTTGCTTGACCTTCAATCCCAGTATTTTCTATTTCTTGTCTAACCTTGGATTTAAGCTTTCCCTAGTGTATTTCTTGTTCCCTTCGTTCATACTTCTCATTTAATGAAATAATTTTATCTAAGAACTGATTCATTCGCGCATCAATATCAGATTGAGCTCGGATCGGAGACGATCCATCAGTTCTATTTCCATCCCTCTGTAAATCATCTTTCACGGTTTCCATCGCTGACCGAAGCGTAGGATTTTTTAGGATTCATCGCATGAATTTTAACCATAAAGTACAACTAAATTGTATCAATTTCGAAAAGAATAAGCCATTGATTTTTCTTATTCAGTCCCCAACGGAGTCACCAATTTGATAAGTTAATATTTCGCTTTAGTAAATTGTTAAGAGAGAAATCTAGATAGAGAAAGATCTAGAGAGTTTTTAGAGAGAGAAAATTTAAGTACAAATGAGTTCTCAAGAAAAAGGTGTTCAACCCCATTATTAAAATAGCCTTGCCCTTTATATAGAGAAGCCAAGACCTAGTCTCAAACTGAAAGTTGTTACAAAATATGACTAATTGTTGTTTAGTCCCTAACAATTATACATAATTACAAATATTCTCTAAAACTTACATCAATTACAATTGAAGGACAAAACTTACATTACTTATAATTAAATCCTTAAAATTACATTATTTACAACTTAGTCCTCAAAACCTACTTCCATATCATAACTAACATGGGAATATATATATATATATACAGTAGATAGAAAAGCTAACATTTATCGACGTAAGTAGTGAAGAAAGATGTTAAGAAACAAGATATATTAAAATAAATACTTGAAAATATAGAAAGTGATTCTATTAGGCTAAGATGAAGATAAATATCTACAAAAAAAAGGTTTGAGAAACTTCAAAAGGGTCATATTAGTTTAATAAGTTGCCTTTAGCAACTAGAAGGTATAATTGTAATTCATGTAACAGATGGATGTCCTGTATCATAAATAACTCATGTCATTCATTCTTAATATTTAAGAAATCCAATCACTATACATACTAATGTAATCATTATGTAATGATGTTGAATATTTACATTGAATGAATTATTAGAAATTGTTATCTTCTGTTATTCTTGAGTCTGTTTAGTCTTTAAAACCATTAACAGTCACTTTGGTGAAGGTTTCCTTCATCATTTTGTGGCACTATCCGTGGGAAGCTTTATATTATTATTGTTGAGGATGTTGTTGTATATTTTATAATTTTCAGAATCATTGTTTATCAATAATAATCGACAAATGACGAAAGTCAAAATCACCAAGATATAGTTAAATACTTAAAAACTAAAAGTTAGGTATTGGTTAAAAAGAAAACATGGATATAAGCCACGCTCATCTTTGAAAAGAGTCAGATGTAACGCACACATATTTAACGTAATCTTAGCTATAATCCAAATCCGTTATGAAATTGTAAGAGGCCACACTACGAAGGATGCAAAAGTCTTAAATGCGAACACGATTATAAGGTAAATCCATATTAAAAAAAATAAAAGATCACACACCTGATAAACGCGAACATGGCTATAAGTCAATCTCGTCTATAGAAGAATAAGATGCAACAATAAGAATGTTTCAAAGACCAGATAGTTAAGACCTTAAATGAACTATAAGCCCTAATACTAAAATATTAAAAAATATGAATTAGAAGATGGAAGATGAAGGATAAATGAATACGAGACAAACGATATTTATTAATAACACCCAAATAAGTTTTTTGACGATGATATCCATATGTTTTTGAAACAATGATATTTATATGTCCAAACGTTGATCTCCATATCTTTTTAAAATGATATTTATAAATCGCACGTAAATATATTACAAACTATGATCTATATAGGTAGTTGGCAACCCAAATCTTAAACTTCCCTTGTTGGTATGTGAATTAGACTCGTCCAATAAGTGGCTAATTAAGTAAGATAGTGAGCGATAAACTCGATAATTACGTAAATATGGCACGAAATATAATAACACGGCACATAAACTATGTACGACGACATGCGTTAGAAAATTTTACATCAAACCAACGGTTTGGAAATTTAAATTTAATGAGCGAGAATGGTTTTCTCCCGCACTATATCTAGCCCATGAAATACTTAACCTCTTCGAAGTGACTTATTTATGGTTACAAGATAGACACACCATCATTGTCCATGAAGATCCTATGAAGGTGATGCAACCGATGCATAGAAAACTGCCCGATGATTTTCATTAGGAAGTGATGAGCAGTTTTGCCTATGTAAACTATATAAATCTATATGAATAATTACAACGCTTAACTAATAATATCCTCAATAGATGATGTATTTTAAACTTCATAGTAAAATACCTATTATTTATAGAAATTTACTTTTCAACCGTTAGTTTGAAAGAATATGTATATTAAAATATTTTGTTTTGAATATCTATATTTACTTAGGCAGTTTTAGGGTATTTATATATTCTCCATGTTTTTCTCTTTTACTAATTAAAATAATTATCTAAGTTAATTGTACATATTATGTTGTATTATATGGTAATCTAAAATTTTAAAATTATCAAAATACTATATGTGTTATCCAATTACATATTATCTATTTGAGATGCTATGTGCCGTGAGTGAACAATATAATACTTGGTGTATTATCATTTTTTATTTATACAAGTTAAATATTGGGGTTGAGGTCCCTTAAAATATTGTACGATGGTCTAAGGTTTGGAAAATATATAAATACATAAAACATGTCCTAGATATAGATTAAGTGTAAAACATTTAGCCGAGTGTATGAATGTTGACTCAAGTGAATATACTTTAAGTCACATAAGGAAACATTTATTAGCAAAATTATAACTTTGTGATAACTTGTATCAAATCATGGTTGGTGAAGTTGACTCTAGCATACGCTAAGAAAATAATCTCTCGATTTGAGTGAGCTAGAAAAATAATGGGTCAACATATTCATTCGTATTTTGGAGTTGGTGGAGAAAATTTTAAATATTTATAGAATCCAATATGATACGAGGGAAGACGTAGATGAAAAAATTACGCAGATGATTAGAGACACAAACAATAGTTATATTTGTATGAATGAACGAATCGATAAATTATCTGAAGAACTGTTGTTGCTTAGGCGGGCCGCTAAGAAACCTTTGTAAAGGAAAGTTCCTCAAAGGTAAAGATACTCGAATCTAAACCCATCAATGGTTCAAAATAGTTAATGGAATTGGATAACTTTATGCAGGACCTCGAAAACTACTTTTAAGCTTCCAAAATTCCTAAAAGTAAATAAGTCACAATGTTAAACATGTACCTAGCATGAGACGTCAAGTTATGGTGGAGATTCTAACTTGATGATGATATCAACACATACAAACCGCATGTAATGACATGGTGTTTTCTCAAAAAGGAATTGGAGGATCAAACCTTCCTTGTAACATAACCTGGTAGCAAGGAAGAACTTGAAGAACTTGTGACATGTCAGTTCAATTCGCAACTACGTTATTGAGTTCGATTCTTTAATGTTGAACATTAAAGTACACAATATGGACACATAACGATTATATATTAAGAACAAAGTTATCATTATGACTGGTGTGGATAAAAGTAGCCTGAGGGTAGGCTAGTAATTTTAAGTGGAGTTTTAAGGCGGCGTAAGGGTGTTTCACGGTGATGTGGTGGTGTTTCAAGATATTTCAGGGTATTTCAAGGTGTTTTAAGGGTGGTGAGAGAATTGAGCAGCCTGGCAGCAGTTAATTTTTCTTACCCATAGTTAATGCTGGTGGTTGGGTATTTATAGTGTGTAATTTGGGCCCTTATGGGCTTTCGGGTCAAGTTTCATGGACCCGGGTCATGTTTAAAGACCCATGAAGTTTAAGCAAATGCACAGGTAGCTTAGTCAGATAGTGATTAGGTTTAAAAGTACTTTAGTCATAGTTCGAATCGTCTTATGTTCGCTGTGTCCAAAATCACCTGTCCGGATCAAACAGTCCTGTTCGGATTATAGTCTTGGAGTCTGTCCGATTTTCGGGGAGTTTTACTTTGGACTACCCTTTCGGGGAGCTCTTCGAATTCGGACTCATCAGGAGCCCCTTTTTTAGGTATTTGAACAAGTGTCCTTGTTAAAGAACTGAAAAACAGTTCGATTTCGGAAGTGGTCCTCTGATTCGAAGAGAGTTGAGACAGGCCCGGACAGGCCAACCGTTACGAATTCCAAACGGTTCTTTGTCAGGAGTAGTGGGACACGTGTCACCCTCCGGTTGGCCACTCCAGCCGTTTTTCTACCTCGAAAATTACACCACTTTATTGAATAGGTAACTTCTTTAAATGGTTTTGATGACGTCAGCGCCGTCTTTTAATCATTGCTCAACTTTTCGGATTCTCCTAGGAATCAAACCCCCTTTTTTACCTTTACTATAAATACTATTCATCTTTCACAGTATCATTTTCACTTTGCCATTTTACTCAAAACTTCATCTTTCTAAAACCTTGAGATTTCCTTAATCGTTTTATGTTCACAGCAAGAACAGCTTTAATCAAGGGTGGCTGGCTCAATCTTTCAGAATTAGAGAGAGCTCAAAGGGTTGAAAAAGAGAAACGGATAGCAGCAGGGCTACCAGCATCGCCAGTTGAGAGACCAGCCACTTCAATCGAAGAATCTGATAGGGGTTCATCTTCTTCAAAAGGTACAAAACCCAGAAAACTCTTCCACTCAACACTCTCCCCCATAGTTTCTGGCTCATCAGTCCAAGAGTCAATTCCCACCGTCGAACCGGAGGTTGTTGTTACAAGTGTTAGGAAGAAAACTACCTTTATAGCTATGGGGTCCGACTCTGATCATTCCCCAGAGAAACTGATCATGAAAAGACCAAGCCGACTGGTTAAGGGACTCTCCTCGAAAAACACTAGTGAGTCTGGGTCCGGAACAACTGTTAGGACCCTCCGGGAGAGGCCGGTCGGTCCGGAGGCCAGTAGTCCATTACCTCCAAAGGAAACCTCGACCTCAGAGACTCAAGCTGAGGTGAAAATTCAAAAACATAAAACGAGTCGCCAGTCCGGAGGATCAGCTGTACCAAGCTTCATCCCTCCCCGGGTTGTTTCTGCAGAAGCTCCCCCAACAGTTATGGAGGAGAGGATGGAAGACTCCATTGAGGAGGCTAGGTTTGAGTCCGAGTCGTCCGGACAAGCTGATACTGCCATAGTCGTTGCCAAGAAAGGCAAAGAGGACTCGTTCTTGAGCCGTCCGGATCTGCCGGAGTGCCTTGAAGGGAAAGTTGGGCCCTGCTTTCACAAGGTAGAGTTTAAGTATCTCTTATCTTTGTTAAAAACCAAGTATGCATTTATTCACACTAGAGACTTGGGACGGCTTCGCACTAAGTGGGGGATCCCTGAAAACGTAAAGATCCGAGTTCCCATCGATCCAGAGACCCCGATGGATTGTAAGAGGAATGAGATCGTGTTTTTTACAGAGCTGTTTAATTGGGGACTCAGGTTCCCATTGGATCCGGAGATAGTGCGCTATTTCCACTTAGTGAAGCTATGCCCATCGCAGCTGAGCCCCAACGGATGGTACACCCTGATGTCATGTATTATGGCATCCAGGCTGTCCGGAATTCCTCTTCCAATGGAAGAGTTCGCTGCTGTTGCCAGTCTGTGCAAACACCACCAGTTCCCCTTTTACCACTTCAATATGGGGAACAATCTGAAAGCAGTTGATGATCTCCTAGAATCGGAGAATAAGTGGAGGAGCCAGTTCTTGTTTATAAGTGGCTCATGGGAGAACGGGAAGAAGATCAAGGTTGGGGAGAATCCTAGCCTTCTTCGAAGTAGATGGAGGAGCGATCGTAAGTTCTTTCCTTAAGTTTCTGTTCGAATTTCTTCTCTTTAAGCTTTCACTAACTAGTTGCTCTTTTGTTTTGCCAGAACTGCCAAAAGAGTTCGGAGACTATGCGAAAGCCGGACAGGTTACCTGTGGCAAAATAAACACATGGGCCGCAGAGAACTGGGAGAACCGGTTCCACAAGGCTTTCACTCCGGGAAACTTAGCCAGCTCTCACCTGTGGAACACCACAGGTCGGAGGGATTTAACCTGGGAGGAGTTCTCCACCCCTCCTGATGATGACATAGTGCTAAGAAGGTCTCACGAGCTAGATGGGACCCTTTTCCTCCCTCTTCGGGCCAAAGCCCCAAGTAAGATGAAGGGCCAGAAGAAGAAAGGGAAGAAAACAGCAGGAGATTCAGAGAAAAAGGCCCTGACTGACACAGAGGCGCCAATTCCAGTTCAAGTTGATGCAAGCCTTCTACAGGTGGTAGAAGTGGAAAGTAAAGAGCACGGAGAGACTCCCTCAAAACCTACGAGGGTCTCCAAACGAACCCGTAAACAAGTAAGTGAGGGTGTTGAGAGAGAAGTAAAAAAGAAGAAAACTTCTCAAGAAGAAGAATTTGCTCTCCGGGACCCAGAGCCCACTTTTCCAGTTGATCCTACATTAGCCGAAGAGATCCCAGAAAACCTTAACGAAGGGATTCCAGGGGAGCTTCACACTGATGACATTGAACGGGGAGAGATCAACATGGATGAAGTGGATGTCACCGGACTGGGTCCTCTAGGTGACTACTTCCTTGGTTTGTCTAGGGACGAGTTTGCAGGGCCATATGTTCCTCCAAGTAATTCCAACACGGTAAATTTTAATGGCAAAACTTTCTTGGTCTCCAGCGAAAGGGATATCATAGCTCACTCTCTCCTTAGCAATGTGCAACCTGTGCTTACCTTGGAAAGGCAAGTCCGGAGTCAGGCAGAAACCATTAAGGAGCTTAAGTCCGAGAAGGAAAAACTGTCCGATAACCTCCGGGGTGCCACTACCCAGGTTGACTTGCTTAAGGAGTCGAACGAGCAGCTGAAGAGGAGTAAAGATGAGAGCAACACAAAAGTTGCCTCTTTGGAGAAAACCCTAGAAGATCTCCAGGCTAAGCTGTCCGAGTTGGAGAAAGACTTGAAAACCTCAAAAGATGAGACTGCAGCAAAAGAAAAGATTGTCACCAATCTGACTACTGACAAACTTACTTTGGAGAATGCAGTGACTCAGGCTATTGGTGAGAAAGCTGCCCTGGTGAAGGATCAAGAGGCCATGATCAAAGCCAAAATCAATGCTTATGCCAAGGAGATGCTACGGAGTGAAGAACTACTGATCGAAAAGGTAAAGTCTGACATGGTCCTCTTATTTCACGAGAAGTTCCCGAAGAGAAGACTTGGGGACTTATGGCGTTATGTGGATGACGACGATCTCCCATATTGGACCATGGTTGATGAAGGGTATACTGATATATCCTCATCTGGTGATGAGGAGGAAACCGGAGAGAGTCCGGGAGAAGAAGAGGCTGACCCCAAAGGAAAGAAGGTCATTGAAGACAAAAGCGATGTTAAGACCAAGGGAACTGATGAGGGTGAGCCATCTTCAAAGGCTCCACCTTAAATGGTAATTTGTTTTGTTTAATGTTTGTTTGAACCAAAGTCCTTGGAAGGCCAAGGCTCCTTTTTTGTGATGCTGTCCGTTTTGACCGGACAGATATTTGTATTGTGTTTAAACTTGTTCACAAAGTCCTTGGAAGGCCAAGGCAACTTTAAGTTTATTGAATGAATGTTTTATCTTGCACAACCTTTCTCTTATTCTAAAGTTTGTTTAAGTACTTCTCATTGTGAGAGTGTTTAATTTTTCCGGCTAGAATTTAAATAGCCCTCAGATCTTTCAGTCCGGGTAGTATGGCAATCAACAGAATTTTGTAAAAACTTAGAAAATTTATTCAAAAAAGCTCCAAGTTTCATTTAAAGCTCTCCGTGGCGCCAGAGAGAGATAGTGGTATGCCCCCAAATATTTACATGGATGTTTAACAAGTAAATATTTACATAAATTTTATTCCAAATACATTCGAAGGTGTTCAATATTCCAAGGGTGAGTTAAAACCCTACCATCTTTGTCTTCCAGCCAATATGTGCCAGGCTTGATTCTTTCAACCACAGTATACGGACCCTCCCAGGTTGGGGCCAACTTTCCGAAGAGCTTTTCCTTGGTGTGCAGGAAAACTTTCCTCAATACTTTATCTCCTGGTTGAAAGTCCCTTCTTTTAACCTTGGAAGCAAACCTGCTTCTCATCAAGCCCTGATAGTGTGCCATTCTAAGATGAGCTTTTATTCGCCTTTCTTCAATTAAATCAAGCTGATTTCTGATTGCTATTTCATTAGCCTGTCCGGAGAAGTTATGAACACGAAAAGAGGGGAGTGTCTTCTCTATGGGAGCTACTGCATCCATCCCATAGACCAAGGCAAAAGGTGATTCTTGTGTGGCAGCCCCAGGCGTTGTCCGGTATGCCCACAAGACTTCTTGTAAATAACTAGGCCACTTCCCAGCAGCCCCTTCCAGATTTTTCTTTAAGCCGGACAGTATTGTTCTATTAGCCACCTCAACTTGCCCATTGGCTTGTGGGTGGAATGGGGAAGAAAAGCAGTGCTGAATACCCCTTGAAGCACAGAAGCTCTCCATTTCTCGGTTGTCAAACTGTGGCCCATTATCTGTTGTTATTTTCTGAGGGACACCAAATCTGCAACATATGTTGGATAAGATGAATTTTATAACAGCCTTTGATGTTGTTCCTGCCAAGGGGGCTGCTTCTATCCACTTCGAAAAGTAATCAATGGCCACAATTATGGTTTTGCGTCCTCCGGACGCCATAGGGAGAGGCCCAACTAAGTCTAATCCCCATCGAGCAAAAGGGATAGGCTCAGAAATTGATTCCATAGGAATGGCTGGTACATGAATTTCATTGCTGTACCTCTGGCATGGGTCACACCTTCTTACCAGTTCCTTGGCATCTTTCATTATTGAAGGCCAATAATATCCGGAGAGAAGCACTCTTCTTGTTAATGCTCTAAATCCACAATGGGCTGATCCCTCACCATCATGCAATTCGGAGAGAACCATTTGTGACTCATTATCTCCTAAACAGCGTAGGAGAGGTTTACTATAGGATTTCTTGTACAAGATCTCTCTAATCATGATGAAACCACGAGCCTTGTGCTTTAACGTTCTGGCTTGTGATTTTTCCAAAGGTACAATACCGTCAGACAGATATTGTATAAGTGGAGACCTCCAATCTTGAGGTTTATTTGCTTGTATTTCAAAAACTTCCTCTTTCTCCCCTTCATCAAGTTGAATAGAAGGACTTTCAAGCACATGGATCCATGGATAGGACTCCGTATATGATATTGTTGCCAATGAGTCTACCAATTCATTCTCTGCCCGGGGAATATGCTCATAGACAACAGCTTTAAACTTCATTGCCTCATTTTTCAAAAGAAGCAAATACTTGATTAACTGCTCTTTTCTAGCTTCTGATAGGCCCAAAGCATGGTGGACAAGCAATTGGGAGTCGCTTAGTAGCTTGACCCTTTTTGCTCCACAAATATAAGCCAATTTTAATCCAGCTATAGCTGCTTCGTATTCGGACTCGTTATTGGACGCCCTAAAAGCAAAACAAATAGCTTGAAACATGTTGTCCCCATAAGGAGAGGTTAGACATATTCCTGCCCCAGATCCTATGGCACTGGATCCCCCATCTGTTCGGACAATCCATACTTTTTTGTCTTTTGAATCAGCAAGTTGTTCTGAGTCCCTATCAGAATGGAATTCGACCAGAAAATCAGCCACAGCCTGAGCTTTTACTGCTGTTCGAGGAGCAAAGTCTATGTCGAAGTCCCCCAACTCTACTGACCACTTTGTCATTCTGCTCGAAATATCCGCTTTCTGAAGGACATTTTTTAAAGGGAAAGATGTCCGGACTACGATAGGATGAGCCTGAAAATAAGGCCTCATCTTTCTTGCAGCTATCACCAAGGCTAACGCTAATTTTTCAAGTTTTAAGTAGCGCCGTTCAGCATCAACCAGGCTTTTGCTGATGTAGTATACGGGGTGAGGATACCCATCAACCTCTCTAACCAACACAGCACTGATGGCACAACTTGAAACAGCCAGGTACACAAATAGAGTCTCCCCATTGATTGGTTTGAATAAGGTCTTCGGAGAGGACAGATGCTTCTTAATTTCATTGAACGCCTCATCACACTGTGGTGTCCACTCAAACCCCTTTGCACCTTTCAGAGTTTGAAAGAAAGGAGCACATCTGTCCGAAGACCTAGAGATAAACCTGTTCAAAGCTGCTAACCTCCCCGTTAACCGCTGTACTTCTTTAACATTCCGAGGAGGCTCCATTTGAAACAAAGCATTGAGCTGGTCCGGGTCGGGCTGGATTCCATGCTCACTTATAATGTACCCTAAGAACTTCCCGGACTGCACTCCAAACACACATTTTTCAGGATTTAGCTTTAAATTCACCTTGGCCAGGTTGGTAAAAGTCTCCTGGAGGTCGGACAAGTGTAGCTGCTCATCCACACTTTTCACCATCATATCGTCAATGTAAACCTCTATATTTCTTCCAATTTGATCAGCAAAGGTTTTATTGACTAACCTTTGATAAGTAGCCCCAGCATTCTTCAAACCAAAAGGCATCACCTTGTAGCAGTGTAATCCTCTATCAGTAACAAAAGTGGTATGCTCTTGATCTCTTGGATCCACCTGGATCTGATTATATCCGGAGAAAGCATCCATGAAGGAGAGTAGCTTGTTCCCAGAAGTAGAATCTACCAGCTGATCTATCCGGGGGACCGGATACAAGTCTTTTGGGCAAGCTCGATTGAGATCCGTGAAGTCTATGCACATTCGCCATTTACCGTTTTTCTTTTTTACTAAGACTGGATTGGCAGTCCACAAAGGATACTGAGCTTCTTTAATGTGCCCCATCTTTGTGAGTCTGTCAACCTCTTGTACAATGACATCAGCCTTTTCTTTTGAGAAAGCTCTCCTTTTTTGCACCACTGGTGCTACGTCTCTCCGGACAGATAAGTGATGAGAAATCACTTCTGACGGTACTCCAGTAACATCAGCATTGCACCAGGCAAAAACATGCTGATGGTCTTTTAAGAATTTTAACATTTGTTCTTTCAATACTTGTGGCATTTTGGACCCTATCTTGACAGATTTCCCTTCTTCTAAGCAATGTGTCTCAACCTCCTCAACTGGGATCAACACTCCGGGGGTCTCCCTGGGGTCATCAATTTCACCCTCACCCCCAGAAAGGCCCTCAAACTGCTATTGGTCATTCATACGGACTGCCCCCAGCGTTCGTGGAGCCAAGGCAGTGGCATAGCATTCTCTTGCAACTTTTTGACTGCTCCGGACAACCCCAACCTGCCCCTGAACAGCATATTTTAGACACTGATGAACTGTTGAAGCCACTGCATGCATCCTAGAGAGCCAAGATCTCCCTAAAATAGCATTGTAACAAGTGGGACAGTCCACCACAATGAAAAGTATTCTGACTGTTTTCTTGAAAGGGCCTCTGCCCAACAATACTTCTTCTTCGAACTCACCAATTACATCAGCTGAACTGCCCGTGAAACCTACAATCGATCGGTCTGACTTTTGAATCACAGCTGGATTTTTCATTTTCTTGTAAGTATCCAGGAAAAGGATATTGGCCGAGCTCCCAGTATCTACTAGGATTCGCCTTATCTCATTGCCCCCTATCGATGCTCCTATGACAACAGCATCTTCATGAGGACCAGCAATGTCCCTCAAATCATCCCCATCAAAGACAATGAATGGAAATAGATTTGACGATTGATAAGAGGTCATGCCCCCTTCTAGTTGGGTTGCCAAATTATGAACATGCCTTTTTCTTGATGAAGTGGTAGGAGCTGTTACGGTGTCCCCTCCGAAAATTGTCAAGGACTCAAAGAATTTAATGAGCCTGGAGACCGACCTGGAACGTTCCTCTATTGCACCCACTCTGTTCCTTGTTGGATCAGGATCCAAGTATTCTGATTCCACATCAAACCTTTCAACAATTACCATGGCCCCTTCTGGGGCAGCATTAACTGGACCAGCCCGGTGAGTGTTATCAGGCCTGTTGCCTCCTCTTCTTTTGACATACGCACCCAACTTCCCTCTTTCAATCAGGTTCTGAACCTCTTGCTTCAAGGCTATACAATCATCAGTAGTATGGCCAATATCATTGTGATATTGACAAAAAGAACTGTTTCGATGTTCTCTGGGAGACTGCAAGGTTGCCGGTCTCCTGTAGTGTACTTCATCTTTAGTTTTCTCGAAAATGGTTGCCACACTCTCTTTGAGCTCCGCAAACCACTCCGGTTGGACCCACGGCCCCCTTTTGTTTCTAGACTGTTGACTTTGTGCAGGAGCAGCTGGTTGAGACTGAGCTTTTCCTCTTCCATGCCCCTGTCCGGTTTCTCTAGCTTTGTTGCCGGACTGGTTTGGATTGGGAGTTGGTGTTACCGGGGTGGATCTCACCTGCCTGTGCACCCTGGTCTTTTTTGTTTCATCAACATTTATTTGCTTGCCGACTTGATTTAGCAATCCACCCCAGGTCATGGCTTTCTTCCTTGTTACTGAATCGGCCAGGTTGCCCGGGTTCAAACCCTGTCTCAGGGATGCTATTGCCACTTGTTCAAAACAATCAGCAAGCCCGTTCTTTGCATTCACAAAACGACTTATGTATTCTTTCAATGATTCATTTGGCTCTTGGGCACAATGGATTATGGTATCTCCATTGCCCTTGAGCTCCTTACTTCCCACAAACTGCCTTCGAAAGGCCACCCAGAAGGTGTCAAAATCTCTGATACAACTCTGAGGAAGGCTGTTGTACCACTTCAGAGCACTTTGAGTGTTATCAGGCCTGTTGCCTCCTCTTCTTTTGACATACGCACCCAACTTCCCTCTTTCAATCAGGTTCTGAACCTCTTGCTTCAAGGCTATACAATCATCAGTAGTATGGCCAATATCATTGTGATATTGACAAAAAGAACTGTTTCGATGTTCTCTGGGAGACTGCAAGGTTGCCGGTCTCCTGTAGTGTACTTCATCTTTAGTTTTCTCGAAAATGGTTGCCACACTCTCTTTGAGCTCCGCAAACCACTCCGGTTGGACCCACGGCCCCCTTTTGTTTCTAGACTGTTGACTTTGTGCAGGAGCAGCTGGTTGAGACTGAGCTTTTCCTCTTCCATGCCCCTGTCCGGTTTCTCTAGCTTTGTTGCCGGACTGGTTTGGATTGGGAGTTGGTGTTACCGGGGTGGATCTCACCTGCCTGTGCACCCTGGTCTTTTTTGTTTCATCAATATTTATTTGCTTGCCGACTTGATTTAGCAATCCACCCCAGGTCATGGCTTTCTTCCTTGTTACTGAATCGGCCAGGTTGCCCGGGTTCAAACCCTGTCTCAGGGATGCTATTGCCACTTGTTCAAAACAATCAGCAAGCCCGTTCTTTGTATTCACAAAACGACTTATGTATTCTTTCAATGATTCATTTGGCTCTTGGGCACAATGGATTATGGTATCTCCATTGCCCTTGAGCTCCTTACTTCCCACAAACTGCCTTCGAAAGGCCACCCAGAAGGTGTCAAAATCTCTGATACAACTCTGAGGAAGGCTGTTGTACCACTTCAGAGCACTCCCCGTAAAGGATTGGGAGAATGCCCTGCAGAGTAGTTTATCATCATCATCAAAGTTCATCATGAAGTTCTTGAATTGCTCCAGATGATTGTCCGGATCAGTACTGCCGTCGTACTTCTCCATCTTTGTGCTGTCAAACCTCTTGGGGAGGTTCCCGGATAGGATTTTAGAAGACAGTGGAGACTGCCTCCAATTCCTTCCACGACTGAACACGGTATCCTCATTAGGTGTTGCAAAGATACCTGGTTCATCATGGAAAGCAAATGGATCCATCAGCAACCGGTCTGTATGCTTCCGGCTGTGAGATGATCCTTTCCCAATGTGTCTTTTCATTCTTCCATGATGGTCTCTTTTCCTGGAATACTTTTTAACTTGCTTTTGTTTTTTCCTGGTTCGCCCTTCGTCACTGCTGGAGGACAAGGACTTTTCATTCCCCTCACTGTCCGAAGAGCTGTCCGAAGATTCTGAACTTGAGTCAGAACTCTCCACAGGCTTGGACCGGTGAGACTTTTTAGAACTAGCATGTGTCTTTTTAGTGCTCACATGAGTCTTCGAAGCCTCATGCTCTCGAAGGTTATCAGAGCGATGAGCAACTGATGCTTTGGACTTCTCCTTCATGCCCATCTTGGCCTTCTCAGCCCTCAGAGCTTCTATTTCAACCCTCAACCTGTCACGCTCTTGGACAGTATATTCATCGTTCTCTTCCACCACTTCGAGCAAAGCTGGTGGAAGCTCTGGATTATCCGGATTCATTCGGACAGAATTCTTTTACTTGGTTTTGAATGTTTGATTCAGGCACCGTCGCCTCCCACTGTGGTCGCCAATTTGGTGTGGATAAAAGTAGCCTGAGGGTAGGCTAGTAATTTTAAGTGGAGTTTTAAGGCGGCGTAAGGGTGTTTCACGGTGATGTGGTGGTGTTTCAAGATATTTCAGGGTATTTCAAGGTGTTTTAAGGGTGGTGAGAGAATTGAGCAGCCTGGCAGCAGTTAATTTTTCTTACCCATAGTTAATGCTGGTGGTTGGGTATTTATAGTGTGTAATTTGGGCCCTTATGGGCTTTCGGGTCAAGTTTCATGGACCCGGGTCATGTTTAAAGACCCATGAAGTTTAAGCAAATGCACAGGTAGCTTAGTCAGATAGTGATTAGGTTTAAAAGTACTTTAGTCATAGTTCGAATCGTCTTATGTTCGCTGTGTCCAAAATCACCTGTCCGGATCAAACAGTCCTGTTCGGATTATAGTCTTGGAGTCTGTCCGATTTTCGGGGAGTTTTACTTTGGACTACCCTTTCGGGGAGCTCTTCGAATTCGGACTCATCAATGACGGAGAACATTTACCTAGGCAGTTATAGGATATTTATAAAGTCTCTACGTTTTTCTATTCCACTTGAAAAAATAATTACCTAACTTAATTATAAATATTATGTTATATTATATGGTAATCTAAAAAATTTAAAGCATCAAAATTTTATCCATATTATCCAAATTACAGATTATATGTATAATATTCTCCAAATACTTATAATACTTGGTGTATTATCTTTTTCATACAAGTCAAATATTGGGGCTGAAGTCCCTTAAAATATTGTGTGATAGTCTAAGGTTTCGAAAATACATAAAACATGTCATAAATATAGATTAAGTGTAAAACACTCAGTGTGTCTATGAAGGTTGACTCAAGTGAATATACTTTAAACACATAAGGAAAAAATTTATTAGCAAAATTACAACCTTGTGACAACTAGTACCAAATCATGGTTGGTGAAGATGACTCACGAATATACTAAGAAAATAATCTCTTGATTAGAACTTCTAATGGGTGACCACAAAAAGAATGTGTCAACATATTCGTTCATATTTTTGAGTTGTCATAACAAATTCAGAATGTTTATACAATCAAAACGATATAAGGAAATACGTAGATGAAAACATTACGAAAACGATTAGAGACAAACAATACGTAGATGAAAACATTACGGAAATTATATGAAGAAGTGTTGTTGCTTAGGCGAACCACTAACACTTTGTTGTAAAGGAAAGTTCCTCAAAGGTAAAGATACTAGAACCTAAACCCTTTAACGGTTCAAAACACTTAATGGAATTGAATAACTTTATGCATGAATCTCAAAGCTAGTTCTAAGCTTTCAAAATTCCTAAAAGTAAACAAGTCACAATGTTCAACATGTACCTAGAAGACGACATCAAATTATGGTGGAGATCCAAACTTGATGATGACATTAACACATACGAATTGCATATAAGTACATGGCATTTGTCAAAATAAATTGAAAGATTAAACATTCCTTGTAACATAACCTGGTAGCAAGGGAGAACTTGAAGAAGTTGTGACATACTAATTCAAATCGCAACTACGTTACTGAGTTCGATTCTTTAATGTTGGATATTAAAGTGCATAACATGGACACATGAATAGTTATCATTATGACAGAGAACATATACTTCAAGACGCGGAAAAAATTTGACTCCAAAAAGGCTAGATGGTAAAAGTTCCTCGCATAATGTGATTTCCAATGGTGCACAAATCCAAAGGACATAACCTTGTTACGGATGCATTGAGTGGGAAGGATGAAAAATTCTATGTGTTAGTCTTCACCCTAATAGAAAGTAATCTTTTGAATCGTGTCAAATGAGAGACTGAATCAGCCAATATATATAGTAAGATATCTCATGAGGTCAAAAAAATAAACAATAAGGATATATCAGATAAAAGACATCTTTGTGTATGCCAATTGTAGCAGATTGTTTATGGTAACAATCATAATATTCGAAAAGATATACTAAAGAAACACATGACACGCAGTGGGATGGTCACTCGGGTGTGACACAAATGGTAGCTCGCTTATCACGATCATATTACTGGAAAAAATGGAATAAGCCATAAGTCTAGGTCTCGGTGGATTTATCTCTGATTTTCAGAGGTAGGTGGATTCAAGTCATTCTAATAATGGTGGATAGGTTCTCGAAGTAAGCAATATTCATTCCTACCCCACATGCATTCCAAGCGGTGACAGATGCATAGTTATTATATCGCATTGTCGTAATAGTATTCAGAATACCATATGATATAATAAACATCCGAGATGCACGATTTACGTGAAAGTTATGGATGTTGTTGTTCAAATTTTAATTTAGCCTTGAATTTTTCTAGGATAAACCATCCACAAACGGATGGAAAAACAAAACGCATTGATGCCTCCTCTAAGGATGTCAAATGCATTATGTTACCGCAAACCAAAAAACTGGGTGAAATTAACTGATAAAACTCAATATTGCGCGATATTCACAAATCTTGATCAATGGGTTTAAGTCCCGCGGAATTAGTTATGACTCAACAAATGGATACTGATACACATTCTTAGCTTGTTGCCTACTAAAGAATCTATTTGAACTAGTGTCCAAACAACAGGATTTTGTTTAAAAGTTTGTTCGAGTCCTTATCTTCGACCACTTATTTAGTATTTTACTAGTTCACTATGGGTTATCTTGGCTTAACCAAGAGCTTCAATTTGAAAAAGAGCGTAAGGTTGATTACTACCTCTAAAATTTTATGAGTCTGTAGACTATAGTTCGATTGAGGTATTTATTTATGAAATTTGATCACTTAACAAAGTTAACATTGGTTTTCTGTTTTTCCTAGCTCATACGATTGTATTTTTATCATCCCTCAAAATTTTATAATTGCAACTAATCTCCTTTAATGGCGAGTTGATTAGATTTTTATTTGACTGTCATATGCTTTAACAATTGTATCTGAGCATTACTATATGATGGGTAGTATTCGATTCCACTCCAAAATTTTAAAGAGATTATCAGCAATTTCTCTCGATTAGGATCTAAAGGATTGACGTGTTCTGCACATTTAGGCTTCAAATCTCAAATATTAATAGTAATCTCGGAGTTCCATGATTTTCAATCCATAGTTGTGTTGTCTTTATTAGAAGTAAACCTTCAAGTAAGAAAATGTCCAGTAAACTCTTCACTTACAAAAAAATAATATTGGTTACGGTCACATCGAATGATATGTTTGTAATTCAAATTCATAAAATATTTTTTAAATATTTTTAATTATATTTTTATCTATCTCTTAATTTCTTTTAAGATCTGATTGAATATAAAACACTAGAAACGTATGTTATTTTTTTAAAATAAAAAATATTAGCGATACGTATATTATTTGTTCACCAGATTTGTTAAAAATATAATTTATCCGAAAATAATTACAAATGACTGTAAATTTATACCAATAATAAATTAATTGTTTTATTACTTTGTACCACGAATTATGGGACTTAGACAAAAATACAAATAAATAAAATTTGGAAAAAACAAATAATCTCTTATTTAAATTTACAATTGAATTGGTATCCGTATCCACTTTTTTATCTACTTCATTTAGTATAAAAGATTACTAAAAACTTTCCTAAACATACACTCCTATCTTCGCTAATATTAAATTTTCAATGGTGAAAAAAAGAGATTCTAGATTTATTTCAAATTGCCACAAAATCACTCCAAACATTAGGCAGCAAATCTTATGCTACCAAAAAAAGGAAAAAAAAGTCTACCAAATCAAATAAAAAGCTCTCTCTTCTCTCATACTTTCCAACGGCTATATTTCTAAAGCGTTTCTGTAAATCTTCTCCGTTTCCGATTTTGTGTAGTGGCTTCAGGCCTTATGGCCTGAATGCCAAAGATACATCGATGGACAATAGCTCCACGTATTTGTATGTTTCATTTTCTTCCGATCTCTTCTTCTTCTCTGCTTTTTCTCTTTATATTTTTTCTTCACGTCGGATTTGTCTACGGTACCGGTTTGGTCTTATCGACGGCTACGTTTTTCTTGACGAAAACAAATCCAAACAATCACTCGAAGATCGTTCTGACTCCTAACAAGTGGTTTTCATGTCTTCATTTATAAACATGGTCTTTGGACGTATCTTCAGTAGAAAGTCGGTGAGTCCTCCTCACTCCGACGAGTTTTCGAAACCGAATAGTTGGAGCGAGGTGAGAGTCTCTATGGCAAAATCAAAGGAGCAACTTGGTTTCGTTGAGGACCAGCAATCCATCATCGCGTTGCATCAAAGTCTCAGGTTTGAACAGAGCTTAGTGGTGGAGAGTTGCTTAGGTGAGGTGCTGCTCCGGTGTACCGGTGAGGGTTGTTTTTACGCTCTTAATTTATCACGGTTTTCCGAAATGGCAAAAAAATTCAAGCAAGTTTTGACTATCGAAGAGACGATAGTGAAAGGTCTTTCTCTTTGGTTATGGTTGGTGTTGCTTTCTGTGACCAAAGTGAATGGTACCAGCAAAATTGAAGGAAATATTATATCATTTGATTTAAAATGCAGTAGTAGCAGTAGCTTTAATTGCATTAAATGTAGTCGTTTTATAACTTGCAGGATATGGGTAAAATGGATTTGTCCTCCGACATGACCAACGTCTGATGCACTGTAAGTCTTTTTCCTTATTAATATTGCTTCGTGGAATGTGAGGGGTCTTTATGATCTTGTTAGGCAAAAATATGTTACTGATTTCATAATTGGTAATAATATCTCATTGTTAATTTTAGTTGAAACAAAAGTCCAACTCTTTAAAGTTAACTCTACAATTAGGTATATGGTTCACTTTTGCCATGTTATTACCAATCATTCCTCTCGTCCCCTCGGTAGAATTTAGATTGTTTAGAACCTTAGTGTTATCACTATTTTCGGGTTATCCCAATCCTCCCAGTTCGTTCATTGCATGGCCAAGTGCCATAATTAATGCCTCTTTAAGATTTACTGCCATCTACACTTTTAATGATGCTCAGAATCGTTCTCATCTTTGGAATGATTTAATAACTATTTCCAAGCATGATCAGGGCATCCCCTGGGTCTCCACGGGGAATTTCAATGTCATTCGTCATCCTGAGGAGCGATTAGGCTCCTCCGATAATTGGTTCTCAGCAATTGATGATCTCAATAATTGTTGCTACCTCTAGTGTTTCAACTCCGATAATTGGTTCTATCAATAATAATATTGGGTATCACTGTTTCAACTCCCTCTAGTGTTTCTAAGGTCATTGTGAGTTATTTTGAGAACTCCCTTGGTACTAGACATTCTGCTGGTTATCCAGGATTGGAGAAAACCACCTCTCGTCTTTCCTCTAAAGTTAATGATACTGACAAGGCCTCAATGATTCGTGAGATCACTACTGAGGAGATTAAGACTGCCCTATTCAGTATTGATAGTAATAAATCATCTAGTCGAGATGGTTTTAATTCAAGTTTCTATAAGTCCTCTTGGAATGTTATTTGGCCGGATATATGTAATGGTGTCATCGAGTTTTTCCAAACTGGAATTCTTGACACCTCTTGGAACTCCACTTCCATTTCTCTCATTCCCAAAAAGGATTCCCCTTCTGTGACTGCTGATTTTAGACATATTGCTCTTTGTAGTGTTGTTTACAAGACCACCTCTAAAATATTAGCTAACAGAATTAATAATTTTTTCCCTTACCTGATTGATAATTCCCCAATCGGCTTTCATCTCGGGTAGGAACATCTCGGATAACATCTTTCTCTCCCAAGAACTTCTAAGAAGCTACCATACAAATTGCAAAAGTAAAAGGGTACCCTTAGAATTGATCTTATGAAAGCTTTTGATAATGTCTGATGGCATCTGATCCTTGGTATTCTTGTGGCAATGAACTTCCCGGAGAAGATGATCACTTGGATCATCAACTGCATCTCCTCCCTCTCTTACTTCGTCAATATTAATGGAGATCACTACGGTAACTTCAAAGGAAGAAAGGGTCTCAGGCAAGGGGACCCGTTTTCCCCTTTTCTTTTTGTCCTTGCCATGCAAGTCCTCTCCAGGATTCTCAAGGACAAGAGTAAAGACAAAAACTTATGATTTCACTGGAAGTGCCACAAACTCAAAATTACAAATCTCTGCTTTGCATACGATCGTATGATTTTCTGTCATGGTGATGTCAATTCTCTTCTCCTAATCAAAGAGGCTTTGATGTTTTTTACTTCCTTTCTGGTCTTAACGTCAACCCCACTAAATGTCATATCTTTCTGTCTGGTGTCAATAATCCTCTTTGCACTGAGATCCTGTCTATTATGGGTTATTTGGAAGGTTCTCTCACAGTTAAATATTTGGGAGTTCCCATTCTTACTGGTCGTCTTACCCACTCAGATTGACGTCCTCTTCTCCACAATATTACCGCCAAGATTAATTCTTGGACCTCCAAACATTTGTCCTACGCGGATAGACTTCAGCTTATCAAATTTGTCTTATTTGTTGGTCAAGTTTACTGGTCCTCCATCTTTATCCTCCCCTCTAAGATCATTAAAGAACTGACCCAATACGTTCGTCGTTTCCTTTGGTCGGGTTTCGCTATGAAAATCTACGGGGCCAAAGTGGCATGGTCCAATATCACTTATCCCACAAAGGAGGGCGGCATTGGGATCTTGGACTTAAAAATCTGGAATCAGGCGGCTATCTTTAAGCAACTCTGGTCTATTGTCAGAAATAATAATCACTTTATCTGGTGTGATTGGATAAAAATTAAAAATAATAAAAAATAATAATTTCTGGGATCTTTCTATTGGTTCCTCCCTTTCTTGGATTTGGAGGAAAATTCTTCGTCTTCGCCCGCTGGCTAGTAATTTATACAAGGTGGCTATTGAAAATGGTTCGAGTACTTCCTTCTGGTATGACCCATGGCTCCTCCCTACCTATATTGCTTCACATTATGGTACCGACATCATCAAGGATTCTTGGCTCGGGAATAACCTGAAGGTTTCGGATATCATCCTCGATGGTCATTGAAATTGGCCTTCAAACATCAGATTAACCAGAGCTAGAAGTCGTTCCAATCTTCTGGAGATCAACAACCTCATCCTCACCCTGCCCCCTCCTAACACCATCTCCCATGATGTTCCATTTTGAATTGTGAAGGCTGGTTGCAATAACTTCACAATCAAAGATACTTATAACGCAATTCGTACGCCTGCCCCTGTTGTGGGGTGGGCTGAGTTAGTATGGAATAAATTCAATATTCCTTGTCAGTCTTTTATTTTATGGCTCGCTATCCTGGACAAACTTTCTACCAGAGATAAGCTTCTCAACTGGGGTATTAATACCCCACCTGATTGTGCCTTATGCAACTCTGATTCTGAAACTATTGTTCATCTCCTCTTTGACCGTAGTTTCATTCAGAGTATTTGGACCTATGCTAGTTCAAAACTGAGTTTTTTTTTTGTTTCGTGCTGGCAGTCTTGGTCTGTGAGGCGTCAAACTGGTGTCATTCTCGAAACGGACACATTTGGCGCTCTTGCTTTAGCGCGGCTGTTTACCACGTCTGGAAGAAGAGGAACTCAAGAATTTTTGGTTCGCTTCGTTCAATGCCTCTCTGGTTTCTCACCGAATCTTCTCTGATTTTCAATTCAGATTCCACGGTACCAAGATTTGCTGGCCTATGTAACTGCTTGTATTATTATCTATTCTTCTACTTTATTTGCAGATCCCCTCCTCTTCGATCTAGTTCGTTGACTCCATTGTTGTGGACTTCCTTGGGTACTATATGTCGGTTCGATTAGCCTTTGTTGTGTTGTCTAAGCTATTCTAGTTTATTTTTGTTGTTTTACTATTCCTATTTTGTTTTATTTAACAGTCATGTTTATCGATCTGCTTGTGTCGATTGTATTTCCTCGTGATATACCCTAGATATTTGTATGAACACCTTTATTTTATTTATGTCTTTTCATACTAAAAGAAAAGTTAAAAAAAAAAATATAACCAAAACTTTACTCTAGAAGAAGCCCCCATTCAAATGCTAGACTATTATTCATTTTAAAAGAAAAACAAAATAACAATGAACAAAAACGGAACAAACCTATTCAAATTGTTAATACAAAATTCAATAAATTTTATTTCAATTTGACTAAACTAAAAAGTAGTGACTAGATGAGAGTTACAGAGAAGAGATTCATGAATTTAAACCAATAAAATGAACTTTTACCAACCTTCTCAGACTCCGTCGAGGGACCACACGTGGACGCAGAACCACCGTCCGCCACCACTTTCTTCCAACACAGGAAAAAGTTCCGCGTCCCCAAGATCATCAGTTTCTCCTCTCTTCCTAAACCTAATAAATCACAAGTATCCAGGAAAATCAGTCAATCAGGTTTAGAGATGGAGGAAAACTGAATGTATATTCAAATGTATGATTTAACTTACTTTCCAAATTGAATTGGGAGTAATGGAGATCGAATCGGAATAGATCAGAAGACTCCAAGATAGGTCGACGGCATTCCTTCACGTATTGCCTAACAGCGGCGGCAATCAGATCACCAACACTTGACTCCGGCGACATAACCACCTGGACAACCCCCACACTTCCTTGAATCGTCACGTTAAGCAGTAATTTTGTCAGTCGCGGAGCCGCCACCGGAATCATAACCAAATCAACGCTCGACGCCGAGTAAGGGAGCATGGCCGAGACCGCCTTCGGTCGCTGAATTTGTCTTTCAGGAGGGGCAGAAACTCTCCCGTTGGACGAGGATGACTTCTCCTCCGGTAGTCCTCTTTTGCTACTCGCCTTCGTATTCGTCATAGTAATAGATTCGATTAACCGATACGATTCCGGCAATTGTAAATTTGAATGTATTTGGTTACCTCAACCGCCGGTATCGGAAAACCCGAACGAGAGAGCAAACGAGAGACGGAGAGAGCGGCGGCGGCTCTCGGGTTTTCAGTGATGGGAAACTACCGTAACAAGAAGGGCACCGCTGTAAAGAAGAACCAATTAGAGTGGCTGAGACGTTCTGAGAATTACAGAGACAGATAGAGAATGACCGACGAATACGATTCATTTGCAGAGAGTGACGAAGATAAGAAGCGATACAACTGTGTAACTTTAAGTCTAATTAATACCTTTTTACGAGTATCAAATTGTATTCAAATATTCTACAAAAATGATACTATAACTAACAAAAATTGTGAAAGATAGCTAATAATTTCATGCCGATTCTTATGATTTTATGGAATAGTTAATAATAAAAATACGTTTTTTTTATTACTTATATTGGCGAATTACACAACACTAAAAAAAAGCTTTAAAAAGGTTTGTTTTTTTTGATAATTTATAGTCAAATTGTCCAAAAACTAATTTACCAAATAAAAAAACCATTTAATATTTCAATTCAAAAAGTTATTAAAGAAACGGTTGTTATTTATTTTTCAATATTTTTTACATTAATTATAAAAACGCTCTTGGAATAGATATAACCATTTTATATTTTTTATTAAAATTTGTGTAAATTGAGAATAATTTGGAAAGAAGATGTTTTTCATCAAAATGCAGTACTATTATGAAATTTGTTGGGTCTATTTCGTGTATATATATATATATATATATATTGTATAGTAGGACTGCGGAACGATATCAATACTTTTTGCCAAAATTATTATTTTAGAATTTGTAACCCATTTTTTTAATATATTAATTTCCGTTTGCAAAATATTATGTAATTTGTCTTGCGCAACCAAACATAATTATAAATATTAAGTTTCGTGACATATTTAACAAACTTATTACACTTGATTTGGAAACTTTCAAGACGCATTATAATCCCGACAGAATTGTGATATTACGTTGATGGATAATTCAAGAAATTTATTGACCAAAGCGAATTTCATCATATGCATATTCTTGGCGCATAATATTATTTTTACCTTTAACCAAAGGCGAAATATATATACCATTTCGCCACATATATGACGAATAATAATAATGTCGCCAGTACAACGACTAATTATTTTATACCATTCCAAACACAGATTTTATGATTTTGTTAAGACCATAAGTTGTTTTGTATGCCGTGATAGAAATATTTAAGCGGAAAAAATCACTTTAGATGCTTATTTTATCATTTTCCAACTTAGACTATGAATAGAAAAACCTATCATTTTACTTGTGAAATTTACGTAATTATCAATGCAAAACATTAAATAAATTATATGCAAAAATTTATAGTATTATAGTTAATGCAAAACAGAGATGACATAATATGTAATATGTGAAACCTTCGTACTTGATTTTGTTGCATCAATAACAAATAAAACTAAGTTACTCGTCATTTCAATGGCGAATTATATCTGGTGACTCAAACCACAGTTCTCTATAACATCTTTTACACAAGCTCACGCCCCAATAACATATGTGAAACCTTTGTAACTGTTTTTGTCGTATCGATTACAAATAAATTTAACTAAGTCAAAATTATAATGAAGAATCGTGTTAGGCCATTCCTACCACATATGTGTTGGTTTTCTTAGGACTTATATGTTTATTTAGTGTCGTGGTAGCAATATTACATGAGTTGATGACTTTAGATGTTTGTTCTTATCTTTTTTTCAAATGAAATCCTATATAAATTTTATGCAAAACATGCTTAAAGTATGATATGTAACAAATGCAAAACCTTTGTGATTACTTTCACTGTATCGATGACAAATTAAAGTAACTAAGTTGTAGTTGCAATGGAAAATTATGCTTGATCATTCCGACCATGGATTTCTTGGACTTTTAAGACCTATATGTTGGTTTGGTTTCGTAGTGAAAAGATTTACGTGAATTACTGACTTTAGATGTTTGTTCTTAGTGTATTCCAACCTTTGTCAGGAATAAGAAAATATATAAAAAAGATTGCTAAACATGTATAAACTCGGTGTAAATTATATGCAAAACATGAATAAATTATAATGTGAAACAAAGTAGAAATAATATATGCGAAACTTTTTCATCGTGCCGATGTCGAATAAAACTAACTAAGTCTATATTGCAATGAAAAATCATGTTCGAAAATTCTAACCATGGATATTTTATATTTGTTAGGACCCATATGTTGGTATGGTATTGTAGTATACATCAATTAATAACCTTAGATGCTTGTTCTTATCATTTTTTAATATATGTCAAGTATACGAAAATCTATGATATTACTTGTGAAATTTATTGTAATAGACATCCGAAACTCTATATAAATTGTATGAGAAACATGCATAAATTATGATGCAGAATAAAGGAGAAATAAAACATGCAAAACATTCATAATTGGTGGCACTAATTTGATGACATATAAAACTAACGTTTGCAACAAAATGACAAATTATTTTCAACAATTCCAACCATGAATTTTTTGGTTTTTGTTTTAGTATTTCACCTAAAATATGCATAAATTATGATTTGGAACAAAATAAAAATAACATATACAAAACCTTTGTAATTTCTTTCGCGGTATCGATGCTGAATAAAACTAAATAAGTCATTATTGCAATGATAAATCATTTTCGACCACTCCAATCATGAATCTTTTGGTTTTGCTGGAACCCCTATGTTGGTTTCATATTGTGGTAGAAATATTTACTTCAATTATGCCTTTAGATGCTTGTTATTATCATTTTTCAATCTAGGTCAGGAATACAAAAACATATGATATTTCTTATAAAATTTATTGTAATATACGTGCGAAAATCTATATAAATTGAATGGGAAACATGATAAAGTATGGTGTGAAAAAAGGAAAAATAATATATAATAAACATTAATAACTGATGTAACTAATTTGATGGAAAATGAAACTAATTACGTTGGCAAAAAATAATGTTAAATTATTTTCAGCAATTCAAAGAATGGATCATTTGGTTTTTGTTTTGGTGTTTTACCAAAAAAACATTTAGGCGAAGTCGTAATTATAAATGATTGTCCTTATTAATTTCCAACGTACACCATTAAATATAAATTTTTATGTTAATATTTTTGAAATTTAAGTAATTATACATGTGAAACATTGTATAATTTATATACATAAACTTTAATATAATATTTGCAAAATCTAATGCGTGCAATATGATTATTTATAATATGATATTCCATAAACTTTAATTTTGGTTTCTTGTTGTATGGGTCAGATGTTGGTGAAATATGAGTTAGTGGATTACACTTATGAGTTTGTAACCCACATGTACTAAAAATATAATTTGATGAACGAGTGGATTAAAAATATTGGATAAATAACTAGCTTTTCAATTATAGACGGATCGCACGATTCGAACCGTAACGGTAGAACCCCTTGAGTTGTATACCAATACGAGAGACCCAACCGTTATAATAAAGTTTTGGCGGGCAATGATCGAAAATAGAAATCAAGAGGTAGCAAAAAAAATATTTTTTCTTTTAGCTTAGTAGGTAACATGGTCGATGGTCTTAATAATATGTGGTCTTTAAGCGTGGTTTCCGGTGTACACAACCACGACCCTGTCAAATATTTTCAAGGACATGTATTCGTAGATAAGTTTAAAAGTCATAAAAAATAATTCTAGAATATCTAATATCCTTGGGAATATGTCCCCGTACTATATTGCATGGCCTAAAGATTAACGATTCAAGTAATGCCTCCAACATCTGTAACGTATACAATTACCAATAAAACAAATTCGCTGGAAAAAACGGTCGTTCACAAATACAATATATTTTTTCTATATTACAAACACAGAAATTCATTCATTGGTATTGGGTCGCGAACAAAGGAACCAATATCAAAATAGACTTATTTAATACTCGGTTAGCGTTGATTTATTACAAACGTTTATCTGAGTGCTTGCAATGGATATTACGTATAAGGCTATTAGATACATAATGTTATTATTTGAAATAATAATAAATACTTCAACCAATATGAGGTTTTACATTAAATTATTATTTATGACTAAAGAGAAGCAAGATAGCTACGAATAAATAATGCATATGACTTGCATTGTGATATACTAACCAATCGTAAAGTCAGTTTGATGAATACTTTTGATAAATATTTCTCACCCGGAATGCACGTATTATATGAATGACATACCAACAACAACATATTTGTAAAAAAAACTATTCAAATATAGTTAGGAGTTTAAAATTTCAAGAATGCTTGGAATGTCATGGTTTGGTCAAGCACAATTTTCAAAATGAAGGATAACATAATATAAATGTGGGAATCGTTCATAGAAGCTAGAAAAATGTTGGAATACATGATAGACCATTGGATAACATCATATAAAGAGAAGTTCATTCATGTATACATAAATAGTTTCATCTATTTCGGCAACACAAAGAACGACATGTAACATTGGTGTTATTTATAAATGGTATAATATGTGTGATACGAAATGTATATTTAATATTAATATAGTTATGAAACCTACACATTTTTTTAGTTATGAAAACTATGATAACTCTGATGGAAGGTGCGTACGCTAGTCTAAAGAAATTAATTGGGTCAAGCCTGTTAAATTTCAACTATTTTGGAAAAAAAATCAACGATTTGCTTGTGATACAACATCAGCTATAAAAGTATAATTGGAAAGAAGCACATGTAGTGTTGCGCATAATTATCAAATTTCTTATTTTATGAGTTGCGTGGACATGTTTCAGGACAGGATTTGAAGATAATATTTGAAAATTATAATAAGGTCAAAACAACAACAATTGAGCCATTGATATGTCGTTGTTTTAAGTCAAGTAATACAAAGGTTACCGTGTACTAATAAACTTGCAAATATTGTACGAGATGTTCGGTGGGTTTCTTTGTATTTAGCAGACGATATTATAAGCAATTATCCATCAATCCTCGCATTAAACTCACAAGATAAGAAAATATTTTCGTTAACTACACATTTTTCAATGCAAAGCTAGATGTGTTCCTTATAGCAAAAAATGCAATTGGCTTAAAACATTAAATAAATATTGGATCCTTCGAGGAATCGTTTGTGCAAGCCTCACAAGATATTCAAACCAAGAGGTCATAATCCCGGATGGGGTTAGGGTAGAGGTATAAAAACTCATGTGGATAATTCTAAACCAATGGATCTTCTTTAATTTGGACAATCAAACTATAGTATGCTAAATCTCATACAAGTAGTGCTAACGTTCTCGATTTAACTACATCGGTTGCAGCAGTTGGCAATACCCTTCTAACTAAGGTCAAAACAATCCAAATAAATCCCTTGGAAAGCACCTTAACAAAATAACCAAAAGTTGTATCTAAAGTTCTAGCACCACCTAAAGCATCTCAGTAGTGATAGCAAATTCGTCAACATTAGAAATTGACTTTCACAATACCATTTTCATCTCATATTTTCCATAAATTTATCTTCAATCCAAGTATAATATATTTTGATCAATATGTTATTAAAGAATCGTCCCATTTAATATTAAACCTTATATAACTTACAAATATAACTTTCCTTACTAAATTATGGGTTCGTACTTGCAAAAAAATCCTAATAAATAGAATCCATTTTGCAAAAATCTACAAGCACACTAATTCAGATTTCATAAAATATGCCCTAGAATCTATTGTTGTTGTTTTATAAAACTCTTTCTTGTTCCCACCCATCGAATATTAAAATATGAGTCAAAACACTAAATTGAAAACTTTTTTCCACCGCATTGATTCTTAACATATTTATTTAAGATAGAACGCAACATCAATACAAGTTACTGAGGGTTGTTATAAATGAAATTATTAACCAAAATTTATAGATGCAACGTTCAATCCAAAAATGGTCTTTAAGAAACAAAGTCAATAGAAAACGATAATTAATATTTCAATTTGAAGAGAAATAAGAGAGATAAAAAGCTACTACGATTGAAAAGAGCCTTAAAATGCACTTTGAGTATTAAAATCTTGGTGTATATTCTACAAATCCTGATTAATTCATTTTTTCATATAAATACATTGCAATAATAAAACAAAAAAATCAATGAATGTCTCGGGGTAGGAAAAAAGCACATAAACATTGTGAAAATACACTTTTTTTTATTCTCCTTGAAAGTGTATATGTTCATAGATCTAGTGATGTTGCTTTTGGATTGTCACACTAAGAATAAATAATAACCCAAATAATCAAATTTTATGACAAAAACAAAGTAAGTTTCAATTTTGGTGGAACATATAATACACTTACATTCAATGATGTAATGGTTCTTTAAGGCGTGAAATAAAATAGGAGTACAATGATCAGTTTCTAAAGAAAACTTTCGAAAGAAGAAGAATTTGGAATCGTTCCAAGCTATTTCAAAATTATGATGCAAAGAACAAATAACATGTGAGTGTGTGCCTCTCCATATAACAAAGAATAAAATTATGGTAAAAGATTGTAAGTTTTGCATGCATATATTGCGAAATTATGTAAAATATGAACGATTGTGTTATGTTTGCATATTTTCACACTTCTAATATTTTAATTTCACAGTTAACATCTCAAACGCCTTTATGTATTGCATAGATTTCGCATGAAAAGATAAAATATAGATTTCGTAAGTAAGAAATCTTACACACTAGTATAGATCTAAACTAACGAGATATGAATATATTTAGGAGTTTAATTAAAGTGGCCGACCTCTTCGAGTATTTGTAAGAAAGTCTAAAATTTGGCCGAAGAGTGAAAGATTAATCTATGTAGGAAGTAAACCTTATTGTCAGGATCTAGACCTTCTTGATATTATGCAAATACTCCACGACAGTTAAGATTGATAATTGCGTAGGATTTGCTTTAACCATTTTCATGTATAAACTATACCCTAAAACATTATCACACAAAATATTTAAGGTACACTTCTCAGGATTAGCTTTAAATTTCCTCTTCAAACGTTGGACAAACTCTCGGTAAAGTCTGTCAAATAATATGCATCATGGTTTCTTGCGACCATCATGTTGTTGATGTAGGCTTGCGGGTTGCACATGAGCTTGTTTGAAAAAATATTATTAACCAACCGTTGGTATAGAACCACGACATTCTTGAGTTTGAAGGGAAGAATTTTGTAACAATGTATTTCTCACTTCGTGATGCATGTAGTATGGTCTTGATCTTCCTCATACATTGAGATTTGATTATAATTTGAGTATGCATCCATGAAGGACAATATTCGGTTCCTTGAAGTTGCACCCACTAGTTAATCAATACGTAGAAGATGAAAATGTTCTTTCAAATACACCTTGTTGAGGATAGCAAGGTCACATCATTAACTTTCCATTATTCTTCGTGACCATGATTGGTTCGTTGTCTATACTGGATAAAATGCTTCTCTTATGTGGTCGACTTGGTTGAGCATATCCATTTTGGATTCTAGTCTTTCAAATTTTTCTTGGAAGAATGGTATTGGTTTATGCTTTCTAAGCTAAAACCTATTTTTTAAATGAAAAACTTATGACATATGACTTTGGCAGGAGCGGCAGTGATGTTCTGAGAAATCTAGGGGAAAAAGTTCAAGTTCTCATATGAAAATTATAGTAGGCTGGATCTGCAATTATTTGACATGTCGTTGCTGATGCAGATGAATTTACTTTTTTCTATAGTTATGATTTCCACTTTATTACCCGACTTGACCAGATGGGATGCCTCTTGCGGGTTATCCATATTGTCGAAAATAGTTAGGGACCTAATAATTTATATTTTTTTCAGCTCTAAAGAGGTAGTTAAGTATTTGGTTACTTCAGATCACGCCAACCCAACCATTGATGATGTAACGCAAGTAAAGTTGTACAATTGAAACTATTGTGTGCATTTAATCTAACCATAGTCTACCAATAATGAAATTGTACGAGGTTGGGATATTTACTACCATAAACAGACACTATACATATTTCATATACTTATGGTGTCCTAAGACCGCATCCAACTCCTGATCACTCATGACTATGATATCAGTCCTAGTAAACCTAATTGAGAATTTCTTCAATGGTGTTTGAACTAATGCATCTTGCATATTATTATAGGTACTTTTAAACATGAATTAGTCAAACTACTAATATCCATCATAATTCTCATAACTTATATATTTTCGATCTTAGCGATAACATACATTTCGCGACTACTCGAAGATCATCGTTATCCAAACTTATAACCTGGTAGTGGTTTTGGTAAAACTACACCAAATTCTGACTGTGGCGGTGGACCTCTAGGTCTTTGAAATGCCTCTTTTATAATGTACAGTAATATATAATAGTATACCATCATTTTATTATTGTAAGAAAGACTTTTTGGTCTCGATTAAGACCAATGTACTCGTTGAATTTACCAATGATGGTCATTGTTTCTAGCGTTCTTGGATGTTTGGTAACAACTGACACTTGTTGTTGCTCCATCATCTCGAATTGGCTCAAAAAATGTGTTTGATAAACTTCACCAGTTTACCGTTGTCGATAAGGTTCTGCACCGTGTTCTTTTAAATGATGTAGTCCATGGTGTAATGTCATATATCATTATGAAATTTCGCAATATTTATTTTTACCTCGCCCCTCCCTCTAAGTCCACATCTTCTGAGGCCTACAAATTTTGACCACATATTTTTCACTTTCATAGACACTTCTCATATATTATGTTAGCTTTGTGTAAGGCCTTTTCGTTCTGCTCTGGAATTTTATTGTTATTGTTATTGTTATAATTGTTTTTGTTGAAATTTCTCTTGATTTTACCTTGAAAGCCTTGATTTTCTAGTCTAGGATTCATGGGAGGCTCGTCCAATTGCTTGAACTTCTGATAAGACGAGAGGCTCGTTGAAATTTGTTGAAGGTTGATATGGAAGGTATGGACCTGGGACCCTCGGGTGCCTTATGCGCATCGTATCAAGGATTTTGAATCTACTCATCCCCCTAAGGAAGCAGACCGTCAAATTTCAACGAATTCTTCTTCATTATGCTTATTATAAAAATTTCATACATTATTCCTTGTTTGTAAGCTACACTTGCTATGGAAATCTTCAAGGTTGTTTTTGGTTTGGACGAACCACTGAGAGTACTTCTAAGTACTCTTCTCTAGCTCTCGTTTGCAATGACTCATATAGTCACTATCTAATTTGATTAACTTGAAGTCAATAAATGATTCACGAATGCGGTTCAAAACAAAACAGGTTAAAGTTGTGGATTCTTGGTCGAGACTGGTTGAACCATGTCAAATCACACCTCTAAAAGTCATGGAAAATGTTCGGTAGACGAGCTTATCGTCTCCTCCGAATCCCAATATTTTATTTCTGAATTTCTCAAGGTGGTGCTGAGGATATCTATTTCCATCGTACTTGTCCATTTTTTATTGATTAAACTTTAGGGGCAAATCTTCATACGATGGTCGCCAATTATAAGGATAAATTTGGTTTGAAGGGTATTTAAATAATATGGTGAAGGTGTAATAAATGTTGGATGAAAAATTGTGAGATAATTGAGTTGTTTTACTTAATGTTTAGAGAGATCAAAATCATCCATCTTAAATGCAATCTCGAGGAGTATTTATAAGCTCAACTTAGTCTTATGGGCCTAATAGGCAGGATCATAGTTATGGGCCAAGTGTAAAGCCCGAAAAGCTCATTAATCTTTATGCTAATAAATATTGTAATATAGTAAATACATCATTGTCAAAATGTCTAAGTCAAAAGGTAAATTTGAGGTTTTTACCTTTGGTCAGAATTTACCCTCGAAAATTTCCGAAATTTCGCCTCCGAAGATTTCTGACCCCATCATATCGTCCTTTTTAGTCCTCTCAAAGATATTTTGAGAGAGCTAGTTAATACATATTTGAATCGAACTTGCTCTATTTCTCCAAACTTGATTCTTCGGTATTTTTCAAATCGCGTGAGGTACACATTCGAACCATATCCGATGTCATCATTCAGGAACGGTTGTTGTCCATAAATAATGATTTTTTACCAACCGTACTTCATGACGCGTCATTATATGATTGGAGCCAAACTTGATTTACCTTAAATGAACGTCAATCAGATAAAAACGTTTTCACTCTTTTAGAGAGATTATAGCAGTTGTTAACTCTTTTAGAGATTATAGCAGTTGGTAGTATTTGAACTTTTCTAAAGTGTACCGTTCCTTTTGTATAAGTTTCCACTCCTCTAGGTGAAAGTGAAGCTTTTAGCATCGGTCTAAATTGATTCTCGAAATTTTCCGACCCTACCAAAAAAATCATCCTCAAAATATAATTGATATTTGAACTCGTAGGCGATCTCCAAACGAAACATGTGTTACTACAGACAACTACATCTCCCGGAAAAAAAAGTAACACTCGGGACAAAATCATACAAGTTATAAATTAATTCTAAACATCACATGAAAAAAACAAAAATAATATTAATTATCCGTTGCCGTTCCCAAGTAATGAACTGGAATATGCAATGTTAACACCTTCTCCAAGCTTTCTTCGGGTATCTTATGAAGCCAACAATCATTATGTTTTCTCGGTGACCTTGGGATTTTATCATCACAACCTGAAGCAGCTACAGAGCACGAAAGAGCACGCGACAACGATAGCAATTGAGATTTCGGGTTTCTTGTTTGCAACCTCTGATGCGGTTGCCCTGTGATTGCCTTTAGTCTTGTTTTCTGACTTATTCCCGGAGGAAAACTTATCGAGTCGATTGTTTTTAAGAAATTACTAGTGTCCTCGTTGGCAGACGAAACAGCTGGCTTTGGTGAGACTCTGCGTTGCTTCCATGATGAAAAAGATTGCATCACCCGAGACTGAACCTGCATTGTTTAAAAAGGAGTACGAAACTTTTGAGTATCAACGCGTTCCAAAAACTCGATGGTTCAATAGAACAGTGGGTGCACAAGTCAAAAAACACATCTATGATGAAGACTACAGGGTGGAAATAAGCCAGCCGCGCATGAGTGCAGCATGATAGAAATCATAAGGCCTACGGCCGGCTCAAGGTCGTTTACGATATTATGTTTGGTCTCACGCTCGTTGAGATGATTGAAGCACAAGCCAGATCGAGCTTGGCTTGTCTCAAACATTTGGAGTATAAGTAAGCTAAGCCACACTGAGCTTGGCTTGTCTGAAATATTTGAAGTCTTAAGTAACTAAGCTCGATCCTGAACCTCTATGGATAAATCTAAGTTTTTTATTCGTCAAACTATAGAAAAAATAATTATTAATATTTGATTTATTACTATTTATTAATAATAATGAAGTACGAAAACAACTTGATATATTTCAATAACTAGACCGAGAGATATTTGTAATTTTCATTCTAATATTCAAAGTAACCCAAAAAGAAAAAGGAACTTACAGCAGGAAAAAGGCTGCAAGAAGCGAATGACAACGAAGATGATGAAAACGGGGAGTTCCCAGATTTTTTCCCACGCTGCTGATCGTTTTTTGCTTCGTCCCGATTGACAGCTGCAGATCCAAAACTTGATGGTGCGAGATCATCTTCATCTTCATCTTCATCATCGTCATCCTCTTCTTCCTCTTCATTCTCTTCCACTTTTCCTTCTTTTTTGACAGATAAAACCGTCTCAGCTTTCTTAACCGGTTTAGCAAAATCTTTCACACTCGTTTCTTCTCTTTCTTCTTCGGCTTCTTCGTCGTTCTCTTTGCTCTCCAAATCCATAACCATGTCCTCCATCGCCTCTTCCAGACATATTTCAGCTTCTACCAGCTCAAGCTCTGCTTCAATAACCTTAACGTTAAGCTCAGAAGATTCCTTCTTCTCTTCAACCCATTTCCCTATTCTGTCGAAAACCGACTTTAATACATTTTCCACTGAAGTAACAAATTTTTTTAGTGGGTAGTCTTCATCATCCTGTGTTTCTCCATAAAACTCGTCAAAACCTAGAGGCAAGTACTCAACCTTATCTAGATCCAAAACTTGTCCCTCTTTTAGAGGAGGCTCCCAAAATAAGCGTATCCCGTGTTCTGCATCATCAACGTAATTGATTATCCGACCAGTTGGTGTGTGTAGAATAACAGGATCCTCAGTTCGTATTAGCTTTGATGGGTCGTTTGGATCAGGCTCCGCCGGTTTGTTTATCAGAATAAATTCTGGTGTTTCGTCTGCTCAACAAATCATAGTTTATTAGTTTGCACAGAAGAGTCGGTGAGGCCAAAAGAACAAAGAAAAATGGGTTAACTGAACACATTACATTTACGCATGCCTACCATAACACACAATGGACCACAAAAGAGAGCAACATAGAAAAAGAATACTAAAGCATAAAAAGTGCCCAGAATCTATGATGTCAAAGAAATGATGAACAAGAAAATCATTACTTTGTTTAGTCCACCAGTATTCTAACTCGGCAGGCATAGGTAGCCTAAGTGGAGCTTTGTAAAATGAATTCAACCACATTTCTCTTTCCTGATCCACTTCATGTACATATGTTTTCCAATAATCAGGGACCTGCCAAAACAACATTTTGATTGCTCGTTGCTCGAAGCTTTGAATTTACCTGACAGCATATCTACTATGCAAAAGAGTAAAACAGCCACTCACTTCATAGAATTGATTAATGAAACCTGGTGCCATCCACACGTCTTCTTCCTCGTAGAAATATGGATGCTGAGGATCGTTATATGGACCTCTTTGTTCTCTAACCACTGTGTATGCAAATAAAACAAAACACAAAACAGCCAGAGTTACTAAATATTCATCTGCATCTTCATCTCTAGATGATATTCGGAAGTTATTTGAACCTCTAAATTCAGACATCGTTTTGACTAACAAGACCAATGATGTGTACACTTTTGGTATTGTGAATTCAATATATACTCCAAGCTAACAGAAATCACACTTCGTTAGTAACTAGGATTAATTACACAATTGATCTGTAGTTGCTTTGTAATCTATTAGATCTCGTATTACCTGCATATATGTACTCTCGTTTTGGTTATGCGTACCAATAAAACTAATAACTCAATTAAACTGCAGAGACATCACATTGCTAGTCCTTTGAAAAGATGTTTGCTAATTAAGTTCAAGTAACATACTTCCATCTGGTTTGTAAAGAAACATCCGGGCCTTGGCAGCAGCTACTTCTGCAAGACCTGCATGCATCTGCAGGGTTTGTGTCAGAGACATATTAGTGTACTACACATAAAATTCTCAGTGTCTTTTTAAAAAAAAATTATGAATTTAAAGTATATTAAAGGAGGAAAGTTATTGAACTACCGCACAAATTTCTTCATTACAATCCTGCTCATCTGACATAAGCTCGCCAAAGTAGAACTTGCCCTGCATGAACATAAGATATGCAACTCATTAAGTAGTTTAAACCCACAAAACTGTAACAATAAGAACTGCACCAGTTATACAATTATCAGCCCTAAGTTAGGAGACCATGAATTGAAAGTTTGAGGCCACATTCTAATCTAACAAGCGACCAATAAACCTTCGATCACTTTCTCCGTTTTACACAATGAGCGCAATAGCAGCAGAAACCTAATCAAGTCAAATGTGTAGTCTTATTGTATCTCTGCTAGATCAATGTTGGGTTTGTTGTTGTGCATATCATTGGTAGGTATATAATAAGAGTTCACGAAAGTAAAAATAAAAAACGTAGATAAATTAGACTTATCCACTCACATGAATATAACGTTCATTCACTTGATATACACCACATCCATGCATTCTAGCATGCTTCCATTGTCCAGCGTAGCGATAACGGCCTTTCTCCCTGACAGGAAATCATTGCAATTTATAATACTGATAATAACGCAACAAAAAAAACTTAAAATGGCATATTATTTACGAACAAGTAACCATGTCCGTTCATTTTAGCTCAGTTTGAAATTTTCAGGTAACTTACAGCCTGGTGTCAAAAGAAATTATTTACAGTAGCTGCAACTAAAGAAGAGACATAAAATCATTAAAATAATTTGAGGGGATAGATGGTCGGTAACTTACGGTTTTTGGCCAAATTGTTTGACCCATGCCTCATTTTCATACCAAGGAGTAGTAAATTGGCCATCAATGAGAACAAGAGTGTCTTCAACGTCCATCTCCAACCATTTCTTGTCTTCTGGGGTCATAAAATCTCTCGTTATTATTCTGCCTTCAGCACGCATCTGCTCTTCAAGCCTATACAAATAGCTCATGGTATCAATGTCCTTCCAATTATAAAAAGAACAATCCTATACTTTTCTGAAGATTATAAAGTAAAGCTGCTTAGCTAAGAACGACATTCGTACTTGGAACCGGGAATCGGTTCTATGTCAGGGATATCAATTTCAAGAACCCCGTGGCCTTCCATTTGATTCCGGAGCCATTCACCTTCATACCTATAATAGTACAAACATCTAGCAAATCACTAAATTTCTTGTATGTTGAAACAACGAATGCTTCAAGCGTATTATTAAAGCCAATGGATAAAAAAGTAGATATCTTTAACAAACCCATATAGAAGCCTAACAAGTAAACCATACGAAACATGAACTTCAACATTAACAATCTATAAGTCGGAAATGAACATGTCAGTACCTAAGAAGCCCCTCCTCCGCAATGTAAACACCTTTTCCAGTAGCCAGGTCATCCCAAACTGTGCCTTCATAACTTCAACCCCAAAGAGAAACAACAAATTTAAAAATGAATAAGCACATACTAAACGATACACAGTAATGAGCAGTGTAAGTCATATGATATCAGATAACACCAAGCTACATAAGCCAAAATTTGAAAACATAAAATGGAAGAAGAAGCACATACATGCTACCGTCGTCGAAAATGTAGCTGACCCACTTAAGAAATTCCTCAATCCTATCGAGCTCTTCAACGACATGTTTGGGAGTCCTAATGTCACGATGATTATCAGGTATGACCGGATAGGGCTTCCGGTACGGAACGTAAAAAGGAGCGGTTCGGATGTCCAATCCGGCATTGAGTTCATCATTAACCGCATCCCAGTCCTCCTTATCGGCCCAAATTGGGTCCCAGCCAGGTTTTTTCGTTCCAAACGGATGGTCCGCCCAAAGCTCCTGCAAATCCTCCTCCATCCACCCTTCTGGATCCTCTGGGAAATTGAACTTCTCCTCGGGATCCACGTATTTTTCTTCCTGTTTTTGTCTCATTCTCTGTAATTGTTTTGAACTAAGGATTGACTCCAACATTTTGATGTTGCCTTCGACGGTGTTTTCGGGTTCCGGTGTATCGTCTCTGGGTCTACGCAAGGCGACGCTGTCTTCTTCGCCGGAAGATGCATCGGAGTCGGACTCGGAGTCGGAGTCGGAGTCAGACTCAGAATCGGAGTCGGATTCGGATTTTTCCTCTTTTTCGGCATTTGGGTTTTGGTCGGAAGCTGGGTCTGTTTGTTGTGACTCGGCAAGTTCGGTCGAGTTGTCTTTCGCCATTGCCAGAGAGAGAGAAAGGGAGATAGAGAGAAGATAAGAGTGATAGAGTGTGATAGTAAGGAACCAGAGTGGTGAGAGCTCCTAGGCTTTTAAGAGATAGAGTTGCCTGTTCTTCCAAGTGAAATGTAGTTGACTCTTTTTTTTTTACCAACAAAAACAATTTATTTCTTCAAATCTTTATTATTACTTTTTATATAGTATATTCAACATAAATATATTAAATATAAAAAATAATTATTTTATTTATTTTTGTCTAAACTTTTTAATTAAAATATTTAAACTAACAATGTTTTTCAAAAACATTAAAAAAAACTATAATATAAAATACATTTCGTGGTTCTAATTAATACGATTTTGTGTTAAAGCAAATGAAAACTTCTTATTGAATAGAAGGGATTGGTACATGCCAAAGTACTTACGAAACCTATAATACACAAAGGAGTTTAAAATTAAAATTCATCATAATCCAATTTTCAAGAGAAGAGAACCTCAAATATTCTGTACTTCGAGAACTCTAGTTGGAATTATCATCTTCTTCTCTAGAAAACGATTTCACCATAGGAGAAAAGGGCATGGTTAAGGAGAGTCACTTCGAGAATGAAAGTGTTTCTCGATGAGAAACATAATTTCTTCATGATTATCAATCCAACAAAATCTTAGATTCACTGAGTAAAAAAATATGGATTTTGTGAACTATCAATAATGTACTATGAAAGTGCATCTCTTGAGAAAATTATTCAAACTGCATAGGAGCTTCTTCAACTGGAAATAAAAAAAATTCACACCGAAACTAATGACGAATCATCTGCTCGGTGAAATGATAAGGTTGTAGCTTAAATTTACTAGCGCTGATTCATTTATTTGCTGATCCAAGAGGCTTGAAACTGATGATAACTTAAACGACGATGTTCTTCTTGGCTATGTTTAAAATGGTAAGTCAGCTCTATTGATTGAATCAAAGTTTTGTATATCTTGGAAATGCTTGAAAAATTGCTAGCAGCAGTTCTTAAACCATTCTGATAGCCATAAGCTTTTGGGAATGGATTGAATATGCATTTCCATCTTAGAGAATAATGAGAATTTTTGCATGTAAGATTTTTTTGTTTCTCCATCTATCTATTTGAGCTTTTTCGAAGCTTGTTAGCTTTCCTTAGATCCAGAGACTTTACCCTAAATTATTGTTCTGATTTAAAGTTACCATAAAGTAAAATTCATGCTTGAAGAATAGAATTGTTTTTCGATAAGAATTCCAGTATTCTTGATGATGGTTAATATCTTACAAATTCAGAGCCACATTGATGTACAAATTCAGAGCCACATTGATGAATCTGTGAATGCTTGATAAAATTGTATGGATCTAGCAACCTTTGATTTTGCATATTTGAATGTCGTCATGAGAAGCTCTTGTTTCAACCATTATTGGGGAAAGCTTGCCATATCAATTTCCATAGCCGTAAATTGTGGCCATTGTTGATTCTGATGATGGCTCCACCGCTGGAATCCATGTTAGCTTGGTAAGACTCATTAGTGTTGAGTTTGTATTTACCAGAAAGTGGGAGAGACCACGGCAGGTGAGTTATCTTCTTGTTCTTTTTAGGTGGTTATAGCAACCCAACTCAATTGTTGCATTAAAACAACCAGATTATATTGGTTGAGTTAGCAAAATAATGCTTGTATAATAATTTAATAACACTAGTGTCCATGTGGTCCATTTTGATAAGGGGTTCTTGAATGGCAAGAAGTTTAATTCTTTTCTTGAATATAATCGATTTAATCCTTCTCAAAGAGGCCTTATTCTTGATGCCTCAAATGTTTCAGTTAAGAATCTTAATCATCGTGTAGAATTAGAATTTGGAGATATACTTGACCCTATAAACTTCAGGGACTTGAATACTACGTTACTATGCTTTTTCTTTCCATTTTCTTCTTTAAGTTTTATGCTAAGAATTTCCTGAAAGCTCTTGCCAACCTCATTTCTATTAAGTATATGCGTGGCTGGTAACCTCCCTATACTTTACTGAACTGGTGTGGGGTTTTAAGATACTAAATTTTCATACTTAAGAGGCAGATAGATTATAACCCAACTCCAAAGTCTGTATTACATCAATAACTTATTCTTCTTCATGAGTATTGATACAGACACGTTAGTGTTCTTTTTTATATTCAATATAATTACATATGTTGTCATTTGATGTGTATGATAAATTATGAGTAAGGGTCGTATCCTTTGGAAAGTGATCAAGGTTTTGAACTGGATTGTATTATATCTTTTGTTACTTTAACGAAATCTTTTTCCTTTGAACTGGATTGTATTATATCTTTTGTTACTTTAACGAAATCTTTTTCCTTTGTTAATGAACCTTCATGTATAGATTTGACCTTAGAGAGCAAAACCTCCTTAGACTCACTTGTTTCTTTATTATTACTTTTTATATATTATATTTAACATAAATATATTAAATATAAAAATAGTTATTATTTTATTTATTTTTATCTAAACTTTTTAATTAAAATATTTAAACTAACAATATTTTTTTAAAACATTAAAAAACTATAATATAAAATACATTTCGTGGTTCTAATTAATACGATTTTGTGTCGAAGCAAATGAAAACTTCTTATTGAATAGAAGGTGTCAAAGTACTTAAGAAACTTATAATACACAAAAGCGTTTAAAACTAAAATTGATCATAATCCAATTTTGAAGATGAGATAATCTGAAATATTATGAACTTCGAGAACTCTAGTTGAAATTATCATATTCTTTTCCATAAAACGATTTCACTGGTAGCGAAGCGGAAATAGAAGAAACAGACAACGATAAAACTCTAACCCTAGGTTAGAGAAATAAGGAGACTCAGAATAATAATTCTCAAAATTCAATTAATCAAAGTCTGACGGCAAAATAGGGTATAAGATGCTTTATATAGTATGACCTAAAACCCTAATTCCAAATAAGGAAA
Source organism: Limnanthes douglasii subsp. nivea (assembly GCA_036936605.1). Lineage (NCBI taxonomy): Eukaryota > Viridiplantae > Streptophyta > Magnoliopsida > Brassicales > Limnanthaceae > Limnanthes > Limnanthes douglasii. The sequence continues at coordinate 23,346,574 of JAUPFV010000005.1, forward strand.
ATTACATAATTGTTTTAAAATAAATAAATAAATAAAATAACGTTAAAATATTAAAACTGGTTTTCGAAGGCTCTACATGTCGAATATGGGTATCAAACTTTGTGACAAAGTCACATTTTTAAAATCTGATGGGCTCGTCGAAATATTCGATTTGAGTACATGTTTGACCTAATTCTGATACCTAGGAAAGAAACCAGTCTGTTCGCAGTCTTCGCTACATCATTCACCATAGGAGAGAAGAGCATGGACAAAGAGAGTGACTTCGAGAATGAAGGTGTTCCTTGATGAGAAGCAGAATTGCTTCCTCATTATTAATCCAACAAAATATTGGATTAGTTGAGTCAAGAATACATGGATTTGGTGAAATACTAATAATGTACTATGAAAGTACATCTCTTGAGAAGATTATTCAAATTTCATAGGAGCTTCTTCAATTGAAAATACAAAAATTCATACGCAAAGGAATGAAGAACCATCTGCTCGATGAAATGACAAGGCGGTAACTTAAATTTACTAGTATTGATTCATTTCCAAGAGGCTTGAAATTGGTGATAGCTTAAAGGATGATGTTCTTCTTGACGATGTTTTGAATGGTAAGTCAGCTTTATTGATTGAACCAAAGCTTTGTATATCTTGGAAATACTCGAACAATTTCTAGCAAAAGTTCTTAAACCATTATGATAGTCATAAGCTTTTGGGAATGGATTGAAGATGCATTTCCATCTTAGATTGTGTTGTTTCTTCATCTAACCATTTGAGCTTTTTTGAAGTTTGTTAGCTTTTCTTAGATCTAGATAATTTACCCTAAATTATTGCTCGGATTTAAAGTTACCATAAAGTATAAGATTATAGTCTTCTAAATGATGGTTAATATCTTACAAATTCAAAGCCACATTGATGAATTTGTGAATGCTTGATAATACTTTCAGCATCTAGCAACCTTTGATTTTGTAGATTTGAAGGCCACCATGGAGAGCTTTTGTTCAAGCCATTATTGGGGAAAGTTTGCCATATAAATTTCCATAACTGTGAATTATGGCCATTGTTGATTCCGACGATGCCTCCACCGATGGACTCCATGTTAGATAGGCAAGACCCATCGGTGCTGAATTCGTATTTACCAGAAAGTGGGAGAGACCGCGTCATGTGAGTTATATTTCTATTCTTTTTTAAGTGATTATAGTAGCCCAACTTAATTGCTGCATTAAAGCAACCATATTATATTGGTTGAGTTAGAAAAATCATGTTTGTATCTTAATTTAGTAGCAATGGTGTCCATGCGGTCCATTTTGATAAGGGGTTCTTAAATGGCATGCAGTTTAATACTTTCTTTGAATATAATCGATTTAAGCCTTCTCAAAGAGACCTTATTCTCGTTGTCTCGAATGTTCCAGTTTAGAATCGTAATCATCATGTAGAACTATAGTTTGGAGATATGTTTGACCCTATAAACTTCAAAGACTTGAATACTACGTTACTATATTTTTTCTTCATCTTTGCTTCTTTAAGTTTTTTGCTAAGCATTTCCTGAATGCCCTTGTCAACCTCATTTCTCTTAAGTATATGTGTGGTTGGTAACCTCCTTATACTTTGCTGATTTGGTGTGTGGTTTTCAGATACTAAGTTTTCATACTCAATAGGCAGATAGATTATAACCCAAATCAAAAGCTCGTATTGCATCAATACTTCTTCTTCTTCTTCAAGAGTATTGATACCAAACATGTTAGTGTTCTTTTTTCTATTCAATGTAATTACCTATATTTTTATTTGTTGTGAATGATAAATCTTGAGTAAGAGTAGTCTCATTTGGAAAGTGATCAAGGTTTTGAACTGGATGTTTTATATCTTTTGTTCCTTGAACGAATTTTTTTTCCTTTGTTAATGAATTTTCCGGGTTAGTTTTGACTCTTATAGATTTGACATTAGGGAGCAGAACCTCCTTAGACTCATTTTTTTTGTTTTCATAAGTGTGAGTCTTTATATTTTCTTTAAAAAATCTCTTTCATTTAAGGTTTCTCGCAATTCTCATGTTTGTGCCCAAGATGATGATAGAAGCTACATATTGTGGAAGATGCTTGTAGTTAATCTCTAACCCACATCCACCATTGTCTTCGAAACTGATCCAAGTATGGTGCTGAATTTTATTTGTTAAGTCTAACTTGATCCATGTGTAACAAGCATTATACAACATACTTATTCAAAAAAAAATTAGTTTACGGGCGTCAGCTTTGTCTCCTTAGAGATCTCGTATTAGAAGGTAATTTTAGATTGGTAACCTCCAGCCCCCACAAGTTTCAATTATATTAACTTAAATTTTTATGTCGTTAGAAAGACCGAACTTCTTCATAATTGATGACTGTTCTTTTTGTATGTCCCAGAGTGTCGATTTGGAACTAATTGTTGATGCTAAAGAATTGGCTAACAATTGGTGCGGCCTTAGGAACCTACTCGAACTGTACATATCCAAATTTTCTTATCAATATCATTAACTCTTCTATGTACTAGATAATGATACTCTTCATTGATTCTGATTGGCTGAGAGTATGATTTATAAAAAAATATCTCACTTCATATTTTTACTCTTTTAGCTTTACATATACAAGCCAGCTAAATAGTGATATTATTACTTCATACTTGCATTCATTATTAATGGATTGAATCAAAATTGTATAGCTTGATAGATATCATCCCTAGATGAGGTATTCAGTGTATGTGAACATTACTCCTTAAGGAGCATGATCCTTTGTATGTTCAGACTTCCATACTATAGATAAAGGCTCTTAGTGGGGAATCAACTTTTTAGAATGGAATCCTATAAAAAAGGCTAATTAATAAGATTTTTTTGTTATTCTTGGCTAAAAGCTTATGTCATAATCATCGAGTATTTACAAACCAACGAGTCAAATGACCCAAAACATTTGGTCGCTATAATACCCCTTTAAAATTTTAATGAACTTGAAAGAGATTGTATTAAGAAGTAATCTGTATGGAACTCGCGACGCCTTTATTTGTGTCAAAGATCCTGGATATGTGAAGGAGAGTGAAACGTAGCAGAAGCTTAAAAAGGGATAACCCTAATTTTTATTAAACAAAAACAATTCCCCTAACAATGAATAGAAGATAGGTTTATATAGAGTTCAAACAAAACCCTAAAACTAAAAATAGGAAAATTACAAAAATAGCCTAAATTACTAAAAGTGCGAAAAAAGAGGATAGATGAGCCCGGATGCCTAAAAAAGCCCATAGCTCACGAGCGAAGCTCGTGACTTGCGTTCGTGACGTCGTTTCCTTCGAAACAAGGTGCTGTGGGTAAAAAACTGACACCGGAGCTCCAAACTACTAATTCACCGAATTGTCTGCATCATTCCCTCCGGGATAGAAAAGATTCGCCCTCGAATCTGACCCGGTCTCCCCATCAGAAGAATCACCTGCATAAGGAATCAGATGCTTAACATTGAAAACATCAGTTGTGCGGACATGACTAGGCAAACGTAGTCGATAAGCATTCGGATTGATCCGCTCCACAAGCTCTACTGGACCAATCTTCTTGGCGGCTAGTTTATTGTATTCACCAGCAGGATACCGATTCTTTGTCAAAACAGCCCATACATAGTCACCAACTTCGAACTGAACAGGACGACGATGAGAATCTGCCTGAGACTTATATTTGGCGGTGCTCAAGACCAACTGATCATGAGTCTGTTGGTGTGTTTGGCAAATCTGTGAGACAAGTTCTTCAGCAGTTGTATGAGGACGAATCTTGCTAGGCAGGGCTAACAAGTCTACTGGACCCCTAGGCACAATACCATACATCACCTGAAAAGGACAAAAACCCGTGGATCTATTAAGAGCATGGTTATGGGCAAACTCCGCCTGCGGTAAGCGCTGATCCCAAGCCTTCGGATGATCTCCCACCAGACTGCGCAACAAGTTACCGAGAGAACGGTTGACCACTTCTGTCTGACCATCCGTCTGAGGGTGATAAGCACTACTGAAGTTGAGCTGTGTATTCACCATACGCCATAAGCTGCGCCAAAAATGACTCACAAACCGAGTGTCACGGTCAGAAACAATGGTACTGGGAAGGCCATGAATACGATAAATCTCCCGAAAGAAAAGCTGCGCAACACACACTGCATCAGATGTTTTTTTACAGGGAATGAAGTGTACCATCTTAGAAAAACGATCAACCACCACAAAAATAGAATCGAATCCACGCTGAGTCCGGGGTAAACCAAGAACAAAATCCATACTGATGTCGGTCCAAGGCTGAGCCGGAATCGGCAGGGGTAAATAAAGACTTGCATTTGTAGATGTTCCCTTGGCCAACTGACAAATTCGACAACGGGCGACAAAACGACCAACTTCCTTCCGCATCGATGGCCAAAAATAGGAGGACGACAGCAACTGGTATGTTCGATCACAGCCCATCAGTTTTTCGAAGATAGCATCAGATTGCTTTTCTAACACAGAATATTGTTGTTTGATTTCCTCGAACTACGAAAAATCAAGTGAAGCTTTAAATTTGTAGTGATTTTTTCTATCTTCAAGATGCTTCATTTTCTTCCCCATTGTTTCCAGAGCATGAAGTAGCCTTCGAACACTATGGGAGAAGTCATCCCTTGAGGAACTTCAAAGGAGCTGCTTGGAGAGCCCATTTCAGCTGAGTTAAAATTTAAGGATTCCCTAGTCAAAATAACTGTGTCAACAGCTTGTGGTGGTTGACTTCAGGGAATATGGAGAGGGTCTAGCTTTGGAGGAGGATCGTTGTTCGGAAGAAGACTTGGAGATAGATTAGTTGGAGATTTTTGTGCTTGTCCAGAGTTATCTGCATCTTGCTCTCCAGTGTCCTCGGATATCTCCAGTTGTCTGCATCTTGCTCTTCCTAAGAGGTTTGACAGATCCGAGATGGAGAAATATGATGGGAGCCGAGATTCGGATAACCATCTAGAGCAGTTTAATAATTTCATGATGAATTTTGATGATGACGATAAATTATTGTGTAGGGCCTTCTCCCAAACTTTCATAGAAAGCGCCCTCAAATGGTACTATAGTCTCCCTCAAGGATGCATAAGAAATTTTGATACATTTTCGGTTGCCTTTCAGAGGTAATTCGTTAGAAGCAAGGAACTTAAGGGTAATGGGGACACCATTATCCATTGTGCTCAATATCCAAATGAGTCTCTAAATGAGTAAATCAACCGGTTTGTGAATACAAAGAATGGGCTAGCAGATTGCTTTGAACAAGTTGTAATTGCTTCCCTCATATAAGTTTTGAATCCAGGAAATTTAGCTGATTCAGTGACTCGGAAGAAGGCTATGACGTGGGATGGTTTGTTGAATCAGGTGGGGAAACAAATCTGATGAGTCCGGAAATTTTCACCACTCACTATAGAATCTGGACAGGGGCAATTCGGACAAAAACCACCCACTGAGCCATCCGAACTGGACAAAAGTACTAAAAACTAATCACTTTTTGACTAAGCTAATTGCTAATCTACTTAATAAACTAATGGGTTTTGAACTCGACCTGGTTTCATAAGTTTGACCCGAAAGCCCATGTGGCCCATAATTAAGGGTATAAATACCCAACCACTTTCATTAATGAGGGTAATGAACATTTAATACAACCAGGCAGCTTAAATCTCTCACTACAAAACACCCAAACATTAAATACCTTTAAAACACCACAAAATACTTGACAAAATTACCCTCAGTAAAAAATAATCCACACCAAATTGGCGACCACAGTGGGAGCAGAAGGTGCCTGAATTTAGCATTCGAAACCATCAAGAAAAACCGGTTCGGATGAATCTGGACGAGCATGCAGTACCACCGACTTTGGCTGTAGTGGTGGGAGAGAATGATGAATACACGATTGAAGAGAAAGATAGATTGAAAGCTGAGATAGAAGCCTTGAGGGCTGCTAAAAGGGTAGAGATGGGCTCAAAAGAAAAATCAAAAGTGTCAGCCGTTCACCACACTGACAATCCAAGAGAGCATGACCCACCAGCAAAAACCCATGTAAGTACTAAAAAGACTCATACTAGCTCAAAGAAGTCTCACCGGTCTAAACTAGTGGAGAGCTCAGATTCGGATTCAGAATCTTCTAGTAGCTCATCGAACGAAGATGGAGTTGAGGAGTCCCTGTCACCCAGCAGCGATGAAGGCCGTTCTAAAAAGAAGTAGAAGTTGGTAAAAAAGTATTCAAGAAAGAGGGACAAACATGGAAGGTTGAAAATGCATCTAGGATAAAGTAAGGAAGTGGTACAATAGTCTGCCACAGGGTTGCATCAGAAATTTTGATACTTTTTGGGTGGCCTCCCGGAGGCAGTTCGTTGGAAGTAAGGAAGTGAAGGGCAATGGAGACACTATTATCCATTGTGCGCAAGAACCAAATGAATCCTTGAAAGAATATATAAGTCGCTTTGTGAACACCAAGAATGGACTAGCTGATTGCTTTGAACAAGTAACGATAGCTTCTCTAAGGCAGGGTTTGAACCCTGGTAATTTGGCTGATTCAGTAACCAGAAAGAAGGCCATGACGTGGGGCGGTTTACTGAATCAGGTTGGGAAATAAATCAGTGTAGATGAAACAAAGAAGACCATGGTGCATAGACAGGTGAGATCGGCCCTAGCTGCACCAAAGCAGAACCAGAATCAGTCCGGGTATAAGGCTGAAGAAGCCAGACAGGGTCCCAGCAGGGCCAAGGCTCAATCCAACCCAGCACCAGCTTAGAGTCAACAATCTAGAAATAAGTGAGGGCCTTGGGTTCAACTGGAGTGGTTTGCCGAGTTAAAAGAGAATGTGGCAACCATCTATGACAAAACAAAAGACAAAGTACACTTCAGGAAGCCAACTGCGCTTCAATCTCCCAGGGAAAGTCGTAATAATTGTTTCTGCCAATATCATAAAGATATTGGTCATAATACGGAATATTGCATTGCTTTGAAGCAATAGGTGCAAAATTTGATTGAAAGAGGAAAGTTGGGTGCTTATGTTAAAAGAAGAAGTGGAAATATGCATAATAATGCTTATCGGACTAGCCCAAACAACGTAGGGACATCGGCTCCGGATGAGACTATAGTGATAATTGAAAGACTTGATGTGGAGTCAGAGTATTTGGATCCTGATCCAACCCGAAATAAGGTGGGTGTTATCATTAGGCACAGTAAGACGGTGTCCGGACTCATCAGCTTTTTTGAGTCACTTACCATATTTGGGGGGGGGGAGGGGGGACACCATGACTGCACCGACTGCTTCCTCGAGGAAAAGGCATTTTCATACCCTGGCTACTCAACTGGAAGGAGGCATGACTTCCTATCAATCGCAAATTCTTTTTCCCTTCATTATTTTCGATGAAGATGATTTGAGGGACATAGCTGGTCCCCATGAAGATGTTGTGGTGATATGAGCATCCATTGGGGGTAATGACATTATACGAATTTTGGTGGACACCGGTAGTTCAACCAATATCCTCTTTTTGACTTCCTATAAATAAATAAAGAATCCAGCAGTGATTCAGCGTTCGAACAGGTCAATTGTGGGTTTCACTGGAAGCTCAATGGACGTGATCGGGGAGTTTGAGCAGGAGGTTTGTTGGGAAAGAGCCCTTTCAAGAAGATGGTCAGAGTACTTTTTATTGTGGTGGATTGTCCCACATGTTACAATGCCATTTTGGGAAGATTTTGGCTTTCCAAGATGCATGTTGTAGCTTTGACAGTCCACCAATGTTTAAAATACGCTGTGCAAGGACAAGTATGAGTTGCCCGAAGTAGTCAAAAGATAGCAAGGGAGTGTTATGCAACGGCACTGGCCCCTCTAACTTTGGGGGTAGTTCGAATCAGTGAGGATTAGCAGTTGGAGAGGCCCTCTGGGGGAGAGGGTGAAATTGATGACCCCAGAGAGACCCCTGGTGTTTTAATACCAATTGAAGAGGTTGAAACTCACTCTCTGGCTGAAGGAAGAAACGTCAAGATCGGATCTAAGTTGACATCAAAACTGAAGAGTAAAATGCTGTCTTTTTTAACAGACCATCAACATGTTTTTGCTTGGTGCAATGCTGATGTAACCGGAGTGCCAGCAGATATTATATCCCACCAACTATCCATCCAAATAGATATAACACATGTTGTACAAAAGAAGAGAGCTTTTTCTAAGGAGAAAGCTGATGTCATAGTTCAAGAGGTTGACCGGCTTACTAAGATGGGGCACATAAAGGAATCCCAGTACCCTTTATGGACAACAAATCCAGTATTAGTAAAAAAGAAAAATGGGAAGTGGCGAATGTGCATTGACTTTACAGACCTTAATAGGGCTTGCCCAAAAGACCTATTTCCGGTCCCTCGGATCGATCAGTTAGTGGACTCCACATCTGGGAACAAGTTGTTGTCCTTCATGGATGCCTTCTCTAGGTATAATCGGATTCAAGTGGATCCGAAGGATCAAGAACACACTACTTTTGTTACTGATAGGGGCCTTCATTGTTATAAGGTGATGCATTTTGGGTTAAAGAATGCTGGGGCTACTTATCAGAGTTTGGTGAACAAAGCTTTCACTAATCAGATTGGAAGAAACATGGAAGTCTACATTGATGACATGATGGTAAAGAGTGTGGAAGAAGAACTATACTTGGCAGATCTGCAGGAAACATTTGCCAACTTGGTAAAAGTAAATTTAAAGTTAAATCCAGAGAAGTGTATTTTCGGAGTGCAGTCCAGGAAGTTTTTGGGGTATGTGATAAGTGAGAAAGGGATACAGCCTGATCCAGACCAGCTTAGTGCTTTATTGCAGATGGAGCCTCCTCGGAATATTAAAGAAGTACAAAGATTGACAGGGAGGTTAGATGCTCTAAACCGTTTGATCTCAAGGTCTTCGGATAGGTGTGGCCCGTTTTTTCAAACTTTAAAAGGTGCAAAAGAATTTAACTACTCTCCACAATGCGACCAGACTTTCGATGAAATTAAAAAACATTTATCCTCTCCTAAAACCTTGTTTAAACCTGTTGATGGAGAGACTTTGTACCTATATTTAGCAGTCTCTGATTGTGCCATAAGTGTAGTACTAGTAAGGGAGGTGGATAATTATCCTCGTCCGGTGTACTACATCAGCAAAAGCTTGATAGATGCTGAAAATAGGTATTTAAAACTTGAAAAATTAGCACTGGCTTTAGTAATTGCTGCTAGGAAAATGAGACCCTACTTTCAGTCTCATTCTATCATTGTCTGAATGTCTTTTCCCTTGAAAAACATTTTTCAGAAGACAGACGTATCAAGAAGAATGACCAATTGGTCAGTGGAGTTGGGAGACTATGATATTGATTTTTCCCCTTGAACTGCAGTCAAGGCTCAGTCTCAAATATGATTGTTGTCCTTGGAAATCTTGAGAAGTATATAAACAATGTAAACCTCAATATTTTAACCTATTTGTCCGGCGAAAGCCTTGAGAACAAGTCTCCGATAAGTTATCAATACGTTCTTTAGTCTAAAATGTATTACGTTTTAACAATGGAAACCTAGGTCAGAAATAAGAGTAGTGCAACCTTGGTCTACCGGGTGTATCTGTATCTGATTATACACAGAATATGCATCCATGAAAGATATGAGTTTATTGGTCGAATTCAATTCTACCAACTTATCTATCATAGGTAATGAGAATTAGTATTTTCGGGCATGTTATGTTCAAATATGTAAAATCTATACATATTCACCATTTCCCGTTCTTTTTCCAAACCAACACTCGATTAACAGTCCAAAGTGGGCACATGGATTTTTGGATGTGCACGACCCTAAACATTATGTTATCTCGACCGTGATAGCCTCAAATTTATAAATCAAAAAATATATTCTCTTTTGAACAATAAGACAAATTAATAGATTAACAAATAGCTTGTGACATATAACATTCAAAGATATTCATGTTACATCCTCTTATTTCCAAGAAAATACATCAATATTATTAAATAATAAAAGATAATAAGGTAGTATAAAAATTTCCTAATGGATCGGTACAAAATTTTAAACTCTTATCCTCAACAAGTTGTAGTGTTTATGTAGTCTCACTAGGGACTACCAAGCGAGGGCCCTCACGAGGATTGTCCATCCCTTGCACACCTAGCATAATCTTTCTGACTACTATTTCTTTTTAGTGTAAGGGAGGCTTTATAGCAATCTCTAGAGGTCTTCTAATCTTCCTTATAAATCCAACTTAATCATTCATTATGTATTTGAGGCACTGGTGCATGGTGGAACAATCACATGCATCAAGTCCATCCATGGTCACCCTAGGATTGCATTATAAGTAGTTTGTATTTCTACTACCATGAAGAGATAAATCAAATATTTTATATACTCATCATTCTTTTGGGTAAACATCTACCTCAATTTCACCTAAGAGCACGGTGTTTTCACCCATAAATCCTACTATCATTTTATCTGAATTTCGGTAGGTTAGTCATTTCTTCATTTTGTCTAAAGTAATTTTAAAGGTTTTGTTAGTAGAGTTGTGGTATCTATAAGAATCCATTTTACCACTACCATTGTGATACATGTGACAATAAGCACATAATTATTATAGGGTTCAACCACTATGCGTAGGTCATCGTTGGTAAAGATCATATGTGAGAAATAAGTTCGATAAATATAAGGTAAATGATGCACTTTGAGTTGCTTTTCGAGCCCACAAACATGCATTCTGTTGATATTATTTGTTATACCAGACTCCATGTCACCTCCATGATGATCATGAACTTGTCTCAACTCTCATCAAAATTTAAATACACATTTACATGAGGATCGACTAGTACCACGAGGAAGTCTTCAATTACCAAAGCTTGTTCGTCTTTTTGTTGTATTATTAGTGTTTTTAATCAGTCTTCGCGTAAGCTTTGGTTTAGTGTTTACCTCCAGTAGGACTCCTAAAGATTTATTGTTTAATAGTTTAATTAACTTCTCGTATGCGATAAAGGTTTAGATTCCCCCCTCCAAAACCTTTCAATCTCGAGTGTAATTCTCAATGTCATTATGATACTTTTAAAATGTGTGTGTGATTGTATCTTATTTTAGAGTAAGCATCGGTAATGGTTTCCAAAACTGAACAAAATCCTTAGCCATCTGATATATTGTGGTTATACTTTCAGTCTATAATGTATATTTATTTTCAATATTTTATATTCTTTAACTTCTACATGAGCAACCCTTATGGCCCATATATCTTGTCATTCACCTTATGACCTATATTGATAGTTTTTACTCTATGCGTTATAGCGGTCCAGGGTCTTGAATGTGCAAGTGAAGTTTTATTTACTTGGATTATTGGCTAGGGATTATGGGTTGGCTGGTTGGAAATTGAAGATTGTTGATAAACTACCATTTTTATTGTTGATACAGAAATCTGCTATGTCGGTTTAACCTTCATGCGCATAGTCTATTTATCTTGATATGCAAATCTACCTAGTCTTATAATACCCTAAAAGCCAACATCTTATCTTTCACCACATCTTTGCTTAAAAGAAGCACATGCAACTTCCTTATCACAATACTTCATACAATATTTTGTTTCCACGAATCGTTGTGTGTAATCTTTTAGGCTCTCGTTTAAATCTTGTTTACATTACATGATATAATCCTCATCTTCCTTTATAATTATACGTCCTACAAACTAGTCTTTGAATATATATGAAATTTCTTCAAAGCTTTGAATGGAACTAGATTGCAACTGGTTAAACCAAGTCAGTGCATTGACTTTGAAATTTATAGAGAATGCTTTGCACAACAATCGATCATCTTAATCAAATTGGTTATTACATTTCTAAACTTCTCAATATCATGATCAACATCCCTAGACCCATCATAATTTTCTATCTTATAATTATTAAACCTCGTACGCAACTATTCAACTAAGATTATTTATGCTAAGGGAGACAAAGTCATACTTATCTTTGCAAATAAATATAATTATCATTGCGTACCAAATACTGATTTGATCTCTGATATTATTCTGGAAATGAATAATTAAGATTCAAATGATATTAATTTAGATGATAACTCGGTTTTCCATACGTATTCAGATGATGCTACTTAAACCCAAGTGCAGATATCCAAGTCGGTTTAGTCCATGGAGCGGGGGTTAAAATGGTGGTTCAAACGAGTTACTACAAAGGTAGATGGGAGGGTTTTTGTTGGTATGATGGATAGGGATTTTCTCGTTGAACATAAGGTTGTGAAAAATATTATCAAGGAGGTACATGCCGAAAATAAGCTAAAGCGAGAGGTGATGTATTTCATGTTTCCTACCTTAACGTCTAGAAGGATAAAGTCGTTACCTCATTGGTTCAATAGAATGAGTATCCCAACCAAGGTCAATAGATTTACTTCTGGATGAGAAAGAAGTATTATGTTATTCTGGATAATGTAGGTTCTTGACTTTATACCATCCTATGTGATTGTTCAGAGAGAGTGCGATAAAATAATTTTGAGGTGAGTCTACGTTCCCTCATATATTTCTAGATAATCTTGATCCTGATCTCGAACCTCAACCTCCAGGGTCTAAGTCCCATATTCTCTACCTAACCATGGAAGATTGTAATTTTTCGTGGATAGACTCAACACTCATTAGCCAGTTGAGCCCAAAAGGTAGCAATGACGAACTGAACCTCGGTGTCGTTTAAGACTCCAACTATCGTTGCAGCCTCGACCTTTGTTGTGGCTTCAGACTCAACAACATTCTCCATAATCAAAATAGAAAATGAGGGTTACTAATGACTTTTTATGAATAATTTTGAAAATAAATTATTTGGGTACCAATCACCGTCCACAAACGGCGCGACTCATTATACCTAGGTATGTTTAGATTATATTATGAGGTCCGGACTGGCCCAACACTCATTAGCCAGTTGAGCCCAAAAGGTAGCAATGACGAACTGAACCTCGATGTCGTTTAAGACTCCAACTATCGTTGCAGCCTCGACCCTTGTTGTGGCTTCAGACTCAACAACATTCTCCATAATCAAAACAGAAAATGAGGGTTACTAATGACTTTTTATGAATAATTTTGAAAATAAATTATTTGGGTACCAATCACCGTCCACAAACGGCGCGATTGATTATACCTAGGTATGTTTAGATTGTATTATGAGTTCCGGAGTGGCCCAAACACAACAGATAGATAAGTGAAGCTAACATAGAAATTTCAGAAAGAAAAAAAAATCATTATTCTTGCCGAAAATGTAAAAGATAAAAGCCTAAGGATCCTAGTCATTGGCTCCTCTTCAAGCTGGGGATGGAGAAAAAATTATCAACCTAAGGCCTATTATCCTTATATTAAACAAGGCGGACGTAGACAACGATCTCACCACTTACCTCTGGTACGATCCCTAACTTTTTTTTTCTAACTCTTTTGTATACATATATGGTCATAGTATTACGTGTTATTACCCTACGATCTCACTTCAGAAAATCGGTAACGCTATCAGCCTCATATATGCCCTCCCAAACAGGGAGGATAATAAAATCTAGCTCCCAAATCAAACTAGCAATTACTTCAATTAGTAGCACATATCACCACATTTGACCCTTCGCTCTCCGGGTCCTTTAGACCACTCTAGATTGGAACAAACGCAATATTCACAAACATTCATTCATTGTGTGCCTTTGCCGTAAAAAAACACTAACCACCAAAACAAATAAAATAAATTAACCATTGCTTAATATATATCAATTGTCTTAAATAAAATAAATTAATCATTTTAAACCAACATCTATAAATTTCCGTTAACAAAATCTAATCTTTTTTTACCTTACAAAATATCCATAATACCTTTCTATGGACGCTATGATAATCTATATCATTACTTGAATATAACTCGTTTTATTTATTTTCTAAATAAATAAATTAGTTAAGATAAAGTATATTTTATTATATTAATAAAAACTATTAAACAATGGTTTAATACCGATTAAGACTAAAAACAAAACTATCATCCACTTATTATTCTTGTTTCATATATTTTTTTAAAAGACTTATTTAACTCATCTATTTACCATCTAAGACCCAACTATTTTTTTATAATACCCAAAATACCCTAAATTAACTATATAAAATACAATCTTCATTTATCTTTGTCCTTTTATAAACTCTTTTGTCTGCGCAATCACATCAATCAATCTTTTAACGGAGACAAGCACTCCACTGTCAAAGTTGGCTTTATATGAAGATCCAAATGTTCCCTTTAAAACTTCAACAGAAGCCCTTAACAAATCTTCTATCTCGAATCAATTTTTCAAAAAAGATTAAACATTTGTTTCCATCTCTCATTCGTGAATCGGTAGACCCAACACTAGCTCTTATTGCCATTGTATCATGATTCTCTAGTGCCCCTAGAGGGACGACACACCTTCTTTTTATTATTATTTTTAGTAAATTTTTTTATTTTTTAATAGCTTTTCCAATTCGAGTTAAAAGATCAGATTTTCGTCAATGAGTTGACCTTTTGAAAAGTTATAGTTGCAATCTTGGATTCGATTTTCATAGGTTTAGAGCATCTTGAAAAGTAGTGTGGGGCATTAGTACTTTGATACTTGTAGAAAATAGTACCAGAACCTTGAGATTTCACGAAGAAGTCGACCTACCATTGAGGTTTTGGTAATTTCTTTCTTTTAATAACAAACACTTGAAAGAAATTCATTCGAGTCATCGGAAATCTGTATGAGAAATGAAATCTATTTCACTGTTCTTTTTTCTTTTCTCTTTCGGTTGTAATTTTGGTACCTAATATGTTCGTATTGATTTGATTGTGTGTATACATAACACTCGTTAGTTGAAAATTACATGATGTAGCTATTTCAGTGATAATTATGTATAAAAAAAATTTATCAATTTGTTGCTAAAATAATGTCCCAAAATGTTAAGATTTCATGGGCATAAATGTGTGGCGCAACAAACTTGGTTTTACTTGGGAGAAAAAAATGTTTGTATCATGACCGAATCCTTAGTTTAGCATTATAACCAAACAATAAAAATGTTCTTAATAGAGACTAGGTTTATATATTTAAACATCAATCTAAATGAACTCGTAACTCAGGCCAGCTATGATAGTTGCGAAACCAGGCCAACTATGATAGATGTTAAACCAGGCTAACTATGATAAATATTAAACCAAGCCAATTATGATAGATGCAAAATCATTCTAATTATGATAGATGCTGAACCATGTCAATTTTGATAGATGATAAACCAGGTCAATTATGATAGATGTTAAACCATGTCAACTATGATAGTTGAGAAACCATACCAATTATGATAGATGTTAAACAATGCCAACTATGATAGATGAGAAACCATGTCAATTATGATAGATAATAAACCAGGCCGACTATGATATATGCTAAACCATGACAATTATGATAGATGATAAACCACAACAATTACGATAAATTCTAAACCATTCCATTTATGATAGATACTAAACCATGCCAAATACGATAAATGCTAAACCATGTCATTTATGATAGATGCTAAACCAGACCATTTACGATAGATGTGAAGTCAGACCAACTCTGATATAAGAAATCCAGACCAATTATGATAGATGAGAAACCAATGTAAAATATTTTTTTAAATCAAAACATATAGTTAATGAGTCTATTTTTATTTGTCTTAAAAATACAAAACCAATGGTATTTACAGACTTGAGTCACGATTTCAAATATACAAACTTTTAAAATTGTAAATTACAAAAAAATAAAGAAAAAAAATGTATGCACGTGTCTAATGATCTTATAAACAAAAGTAGTTCAAATACATAATTTGTTAATTTTGATGGGATTTAGTCAATAATAAGTTTGCAAAATCGCTCGTTGCGCGTTAAACAATTCAATCAACTACCTTTAATCTTAATAAAATTCAAATATTTTCATTTTTATTTAATATTTATATATATATTTTGAGATGATAAAATATTAAAACAAAGTTTTCTATTTGTGTTTTAATCCTATAAAGGTAATTTTTTCGTATGTTTTTTTTTTCTCAGAGCAACGTTTTTTATTTTGATTTTTTTTTTCTGATTTTTTTTCATACAATCAGCTATATCTAGCCACTATACACTTTCTTGATCCTACATATACTCTGTTTCTGTTATCAACAAATTTGATGACAATTGAATGAGTTATTCTAAGTAGTTGGGTTGGTCGGTCTTTTGTCTCAATCTAAACCGATACTGCCGGAGCTACGCTGTATCTATGACTTAATGTTCAGATGATGTTGGGATAGATCAATTATCGAGTGCCTATAGTGTTTATGTGTCTCTTTGTAAAAACCCATCGGTATGATGCCGTTCAGAAAGAGACATTACAATGAGCCAGAAATCAGGACGAATGCTAGGCCCGACTGACGAACATTCACATGTTAGCAAGGTAATATCCTCTGGAATACCCTTGAAGTAAGGCGTTAGTTGATAGCCTAGTAAATTAGTCTCAAATGATATTTTTGTCAACATGAAAAACAAAACAAATGCGAAGCTGTACACATCCACATTCTGTTCGAAGATAGGGCATTCTAGATACATCTCAAGGACTATTGTGCAGTTCGCAGGAGACGCAAAACCTATAGGTCCGAGTGACTCGTCTCTCGCTTGGTTGAAACCACACACCTTAGCACCCTTTAAGTCCAATGTGATAAATATGTTGCTTAGGACTAAGTCATAATGAATGTAGCCCCGTCAATGAAAATACAACATAGCTCCATAAACATCCAACACAAAACCTAGCATCTCCTTTAAATTTGGAGGTCCAGTTGTATTCTTCACGTAGGTCTCAAGAGTTTCGTGCATTGGTTCCATCAAAAACAAAGGCGGAAGTAGAGTCGCTCCCTTGAACTTAACGATGTTAGGGTGAGTGAGTTTAGATAGCAGACGAATCTGGTTCCTATAGCCATCTTCCATTTCCATGTTACTTAAATCTGTTCATCCGAAGGATGGCCGTGGAGTCATCACCATATCTTACATCTTTTGGGGGTGGACGGCAGAGACCATGACCCCTGAGACGATGCCACTGGAGATCCTGCCGGGAGAGGTGGGGGCGGAGACGACGATGACGGCAAAGATAACAGTGAATATGGTAACGGATACGATGGTTCTGTTCTGTTGACGACGAGGCTGGCAGTATACGATGACTGACGGGATGGTGACGGCCAGGGACTATCAACCTCCACCAAAACCACATCCAATTCCCGTTCGGCCATCATAACAGATCTGAAAAGGCCAAAGATCAAGAATGTGTAGAGATTGAGAAATGAGAGGGAGAATTCAATATATTTTTCCTAAGTTTAATTGATAAATTTTGCTAACCTTAAAATTAGAATAGGAGAGAAAATCATCATTTGAAAAAGTTAGATAATCTGTTGTAAATTAAATTTGGTAACATCTCTTGAACCTGCTCCTTAAAGAATCTTATGGAAGATGTTCTAACAAAACTAGAAATTACAACTCTATAATCTTCTAACACAGAATAATATCATCTTCTTTGGATTATTGGTACAATATTTAACATTTACAATCCACAAAGTCACCTGAAGAAACTGAATTGGCACATAAATATTTAGAAAACCAAAGTTTAGTGCTCCTTATCCACCAATGATCACCTCCCCTTTCACAACATTTGGAGCATACCAATCATCCTGAAGGTCTTCAACTACTCTATGAAGCATTTGATATATCTGATCAGATCCAGGGTGTGACTTATCAAGAACTGTAAAGTTATGGACTTCGTTGTCAATTTCGATGGAACTAGCCCCTGAAGGTTTTTGTATACTCAAATTCTTCATGCGCAGCCTCATATTGGCAACCTCATCCCAATCTCCTGTTGCTGCATATATATTTGACAGCATCGAATAGTTTCCTGGATCTGAAGCATCTAGGTGATCTAGTACTTCCTTTGCAAGTCCTACGGCATTATGCATCCGACAAGCGCCCAAAATCGCTCCCCAAATAACGGCATTTGGTTCCATTGGCATTGTATGCACAATCCTAATAGCTTCCTTTAATCGCCCACTGCGACCCAAAAGGTCAACGATGCAGCCATAATGCTCAACTTGCAGGAAAACACCGTAATCTCTCTCCATCGTATTGAAGTAGTGAAGACCTTCATCTACAAGGCCTGCATGATTACACGCACATAGAACACCAACAAAAGTAACTTTATCGGGATAAAACCCTTCTCTTTCCATTCTGGAAAACAACTCTAGTGATTTTTTGCCATGGCCATGAGCGGCTAGACCTTGGATCATGGCATTCCATGAATATAAATCTTTTTTCACCATTCCGTTAAAGATTTCAAACGACTTGTCTAAGCTACCACATTTTGCGTACATATCAATTAATGCGTTTAACACAAAAATACTGTGTTTGAGCCTACTCTTCTCAATTGCAGCATGAACTTTCAAGCCTAGTCCAAGTAAACCAGACTCCGCACAAGCAGCCAAGATGCTAACAGCAGCCGCATCATCAAGCTTCAATCCGACCTCGTCCAATTGATCATACAAGCTAGTAGCGTCAATTACTAATCCCTTTTCTGCGTACCCAGTTATGATAATTGTCCAGGGCACTAAATTCTTGAACGGCATCTTATCAAAAAGAGCTCTAGCTATCTCCATATCACCAGCTTTACTACAACCCATAATCATCGTCGACCATGATACAGTATTTCTCTGGGGCATTTTCTCAAACAGCTCGAACGCTACATTCATTTCTCCAGCCTTTGCATACCCATCCAACATCGTGTTCCAACTTATCATATCTCTCGCAGGCATTTCGTCGAATAGCTTCCGCGCCTCAATCAACTCACCGGATTTCACCAGCCCAGATATCATTGAATTCCAAGTGACAGTATCTCTTACCTCTACCACCATAAACAACTTCATCGCGGCTTGAACACCCAACACTCCGCATTTTGAATAAGTATCAATAAGCGAATTGGGTACAAAAACATCACCCAAAAACCCAGATTTTTCTATACTAGTATGTATCATTTTCACTACTGGAAACCAAGACTTACCCGAACAAGCCTTTAGTAGAAAGGGGTACGTGAAATTATCGGGGAAAACTCCGTTTTTTTGCATCACGAAGAGCGTGGCAAAAGCCTGAAGAGCCTGTGAGTTGTGGACATGCGCTCGTATAAGAGTATTGTACAAATGCACGTTGGGTTCTTGAATCTGATTGAAAGCTTTGATTGCCAAAGCCATTTGGCGACAGAGAGAGAAAGCGGATATGAGTTTGGGAGCAACGTAGAGGTCCGTGTGGAGTTCGTATTTGATGATTTGGGCGTGTAATTGCTTGACGATACTCAAGTCTGTGCATTTATGGAGATCTTGAAGCTTTTGCTCGAAAATTCTTCGGCTGGAGACCCATGTTGGAGCTCGAATTGGTACGGACATCCGTGCCGCTAAAAGCCGCGGCCACGTTCTAGATTGGCCTTAGTGGTGGTGGTGAGGTAGGGAAGGAAAATGTTTTATCTTCCTGCGGTTCATTTAAGGAAGATAGATATTGTTGTAAGTGGGTGTTAAGTAACCCGGACCAAACTAAAACATGACTTGAAAGTGGAGTTTAGCATAGTCCTTATTACAGTAGCTTTTTTTGGTTTTTTTTACATATAATTGTAAAAATTATACACGGTCGAACAACATTTCCTACACATAGTCGACCAATACTGATAATGATCTAAGAGCTCGAACATTTATATCGGCTAGAGATATGTGGATGGCTTCTGACCATGGGAATTGAGGACGAGTAGCTGTAGGGTTATCCCGACGATAACTATCAGCTGATAGAGTCAAGAAGTTTTCTTGAACTTTTCTGGAAAAAAAATGGTAAAAACATTTATCTTTTTTCATGTGTATATTTGCTATAAACTCTAAAGGAATTCCATAGTTTATAATTTGAAAGAAATCCCATTCGCTCGCAGCTTGAACGATATCGTCTGTGCTTTTTAGTGCTCTGACTTTTCCCTGAACTCATACAATTTAGATCAATTAAAGGAAAGAGACATTCCTGGTCGACCCTCCATAGATTTGAATGGAAAATTCAATAAAATTGAAATATGAGGTGTTTTGTTTTTTTTGCGTACTCACTGAATTGATATATATGGATTTTATATTATTTTTAATTTAAGTGTTGTGGAAGAGCTGATCAAACGACAAATTGAGTTTATTTTTCAACGGAGAGATTGGTGAAGGAACTGAAAATTTAAATTACTCTCCAGTTTAATATGGTAGACCAGTTTGACCAATCATGACCTTTGCACCAAACTTAAGTTTGGTGTAAATAGTGCCTGAGATAATGACGCATATCCGGCATAAATAATTTACTAAATAAGACGAACTAAAGAATAAACGAATGACAATGAATATTATATTTCTGTCATCCACCAGACATAAGGAGTAAACGTACATATAACATGGTAAGTGTTCTTAATGGTGACATTTAGATTCTCATTTTTAGCGGTCCGACATTGGACATAGTTATAATCGATACACGTAGTAGGAAGCGAGAGAATGATGTTGTTAATCTTTTGAAGGTTGTGGTGGTTTCCAGCACTACCCGATCTAATTCGGACATGCCTACTTTGACGGTCATCATAATAATACGTTGTCAATAATGGTTTACAAGAGAGGAAATGAGCAGACGGTTAAACCAAAAAGAGGTACACTCACTATTGCCAAATGCCACATTGTACATTTTACAAGTCAGGAGTCTAAGACGAAGTATTTTCATCCATACCCAAAAGGGAGAAAAACTGAGAATTTAAATTTATTTTTTTCAATTTTTTAAACTTGTATCCAGTCACACAAGATAATTAATGTTACTACTTCAAATGGACCATACATGTTTGAGAACAACCACATGATTCCAAATTTTAAGGTTTAGGATCACAATGTTACTTTCCAAATAAGCAAAGTGACAAAGATCCATGGCACCTTAGCTCCCAAATCTTTCATCTCATGATTAGTTCAGAGGTAATTCCAGAGGAAGCTCTTTGAGGACCCTTGCAAGTAAAATGAAAATAAAAGACCAATATACTTGACCTGGAAAAATAATATACTTAATAAGTTGAATTATACCAACATACGAAATGTGTTTCGAGGCCTACGATCCAATATGACCAGTAACGTTGTCAAGAGGATGATTTTTTTTAAAAGAGTCATATGGTGAGGATAATGACACTTATATATTTACTGTAAGGGTACCAATGTTATACCGAAGGATATCGATCAGATCACCTCTAATGGTATATCCCACCATAGTGAAAAATGTTACTTTTACTGGGGCTGACTTGAGACTCAAGAGAAATATTTCATCAATACCCTCGTTAATGAGGTTGAAATATTTAACATCTCCTTGGGAAAAAATCACTTCATGAGCGAAACAGAGATTAATTATATTAAGATTTTGACACTTCCATTGGAATTTGGATTTTCTGTCACTATTTTTCCCCTCAGGATACTGTAAAAAAAAGGTGCATTGCTAAGACAAATAAGAAGACAAATAATGTGTCACTTTGGAGACTCTTTTTATCATAGAACTTTTTTATGATGATCATCATTAATGTTTACTTTATAGGAGGAGGTGAAGATATTTGAATCATCCAAGTGATCAGCTTGTCTAAAAAGTTTATGGCGACAAGGATCTCAAGAATTAGGTGTCACTGAACGTTGTCAAAAGCTTTCATAAAGTCGATATTAAGTGTGGCCCTGAGATATTTACAATTAGTTTGGTAGTCTCTAAGAAGTTCTTAAGAGAGGATAATTTTATCATAATTTTTTCTCTCGTAAACGAAAGAGGATTAAGATTTGCCAATCTAGGTAAGTAAATAAGCTCTTAATTATGTTTGCCCGAATTTTGGAGATACTTTTTAAAACCACATTACAACATTCAATAAGCCTCAAATCCACAAAGATGGAAGCATTGTCCACATTGTTTTCGGCATAATAAACTATATTCTGCACCTATGTGGAAAAATACGTATTATTGACCAAGTATGTGTAGATGTAGGATTTCCGGATTCTAGTTTGCCTCGTTTTGTGGTCTATTTACTTCACATTTTGTAAATAGGGTATATAAGGTTTCACATGTGTTTTAAACCATGTTTGAAAATGTTTTGATAGACTATATTATTACTGTGTTAGGTTGAAAAATAATAAGAACATACATCTAACGTTAATATTTCACCAAAATCTTTATACCACAATATAAAAATAACAATTAAATCAAGAAAAAACTAATAGATTAGTGGTTAAAAAGCCCAAACTTATTTTTCAAGGGTTTTCCCGTCATAATGACTTTTATTCGCTAAATATCTGGCGAAATACGCCATGGTAAAATTTCACAAGTATGTGAAAGTTTAGGTTTTGCATATTCTAGTTTGTCGTATTTTACATACTATTTATTACTATTTCAATATATATATATATATATATATATATATATATATATATAAGGTTTCATAAATGTTATTACTTTTTATTTTTTAGGTAAATGTGATTTTGTATATATGATGTACAAAATTACAATTATCAAGAGAGTCACAAGGTCTCTTAGGTGGTACAATAAAAGGATAGCTATAAATCTAAAAGAAACCTTACCCAAGAATGTACTGCTTAAGTTTTAGAATTAGCGCTAATGGACCTAAAGAAAGAAAACAAAAAACTGAATACATCAATGAGATAAAGCAACTCTATTACATGATTTAAAAATGCGGATATAATCTAAATAAAATCCTCAAGGTAGTGAGAGTGATACGAACGACGATGATGTCTTGATGTTGAGTCAAAATCTCTTTATAAAAAACACGACGATTTCGGGCGCGACAAATCTCAAAAGCAGTGGCTTGGAAGAAAAGAGTGATGGCGCGGGATCAGAAAGATGTGCCTCGATGCTCCTTCTTAATCTATTTGTGTGCACTTTCCAGTGTGATTATTTCCCGAGTAATCTCCAATTAGGATCTGATATGGCTCCAGAACGATCTAGTAACCCTGAAAGCAAAGAAAAGATGGGCACTGGACTTCATATGATTGTCCACAAAATGGGCAGCTGTTATCCGGCAAGACGATACAGTAAAGTGTGTCTCTCATGGAAAGTCGGCAGTTCAAGGCAAGCCAAACATTGAAGGAGCATTTTGAGGGGACAAATATTTGATAGAGTTGTTTGAGGCTCACTCTTTATTCTCATGACATCTTAGACGCGGCTACTAATTAGTTTTCTGCCTTCGGTACAACTTTCAAGGCCATAAATGATACTTTTTCGCCCACCAAACATCTGAAACCAAGTGTATCTAATGTCAAGAAGTTTTCAAAGATGATGGTTGTCTCTGTCTCATTTTTTGTAGTCCTATTAGTTTGTCCTCTAAGATAATACTCGTGCACCCATTTCATCCAAAGCAACTCAGAACCTGAATGAAATAACCAGATCAAACGGGAAAATAAGGCACACTTCCAAACTCTAATATCCATGAGCATGAGGTCTCTTGCATCCTTAGGTTTACAAATTTGATCGCAAGATATTTAAGCAGGCCTGCCAACCTAGAAGAACTTGAGACAGAGGGAGCGGATGGTGTTAAGGACTGCCGAATGCAAGGGGAAGCCTCAGAAGCATAAGCATTCAACCCCTTGAAGCACGGAGGTGATCAATTCGAGTTTCCCTGCATACGTTAGATTCATATGTTCTCATTTATGAATATATCTAGAGATAGCCTCTAATAAGGTAGAATAAAAGATGAGGGAGATAATTGCGAAGAAGAACTTTAATTTATGAAAGATTGTAAGATATGTATTAGAAAATGACTAGTTAATATAAACAATAAAAGTATGGACAATTATGCAATTATTAGGTTGTTAGACGTGTGGAACCTACTATTGTACTATAAAAGCACCCCCAAAGTTTGGGAAAAAAAGAATTAATATTTAAATATATTTTATCTCTCTAAAAGTGTAGAGCTTCTCTCTCTATAAACTAGTAACTAAGAAATCGTTAATACAAAATACATCCTCACAACTTTGTTTGACTCAAAATACTCCTCAAAAGTTTCTTACATCATCATTGGTGACGTTTGTGGGAAACATGATTTGGTACCTAGATTTATTTTCCAAAACCAGATTTTACTTGAGGAAGGTTATAGAAGAACATGGGGAGTTGGATACGAACAATTGCGAAGATAATCTCGTAGGCAGCAGCTATCAGAGTAATGTGGATTTTGGAAGGCATGATGACCAGTGTGCTGGGGAAATCTTAGATGAGTCGATTTTATTGGCTCAAAGAAAGGAATTCCTGATGGAAATTGAGAAGTTAAGGGTAGAAAAAGAAACAACACATGGGAATCTTCGTTCCGAAATCCGAAGGGAAAATGACAATGAGAATAATGAATGCGAAACTTATAATCGGCCTAGGGGGGAAGGATGATAGGTTTAGGGGGCATGTACATTATTCTTTGAGGAGAAGGGGAAAATGTCACCAAGAATCTTCTGACTCGAGTGATTATTCCTGTTATAGCTCGTTAGAATTGTCCCCTAAAATGAGTCATCGAAAGAAAAAGCATGCAGAGTATCATCGAACTAGAAGTTCGGAAAAGAAGACTCTGAAGGGAAAAAGTCATCATGCTAATGACCAAGCTTTTAACCAGAGGAATGTTCCATTTGGGGACCAAAATTTCGAGCAGCAGAATTGTAAGTGGAAACAACAGTACACTTTGCCTTCCGAAGAAGGACTTTATGCTCTCAACCATGAAAGTTCGAGGGCTAATATGTACAGGACTGGTCAAAATTGGAGATTTTCTCCCAAAGCACTTTGATATCTCGAAGCTTGAAAAGTTCGATGGAACACGGGATCCTGACAACCATATCGAGCAATTTAAAAAATTTATGATCAACTTTGATGATGATGATAAGTTGTTGTATAGGGCATTTTCCCAGACTTTTGAGAGAGTCTCTTCCAAGTGGTACAATAGGCTTCCGCAGGGTTATATAAATTTTTTTGACATGTTCTAGAACATTTTCAGGCAGTATTTCGTAGGAAGCAAGAAATTTAGAGCTAATGGAGATACGATAATATATTGTAGGTAAAGAATCGGGGAGAGTTTGAAGAATTATACCAACCGATTTGTAAAAATAAAAATGTATATGAAATATTGCAAAGAATCTGTGGTGTTGGCAGCATTTAGAATGGGACTCCTCCCCAGACTTTTGAAGGATACAGTGGCTGAGAGTCGGGCGATGACTTTTGGAGCTCCTCTTGACCAAGTTAAAAAAGAGGATTCTAGTAGAAAAAAACTCAAGCGTCGGAGAAATGGTCAAGTGACCAGTTGGAACAGAATCAATTCCAGAGATCTGAACATAGTAACCATGCACCTCGTGTGAATGTACAACCCAAATTGGTTAGCCAATATCCTCACGGGCCAAGAACAAATCAGCAGAATTACAACACGTAGCAAGGAACAAGGCCTATATCGAATAAGTTGATTCGTCTAGATTATTTTTCAGAATTAACAGAAAATATGGCTACAATATTTGACAAGGCCAAGGCAAAGGTACAATTCCGAAAACCCTTTCCTATTCAGACTCCAAGGTAAAGTATAAGCGCTAATAGGTTTTGTAAATATCATGAAGATATTGGACATGATACCAAGGAATGCATTGCTCTAAAAGAAGAGGTACATGCGTTGATTGAGAATGGTATGTTACTAGATTTTGTGAAAAAAGCACACATAGAAAAGTTCGATGACAAAGGCTGTTCCACAGAATGTTGACACAATGATGGTGATTTCCGAAGAAGCCGATGCCTTTGATATTGCCACAGAGTACTTGGACCCAAAGGTGGGAAGGAATGATATAAATATGGTACATGATGTTATTCCGAGGGGAAAAGTTAGTGATCTTTGTATATTTTTCGAATTACTAGCTATTTTTGGAGGTGACACCATTATAGGGAATTCCAACAGCTCACGGAAGAGGCACATGGTTAATTTGACTACCCAATTGGAAGTAGGATCTTCGGCACAGATGCACCGTTCGCCCTCTCCAATTTTTTTTTTTATGATGATGACATGAGAAATGTGGCAGGTCCGCATGAGGACACGATGGAAATAACTGCAGGGATAGCTGGTGATCAGGTGCATAAAATATTGATTGATACTGGCAATTCGGCTAATATTCTGTTCATGAGTACTTATAGGAGAATTTATAACCCCCTTCTGATTCGGCGGTCGGATAGAACTATAATTGTTTTCACAGGGGCAACGACGTTAGTTGTCGGAGAATTTTAATGCGTAGTGGAGCTTAGCCGGGGACCATTCAAAAAAGAGGTACAGATTTTGTTTATAGTGGTTAATGCTCCAACATTTTACAACGCAATTTTAGGGCAGTCTTGGTTGTCAAAGATGCACAATGTTATCTCTACGCTCCATCAATGTTTAAAATACATGGTGGGGAATTATATTGGAACAGTAAGGAGGAGCTAGAAGATTACCAGAGAATATTACCGAATTGCGTTGTCTTCAAAGCAAATTTGGGAGAGCGAGTCAGAGAAAGCATATCAGCTAAAGGGGACTCTCCCAAGAATAATTCATTGTGATGACCTGAGAGAGTCCCCCAGACTTTTGGTAGCGGATGATGATTACAAAGATTACGAATATCTTGATGGGAAAATTTGAAAAATTGGAATAAATCTTCCTTTTGAGTTAAGGGAAAATTTGATTATGTTTTTATCTACAAAGCTAAACATGTTTTCTTGGTGTGCATAATATGTAACATGGGTGCCCCCGGAGATAGTCTGTCATAAGCTGTCAGTGCAGAATAATGTTAGGCCTATTATACAAAAAAGAAGACTTTTTTCTCAGGAAAAATCTGCGACCATACTTACAGAAGTTGAGCGGTTGTTAAGCATCGGCCATATTCGAGAGTCGCAATGTCCTTTGTGGGCTTCAAATCCAGTGTTAGTCAGGAAGAAAAATTGGAAGTGGCGGATGTGTGTGGATTTCACAGATTTGAACAGAGCTTGTCCAAAGGACCCTTTCCCAATCCCTCGGATTGATCAGCTAGTGGATTCTACGTCAGGAAACCGGTTGTTATCTTTTATGGATGCCTACGCCGGATATAATCAGATCAGGCTGGATCCGAAGGATGAAGAAATTACTTCATCTATTACTGGGAGAGGTTTGTATTGTTACAAGGTAAGGACATTTGGTCTAAAAAATGCGGGAGCAACTTATAAGCACTTAGTAAACAAAACTTTTGCGGACCAAATTGGGCAAAATGTGGAAGTTTATATTGATGATATTTTGGTTAAGAGTTTGAAAGATGAAAATTATTTTATTGACTTTCAAGAAACTTTTAACAACTTGAGAAAGGTCAATTTAAAGTTAAACTTGGAAAAATGTATGTTTGGTGTTAGGTCCGGAAAATTTATTGGGTATGTGGTAAGTGAAATGGGAACCGAGGCTGATCCAGTGCAGATAAAGGCTCTAACAACAATGACCCATCCTCGAAATATCAAGGAAGTTCAGGTATTGACAGGGAGGTCAATGGTGTTGAACAGGTTTATTTCTCGTTCATCGAATAAGTGTGCACCTTTCTTTCAAATACCGAGGAATGCAAATGAGTTTAGTTGGACAGAAGAGTGTTTTGAAGTGTTTCACCAGATTCAGGAGTACCTATTGTCCCCGGAAATACTTTCTAAACCATTGTTGGGAGAGAAATTGATTGTCTATGTATCAATTTCAGATTGTGCAGACAGCGCTGTGTTAGTTCGTGAGGAAAAAAACATTTCAAAACCGGTGTATTACATTAGCAAGAGTCTACTAGACGCGGAAAAGCGATATTTGAAGTTGGAGAAATTGGCTTTGTCATTAGTAAAAGCTGGTAAAAAAATGAGACCGTACTTTCAAGTGCATTCCATAGTAGTTCGAACAACATTCTCTCTTAAAAGCTTATTGCAGAGGCCGGATATCTCGGGGAGAATAACGAAATGGTCGGTCGAATGGGAAGATTTTGATATAAAATTTGAGCCTTGGGCAGCTATTAAGGCTCAAGCTTTGGCATATTTTTTAGTCGGATTTCACTCGGAACGGTCAGATGTGGAGATTGATGACCAACATGGTAAGTCTGAATGGTTAGTTCGAACAGATGGAGGGTCGAATGTTTCTGGAAGTGGTGCTAAAGTACAATTAATTTCCCCGGATGGGATAACAGTGTTTCAAGCTATTCGTTTTGGTTTTAAAGCGACAAATAATGAGGCAGAATATGAAGCGGCGTTAGCAAGTTTGAGTCTGGCTCAGATATGTGGGGCAAAGATTTTAAGTTGTTGAGCGATTCACAACTTATGATCAACCATGCACTGGGAGAATCAGAAGCAAGAAAAGATCATTTAGTTAGGTACTTGAAGGCGTTGAAAGACTCAACCCTTGTTTTCGACGGAATTAAGTATGAGCATGTTCGATGGGAAGCAAATTCGGTGCCCGATTCTTTAGCAGTTGCTTCGTGTTCAGAGAATTACCCGTGGGTGATAATTCAGGAATGTCCTTCGATTACAAGAGATTCAGAGTAGTCGTTGTTAGTCGATGAGGAAATAATATTGTAGTAGATTATTGGAGGATGGAAGTTGTTGAATTTTTCGAAAATGACGTTTTACCGGCGGATAAGTCGGAGGCAAGGAAAATACGTTTTAAATCCCACAATTATATTATCTTAGGAGGAGTCTTGTACAAGAAATCACTGAGTAGGTCTTTTCTCAAATGTTTGGCAACTGATGAGTCGCATATCATTTTATCAGAATTACATGACGGAGAAGGATATGCGCATTGTGGGTATAAAGCGTTGATTTGAAGGGTATTTTTAGTTGGTTATTATTAGCTTACTATATCCAAATATTCAAAATATTTGGTGAAAAGATGTGATATGTGTCAAAGGTATGCTAATATAATTCATAAACCAGAAGTCCATCTTGAAAGTGTTTATGAAGCTTTGCCATTCGATCGTTGGGGTATTGATTTGGTTGGCCATTTGCCAATGGAAACTGGGGGAAGGCAGAAGATTATAGTGGCGGTTGATTATTTTTCCAAGTGGGTGGAAGCAGACCCTTTAGCAGGAACAAAGGCGAAGGATGTCATCAAGTTTATTGTGTCGAACATCTGCTGTCGTTTTGGAATACCAATGAAGGTTACAACAGATAATGGACCCCAATTTGATAATAAAGAGTTCAAATTTTTTTGTGCTACTAAGGGCATACATCAATATTTTTCTGCTCATTTTCATCCGCAAGCTAACAGGCAGGTGGAGGTTACTAATAGGACGATCCTTGATGGTTTAAAGAAAAATTTAGAGGGAAAAGCTGGGAAGTGGCCAGATTATTTACAAGATGTGCTTTGGGCTTACAGAACAACTCCACGAACAGCGACCTCGGAGTCTCCGTTTGCGTTGGTTTATAGAATGGATACGGTGGTTCCTTCAGAAGTTATTTTCCCATTATATCATGTGGCGACATATACAGAAGAGCTGAATGATTAGGGTAGAGCAATAGAACTTGATCTGGTGGAAGAAAAAAGAAGGCGTGCGCATTTGAAATCCCTACATTACCAAACGTTAATGAGAAATAGATATGTTTCGCGAGTAAAGCAAAGGGAATTCATGGTAGGGGATAAACTACTACGAAATATTTTTCTTCACACTAAAGAAAGGAGCCTCGAAAAATTGGGTCCTAACTGGGAAGGCCCGTATGATGTAACGCAGAAAGTAAAACAGGGAACATATCGATTGAAGGATAAAGAAGGAAGAAGCCTCAGACATCCTTGGAACATAGAAAATCTAAAGCTGTATCTTGAGTAAGGGTGAAAATTTTTGGTATTTTTTTTGTTTGTTTGTTTATTTTCTTTTCCTTTATGATTTTTCTTTGTAAAACAGCGACGACACACTCTTTCCTACCTTGATAGGCACAAGAAGGTTTTAACGAGGTGCTATTATTAGCTCATAAATACATATAAAGTTTTTGCCTCGAAATTTTGTGCCTGAGATTTGCAAGCCACGCTCAGGTAAAAAACAAATTGACCAACAACTATTATAATGTCTAACTAAAGTTAGCATACAACCATTGTCATGTCTAACTAAGGTTAGCAAACAACTATTGTCACGTCTAACTAAAGTTAGCACACAACTATTATCACGTCTGACTAAAGTTAGCGTTCAACTATTATCATATCCAGCTAAAGTTGGTACACAAGTATTAATATATCCCAAAAACATTGGTATATAATTAACAGCTCACCCATAAGGGTTGAATGATGATAATGGGTTACAAAATATGAGATAAAAAGTTAAACAGTATTGTTTGGATATAGAAAAAGTTCCCCAAAAAACATGGGGAAGTTTTAAATGCTTCAAATTACAAGAAGACTTATGTAGAAAGCCCCCAAAAATAATGAGGACTTGAACAGAAAGGGGGTAAAATAAGAATTACTCAGAACTCTTAGAAGAATCATTGTCCTCAGAATCCGAGGCTTCACTGTCGCTGACAACAATACCAGGTGGGCGATTTCCTGGACTGACAAGTTTCCAGAAACTACCCAAGTCATAGTCAGGGTAGCATTCATGGATTTCAGTAATTAGCCATGATCGGATGGTAGTGTCCCTCTCATTTAGCTTACCCACGCATTTTGCGGCGTACGCCTCGACAGCTGCATTCTTTTCTTGTTCAAGATTCTTTAGGATATATTTTTTCTCTTCTACTATTCTCTCAAAATCTTTGAGGCAGTCTTTAAAGCCTTTGGATGAAAGCTCATGTGCTTGTTTCAGAGCTGTAAGAATTTTTTCTTCGGTGTCAGTTTTCTTGCTGTAGAGGTCTCTTTTTTCTTGACAGAATTTCTCTAAAAGCATGACATAATGCTCTGAGGCCATCAGTTTTTCGAAGATAGCATCAGATTGCTTTTCTAACACATAATATTGTTGTTTGATTTCCTCGAACTACGAAAAGCAAGTGAAGCTTTAAATTTGTAGTGATTTTTTCTATCGTCAAGATGCTTCATTTTCTTCCCCATTATTTCCATATCATGAAGTAGCATTCGAACACTATGGGAGAAGTCATCCCCTTGAGGAACTTCAAAGGAGCTGCTTGGAGAGCCCATTTCAGCTGAGTTAAAATTTAAGGATTCCCTAGTCAAAATAACTGTGTCAACAGCTTGTGGTGGTTGACTTCAGGGAATATGGAGAGGGTCTAACTTTGGAGGAGGATCGTTGTTCGGAAGAAGACTTGGAGATAGATTAGTTGGAGATTTTTGTGCTTGTCCAGAGTTATCTGCATCTTGCTCTCCAGTGTCCTCAGATATCTCCAGTTGTCTGCATCTTGCTCTTCCTAAGAGGTTTGACAGATCCAAGATGGAGAAATATGATGGGAGCCGAGATTCGGATAACCATCTAGAGCAGTTTAATAATTTCATGATGAATTTTGATGATGACGACAAATTATTGTGTAGGGCCTTCTCCCAAACTTTCATAGAAAGCGCCCTCAAATGGTACTATAGTCTCCCTCAAGGATGCATAAGAAATTTTGATACATTTTCGGTTGCCTTTCAGAGGTAATTCGTTAGAAGCAAGGAACTTAAGGGTAATGGGGACACCATTATCCATTGTGCTCAATATCCAAATGAGTCTCTAAAGGAGTAAATCAACCGGTTTGTGAATACAAAGAATGGGCTAGCAGATTGCTTTGAACAAGTTGTAATTGCTTCCCTCATATAAGTTTTGAATCCAGGAAATTTAGCTGATTCAGTGACTCGGAAGAAGGCTATGACGTGGGATGGTTTGTTGAATCAGGTGGGGAAACAAATCTGATGAGTCCGGAAATTTTCACCACTCACTGTAGAATCTGGACAGGGGCAATTCGGACAAAAACCACCCACTGAGCCATCCGAACTGGACAAAAGTACTAAAAACTAATCACTTTTTGACTAAGCTAATTGCTAATCTGCTTAATAAACTAATGGGTTTTGAACTCGACCTGGTTTCATAAGTTTGACCCGAAAGCCCATGTGGCCCATAATTAAGGGTATAAATACCCAACCACTTTCATTAATGAGGGTAATGAACATTTAATACAACCAGGCAGCTTAAATCTCTCACTACAAAACACCCAAACATTAAATACCTTTAAAACACCACAAAATACCTGACAAAATTACCCTCAGTAAAAAATAATCCACACCAAATTGGCGACCACAGTGGGAGCAGAAGGTGCCTGAATTTAGCATTCGAAACCATCAAGAAAAACCAGTTCGGATGAATCTGGACGAGCATGCAGTACCACCGACTTTGGCTGTAGTGGTGGGAGAGAATGATGAATACACGATTGAAGAGAAAGATAGATTGAAAGCTGAGATAGAAGCCTTGAGGGCTGCTAAAAGGGTAGAGATGGGCTCAAAAGAAAAATCAAATGTGTCAGCCGTTGACCACACTGACAATCCAAGAGAGCATGACCCACCAGCAAAACCCATGTAAGTACTAAAAAGACTCATACTAGCTCAAAGAAGTCTCACCGGTCTAAACTAGTGGAGAGCTCAGATTCGGATTCAGAATCTTCTAGTAGCTCATCGAACGAAGATGGAGTTGAGGAGTCCCTGTCACCCAGCAGCGATGAAGGCCGTTCTAAAAAGAAGTAGAAGTTGGTAAAAAAGTATTCAAGAAAGAGGGACAAACATGGAAGGTTGAAAATGCATCTAGGATAAAGTAAGGAAGTGGTACAATAGTCTGCCACAGGGCTGCATCAGAAATTTTGATACTTTTTGGGTGGCCTCCCGGAGGCAGTTCGTTGGAAGTAAGGAAGTGAAGGGCAATGGAGACACTATTATCCATTGTGCGCAAGAACCAAATGAATCCTTGAAAGAATATATAAGTCGCTTTGTGAACACCAAGAATGGACTAGTTGATTGCTTTGAACAAGTAACGATAGCTTCTCTAAGGCAGGGTTTGAACCCTGGTAATTTGGCTGATTCAGTAACCAGAAAGAAGGCCATGACGTGGGGCGGTTTACTGAATCAGGTTGGGAAATAAATCAGTGTAGATGAAACAAAGAAGACCATGGTGCATAGGCAGGTGAGATCGGCCCTAGCTGCACCAAAGCAGAACCAGAATCAGTCCGGGTATAAGGCTAAAGAAGCCAGACAGGGTCCCAGCAGGGCCAAGGCTCAATCCAACCCAGCACCAGCTTAGAGTCAACAATCTAGAAATAAGTGAGGGCCTTGGGTTCAACTGGAGTGGTTTGCCGAGTTAAAAGAGAATGTGGCAACCATCTATGACAAAACAAAAGACAAAGTACACTTCAGGAAGCCAACTGCGTTTCAATCTCCCAGGGAAAGTCGTAATAATTGTTTCTGCCAATATCATAAAGATATTGGTCATAATACGGAATATTGCATTGCTTTGAAGCAATAGGTGCAAAATTTGATTGAAAGAGGAAAGTTGGGTGCTTATGTTAAAAGAAGAAGTGGAAATATGCATAATAATGCTTATCGGACTAGCCCAAACAACGTAGGGACATCGGCTCCGGATGAGACTATAGTGATAATTGAAAGACTTGATGTGGAGTCAGAGTATTTGGATCCTGATCCAACCCGAAATAAGGTGGGTGTTATCATTAGGCACAGTAAGACGGTGTCCGGACTCATCAGCTTTTTTGAGTCACTTACCATATTTGGGGGGGGGGGGAGGGGGGACACCATGACTGCACCGACTGCTTCCTCGAGGAAAAGGCATTTTCTTACCCTGGCTACTCAACTGGAAGGAGGCATGACTTCCTATCAATCGCAAATTCCTTTTCCCTTCATTATTTTCGATGAAGATGATTTGAGGGACATAGCTGGTCCCCATGAAGATGTTGTGGTGATAGGAGCATCCTTTGGGGGTAATGACATTATACGAATTTTGGTGGACACCGGTAGTTCAACCAATATCCTCTTTTTGACTTCCTATAAACAAATAAAGAATCCAGCAGTGATTCAGCGTTCGAACAGGTCAATTGTGGGTTTCACTGGAAGCTCAATGGACGTGATCGGGGAGTTTGAGGAGGAGGTTTGTTGGGAAAGAGCCCTTTCAAGAAGATGGTCAGAGTACTTTTTATTGTGGTGGATTGTCCCACATGTTACAATGCCATTTTGGGAAGATTTTGGCTTTCCAAGATGCATGTTGTAGCTTTGATAGTCCACCAATGTTTAAAATACGCTGTGCAAGGACAAGTATGAGTTGTCCGAAGTAGTCAAAAGATAGCAAGGGAGTGTTATGCAACGACACTGGCCCCTCTAACTTTGGGGGTAGTTCGAATCAGTGAGGATTAGCAGTTGGAGAGGCCCTCTGGGGGAGAGGGTGAAATTGATGACCCCAGAGAGACCCCTGGTGTTTTAATACCAATTGAAGAGGTTGAAACTCACTCTCTGGCTGAAGGAAGAAACGTCAAGATCGGATCTAAGTTAACATCAAAACTGAAGAGTAAAATGCTGTCTTTTTTAACAGACCATCAACATGTTTTTCCTTGGTGCAATGCTGATGTAACCGGAGTGCCAGCAGATATTATATCCCACCAACTATCCATCCAAATAGATATAACACATGTTGTACAAAAGAGGAGAGCTTTTTCTAAGGAGAAAGCTGATGTCATAGTTCAAGAGGTTGACCGGCTTACTAAGATGGGGCACATAAAGGAATCCCAGTACCCTTTATGGACAACAAATCCAGTATTAGTAAAAAAGAAAAATGGGAAGTGGCGAATGTGCATTGACTTTACAGACCTTAATAGGTCTTGCCCAAAAGACCTATTTCCGGTCCCTCGGATCGATCAGTTAGTGGACTCCACATCTGGGAATAAGTTGTTGTCCTTCATGGATGCCTTCTCTAGGTATAATCGGATTCAAGTGGACCCGAAGGATCAAGAACACACTACTTTTGTTACTGATAGGGGCCTTCATTGTTATAAGGTGATGCATTTTGGGTTAAAGAATGCTGGGGCTACTTATCAGAGTTTGGTGAACAAAGCTTTCACTTATCAGATTGGAAGAAACATGGAAGTCTACATTGATGACATGATGGTAAAGAGTATGGAAGAAGAACTATACTTGGCAGATCTGCAGGAAACATTTGCCAACTTGGTAAAAGTAAATTTAAAGTTAAATCCAGAGAAGTGTGTTTTCGGAGTGCAGTCCGGGAAGTTTTTGGGGTATGTGATAAGTGAGAAATGGATACAGCCTGATCCAGACCAGCTTAGTGCTTTATTGCAGATGGAGCCTCCTCGGAATATTAAAGAAGTACAAAGATTGACAGGGAGGTTAGATGCTCTAAACCGTTTGATCTCAAGGTCTTCGGATAGGTGTGGCCCGTTTTTTCAAACTTTAAAAGGTGCAAAAGAATTTAACTACTCTCCACAATGCGACCAGACTTTCGATGAAATTAAAAAACATTTATCCTCTCCTAAAACCTTGTTTAAACCTGTTGATGGAGAGACTTTGTACCTATATTTAGCAGTCTCTGATTGTGCCATAAGTGTAGTACTAGTAAGGGAGGTGGATAATTATCCTCGTCCGGTGTACTACATCAGCAAAAGCTTGATAGATGCTGAAAATAGGTATTTAAAACTTGAAAAATTAGCACTGGCTTTAGTAATTGCTGCTAGGAAAATGAGACCCTACTTTCAGTCTCATTCTATCATTGTCTGAATGTCTTTTCCCTTGAAAAACATTTTTCAGAAGGCAGACGTATCAAGAAGAATGACCAATTGGTCAGTGGAGTTGGGAGACTATGATATTGATTTTTCCCCTTGAACTGCAGTCAAGGCTCAGTCTGTTGCTGATTTCCTAGTTGAATTCCATTCGGACAGAGACACTAAGCAAGAAACGGAGGAAAAGACTAAAAAAGTATAGGTTGTCTGGACTGATGGTGGATCAAGTAGCATGGGTTGTGGTGCTCGAATATGTTTAACCTCTCCATACGACGACAAAATGTACCAGGCTATATGTTTTGCTTTCAGGGCTTCCAATAATGAGTCCAAATATGAAGCTGCTATAGCTGGTTTAAAGTTGACCCTAATTTGTGGAGCCAAAAGGATCAGGTTAATAAGTGATTCTCAGCTTCTTATCCATCATGCACAAGGTCAGTCTGAGGCAAAAAAGGAGCAGCTGGTTAAATATTTATTCATTCTTAAAGAAGTGGCACTTAACTTCAAAGACGTCACCTATGAGCACATACCCCGAACAGAAAATACGCTAGCAGACTCCTTGGAAACCATAGCATATTCTGAGTCCTACCCATGGATTCACGTGCAAGAGTGCCCATCCATTCAACTCAATCAGAGCAAAGAGGGGGAGGAAAGTTAAACATACAAGTAAGTGAACCTCAAGACTGGAGGTATCCTCTTTTTCAATATATCTCAGATGGCATCTTGCCTCCGGAAAAAGCAGTGGCAAGGAGAGTGAAGTATAAGGCTCGTGGATTTGTAATCCTAAGAGACGTTCTTTACAAGAAGTCTTTTAGTAAACCTCTCTTGCGATATTTGGGGATTGAAGAGTCCCAAATAATGTTGTCTGAATTACATGATGGTGAGGGATTAACAAATTGTGGTTATAGAGCTTTAACTAGAAGAGTTTTATTGGTCGGATACTACTGGCCCTCTATAATGGAAGATGCCAAAGAATTGGCAAAGAAGTGTGATCCATGCCAAAGATACGGTAATGAAATTAATATCACAGCTGTCCCTTTAGAGTCAATTTCTGAGCCAATACCTTTTTCTCGTTGGGGGCTGGATCTGGTGGGACCTCTAACTATGGCGTCCGGGGGGTGCAAAACTATTATAGTTGCCATCGATTATTTCTCAAAGTGGATAGAAGCAGCCCCATTGGCAGGAACTACTTCAAAAGCTGTTATAAATTTTATCTTATCTAATATTTGCTGCAGATTTGGGGTTCCACAAAAGATAACCACAGACAATGGGCCACAATTTGATAATAAGGATATGGAGAGCTTCTGTGCCTCTAGAGGCATTCAGCATTGCTTTTCTTCTCCTTTCCACCCATAGGCGAATGGTCAGGTTGAAGTGGCCAACAGGACCATCCTATCCGGTCTTAAAAAGAATTTAAAAGGGGCTGCTGGAAAGTGGCCAAGTTATCTACAAGAAGTACTATGGGCCTACCGGACTACTCCTGGGGCTGCTACACAGAAAACTTCATTTTCCTTGGTATATGGTATGGATGCAATAGCTCCTATAGAAGCAACTCTTCCTTCATTCAGAGTCCACAATTTTTCCGAACAGGCTAATGAAGTGGCAATCAGAAGTCAACCTGACTTGATAGAAGAAAAAAAAGTTAAGGCTCATCTCAAAGCCACACACTATCAGGGTTTGATGAGAAGCAGGTTTGCTTCCAGAGTCAGAAGAAGGGATTTTCAACCAGGGGATAAAGTGTTGAGAAAATTCTCCCTACATACTAAGGAGAAGCAGTTCGGCAAGTTAGCTCCAACTTGGGAAGGACCCTATGTGTGTAAATGAAAAGCTTAAGCCTCGGACATACAGGCTTCAAGATAAAGATGGAAGGATTTTGAATCACCCCTGGAACATTGAACACCTCCGGTTGTATCTAGAATGAACATTATGTAAATATTTACTTGTTTAAAGTCCATGTAAATATAAGGGGGCATAATCTTTCCTACCCTGGTAGCGCGAGGAGGTTTTAATGAGGTGTTCGGGCTTTTTAATTAAATTCGACGCCTTCTTGAAAAATTCGGAGTGGTTTGATTGATAGCTTTTTTGAAACCTTTTAAAATATCACTAACAGACCGGATTGATTTGGTGGAGTGATGACCATTTAAAATTTGTCATCGGAGAATTTAAACACTCTCACTTTAAAATACTTGTAAAATAACTAAGGGCTATTTAAACATTAGCCATCAAAATTGGGTAATTATAAAACAATGCAAGAATTGTGTAAGATAAAATTGCCCGGCTAACACCGGGGAGTGATATTAAAATATGTAAAGTGCCTTGGCCATCCAAGGACTTTCAAGTTTTAAAAGAAAAGGTTTATCCGGACAAGGGTCGGACACGGTTACAAAAATTCCTTGGCCATCCAAGGACTTTAGTCTATCACAACAATTAAAGGAAAATAAAAAGATAGTTAAAACTTTAAGGCTGAGCTTCCTTTGATGTTCCAGCCTCATCTGGTTTCTTCTTGGGGTCTTTGGGTTCCTCGTTAGGGCTCTATCCGGTCCCTTCTTCTTCATCAGTAGTACTATCCCAACCACTGGAATAGTTATGCTTATCACCATCGGCCATAGTGTGGCGAGGGAGGTCTTCGTATTCCACAAATCGCCATAAATCTCCGAGTGTCCTCTTCAGAATTTTTTTATGAAAGAGCAAGACCATGTCTGATTTGACTTCAACATACCTTTCCTCTTGGGAATCTATCACCTTGTTGGTGTATGCATCGATCTTGGCTTGAATTGTCTTCTCCTGCTCCTTTATCAAATCATCTTTCTCTTGGTTAACTCTAGACACAGCATCTTCAAGTGAAATTTTGTCATTGGTTAGGGTCTGGATGACATTGTCTTTGGCCTTCACCTCCTCTTTCGAATTGGAGAGATCCTTCTCCAAGCCAGAACACTTAGATTGGAGTTCTTTTATAGCCCCCTCCAAAGTGGCCAGCCTGGTGGCCAAGTCTTCTTTCCCCTTCTTCAACTCCTCGATCTCTCTCATTAATGCCTCAACATTCTGGTTGGCGTTAAGGAGGTTGTTGGATAAACTCTCTTTGTCTGCGTTGAGTGTGTTGATGAGGGTGGATTGACTTTGCATTTGTCTCTCCAAGTTGAGCACCGGTTGAATATTTCTCAGCAAAGAGTGGGTCACCATGTCCTTCTCCCCTGAAACAGAAAAAGACTTACCGTTGAAAGTAACGATGTTCGAAGAGCTTGGAAGGAGGTAAGGGCTAGCAAAGTCGTTTTTCTCGAGGTCGTCAAAGTAAAGGCCAATCCCTTGAAGGCCACTAATGTCTACTCCATCGATGTTAATATCCCCTCCGGTACCCTCTCTGGTGTGAAAATCACTTGGGATTTGCTCTGCCTGTGTTGGGTCTGTTGGGTCGACCAGAGGAAGAGACTCCTGAGGCCGGAGAGCTATTTCATCCCCCTTGGATATTTTCTTCTTCTTGGCTTCCCTATCTCCACCATCTGCTCCCCGTTTTTGGTCTTTTTTGGGAGCCTTTGAGGGTTTTAGAAGTCCAACTGCCTCATCTTCCACCACTTGAAGCAGAGCAGCATGGATTCCCCATTGGTCCTACACCTCCTGGTTTGTAGGGACGATCTCCTCAGCACCACCTGGATTGACCTCAGCTGCATCTGGCTTTTTCTTGCCTTTCTTGCCCTTCATCTTGCTTGGGGCTTTAGCTCTGCCCGGCAAGACCAACTTCCCATCCTTCCCATCTGTCCTCTATAGGATGAAGCCCGTAGGAGGTGGGGTGGTCAATTCTTCCCAAGACAAGTCTCTCCGGCCGGTTGTGTTCCAGAGGTGGGACCTCACTAGGTTGCCAGCGGTAAAATAGTTGTGGAAACGATTTCCCTATTTGTCAGTAGTCCAAGCATTCAGCTTGGCACAAGTTGTCTGCCCCTCCTCCAAGTAGTCGGAGAACTCCTTCGGTAGCACTACCCAAAGAAGAAGAAGAGCATTTAAGTAAACG
This sequence comes from Limnanthes douglasii subsp. nivea, assembly GCA_036936605.1. Classification (NCBI taxonomy): domain Eukaryota; kingdom Viridiplantae; phylum Streptophyta; class Magnoliopsida; order Brassicales; family Limnanthaceae; genus Limnanthes; species Limnanthes douglasii. The sequence continues at coordinate 23,386,297 of JAUPFV010000005.1, forward strand.
AATTTTTTATAAGGAAAGATTTAAGTAAACAAACTTTTTATGACAAAATATTTACCCGTGCTTTTCCATCTGCTGGTAAGCATGCTTGGGTTGTCACCAACTTTAATCTTCTTCCCATTTCCCCAAGCTCCACTAATGAACAAGAATTGGGTCTTCCAATTCTTCTCTGATTCAAGCAGATCATCCATCACTTTATAATTGTCACCCATGTTGAAATGGTAGAACGGGATGATGTGATTCTTGCAAAGGCTGGCCACAGCAACGAATTGCTCCATCGGAAGCGGGATTTCGGAGAGCCTAGAGGCCATGAGGGTGTACCAAGCATTGGGACTCAGTTGGCTTGGACAGAGCTTTATCAGATGAAAATATCTGACGATCTCTGGGTCCAAGGAAAATCTGAGCCCCTAGTTGAACAATTCTGTGTAGAAAACTATTTCACTCAGCTTGTAGTCCATTGACGTCTCCGGATCGACCGGTATCCTCACTTTGACTGATTCTGGGATCCCCCACTTCGTCTGGATCCGGCCTAATTCAGCAGTATGAATGAAGGCGTAGTTAATGTTCTGCATGGCTAGCAGATACTTTACGCTCACCTTGTGGAAGCAAGGTCCCACTTTGCCTTCAAGGGACTCAGGCAGGTCCGGATGTTTTAAACACAACTTCTCTTTACCCTTACTCTTCTTGGCATTGGCACTTTCCCCTGTATGCCCAAAGAAATCAGTCTCAAAAAGGGCTTCTTCAACGCTGTCCTCCATCACCTCTTCCATCACCATGGAAGGATTTTTATTTGTCTTTGGTGGAGGAGTGCTAGTGGTTGGTTCAGTGAGCTGTCCGGATGGCTGAGCATCGCTTTCTTTTTGTGGTCTGGTGTCCGGCTGGGGCTCAGATCCAGAGGGTTCATTTCGAAGGCTTGTTCCGGTAGCCTCCGGACCAGACGATTTATCCTTAGGGACTTTGATGGGTGCCCCTGACCCTGTAGATTTGTCCTTGGCCCCAGACTTAGGGGCCCCTGATTTCAGAGACTTAGACCGTTGAACAACAGCCTGGCCTTTTACTAAGCGGCCTGTTCGTCGAAGTGTCATCTTTTCTGGAGAATTTTCAGCATCTGATCACATAACTATAAACGGAGAGGGTCTCTTTGTGCTTGTAACAGCTTTTTCCCGTTCGACAGTGGGCTGTGACTCTTGAACCGATGAGCCTGAGACGATGGGTGAAAGACTTGGTTGAAATAACCTTCTGGGTTTGGAGCTTCTAGCAGAAGATGAACCTCGATCAGGCTCTCAGTTTGGGGTTTCAGACTTGTCGATTGGAGAAACTAGAAGACCTGCAGCAATGCGCCTTTCTCGCTCAACTCTTTGTGCTTTTTCTAACTCTGAAAGATTAAGCCACCCACCTTTTACCAAAGCGTTTCTTGTTGTAAACATAAACTCAAACCAAAAGAATTTTGAAAAGAGAAGTGAAAGCTTTGAGATGAAGGAATGGAAGAGTAATGAAGATGGTAAAACAGTGAAAAATAAAGTAATTTATACTAATGAGACAAAAAGATGCCAAGAACCTAGGAGAATACGAAAAAACAAAAGTAATGATTGAAGGCGGCGCTGGCGTCATAGACATTAATGAAGAGGTTACTTTTTGGGATTAGTGTGTGCGCCATTCTAGGAGGAAAATGGCTGGTGAGGCAAATCAGAAGATGACACGTATCCCACAATCCATGGCAAAACCTTTGAACTTCTGAAGAGTTTTTTAGTCCGGATAAATCCTTCACTAAACATTAAATCCGTCCGGAGAATGTTACAAGTTCCCAAAAGCGGTTTTTTAAGGTCTTGCCAAAGGCCTTCGAACAAAACCTTAAAAAGGGGATACTGATGAGTCCGAAAATTTTCACCACTCACTATAGAATCCGGATAGGGGAAATTTGGACAAAAGCCACCCACTCAACCATCCGAACTGGAAAAAAGTACTAAAAACTAATCACTTTTTGACTAAGCTAATTGCTAATCTGCTTAATAAACTAATGGGTTTTTGAGCTCGACCCGGTTTCATAAGTTTGACCTAAAAGCCCATGTGACCCATAATTAAGGGTGTAAATACCTAACAAATTTCATTAATGAGGGTAATGAACATTTAATACAACCAGGCAGCTTAAATCTCTCACTACAAAAAACCCAAACATTAAATACCTTTGAAAAACCACAAAACACCTGACAAAATTACCCTCAGTCGAAAATAATCCACACAAAAAATAACGTTGAGGAAACTAAGAAAACCATAGTATACCATCAGGTTAGGTCCACTACTACAAAAACAACTCCTCCAACTGCTAATCAGTCCGGTTACAGGTAAAAAAAGACTGGACAAGGATCTAACCGATCAAGGAAAAATCAGTCTAACCAGACTTAGAGCCAATAGGTCAGAAACAAAAGAGGACCTTGGGTTCAACCTGAGTGGTTTGCTGAATTAGGGGAAATCGTAGCTACAATCTATGACTAAACTAAAAATAAAGTGCATTTTAGAAAGCCAGCAACATTGCAATCCTCCAAAGAAAATCGATGCACCCGTTTCTGCAAATACCACAATTACATAAGCCATGATACCCATGATTGTATAGCCTTGAAGCAGAAGGTCCAGAACCTCATTGAAAGGGGAAAGTTGGGAGCCTATGTAAAAAAACAAGGGGGATACAGACCGGATAATACACAAGAAAATGCCAATACTCCCCGAATCGGTCCTTTAAACGATCCTAGAACGTCCACACAAGAAGGTGCAATAGTAATTACTGAAAGGTTCGATACAGACTCTGAGTATCTTGATCCAGATCTGAGTCGAAATCGGGTAGGGGTAATAACAGACAATACCAAAATTGTCTCCGGTTTGATTAAATTTTGAATGATTGACCATTTTCGAAGGGGATACTGTCACTGCACCTTCTAGTTTATCAAGGAAGAGGCATGTCCAAAGTTGGCCACCCAGGTAGATGGAGAGATGTCCACCCACATGTATCAAACCCCGTCTCCCTTTATACTTTTCGATGAGGATGACCTGAGAGACATTGCAGATCCTCATGAAGATGGTGTGGTAATATGGGCATCAATAGGAGGACATGTTATACGTCGAATTGTGATTGACACATGCAGTTCGGCAAACATCCTGTTTTTAAGCTCCTACAAGCAGATGAGAAACCCTTCGTTCATACAACATTCGAACAGAACCATCATAGGCTTCACATGAAATTCTGTAGATATGATTAGGGAATTCGAAGAAGAAGTGTTGTTAGGCAAAATATCCTTTAAGAAAATGGTAAGAGTATTGTTTGTTGTGGTGGATTGCCCAACATCTTACAATGCAATATTTGGGAGGTCTTGGCTCTCCAGAATGCATGTTGTGGCCTTTATGGTCCACTAATGTTTGAAATATGTTGTCTAGAGACAAGTAGGTATTGTCTGGAGAAGCCAGAAGGTAGCCAGGGAATGTTATGCAACAACCATTGCCTTTAAGTTTTTAGAGGCAGTCAAGGTTAATAGAGATTAGCAGCTATTAGAGCCTTCCACTAATGAGAATGAAATTGATGATCCCAGTGAGGCTCCCAGTGTTATAATAACTATTTAGGAGGTTGAAACCCACTCCCTCGCTGAGGGCAAGAATGTTAAGATTGGTACCAAGCTGGCACAAGATTTGAAACAATGGTTCTTGTCCTTTTTGATAAATAATCAATATGTCTTCGCGTGGTGCAATAGTGATGTTACTGGAGTGCCAGCTGATATTTTTTCTCATAAATTGTCCATACGAACTGATGTTGCGCCAGTTGTACAAAGGAGAAGGTCTTTCTCTAAGGAAAAAACATATGCAATTGTTCAGGAATTGGATCGTTTGACCAAGATGGGTCACATTAAAGAATCTCAGTACTCTTTGTGGATAGCCAACCCTGTTCTGGTCAAGAAAAATAATGGCAAATGGTGCATGTGCATTGATTTTACTAATCTTAATATGGCATGCACCAACGATCTTTATCTCATTCTTCTGAATAGATCAATTGGTGGATTCGACTTCTGGAAATAAGTTATTATCATTCATGGATGCGCTTTCAGGGTACAACTAGATACAAGTAGACCCGAAGGATCAATACCACATTACTTTCATCATAGATAGAGGTCTTTATTGTGATAAGGTGATGCCGTTCGGATTGAAAAATGTTGGGGCCACTTACTAGAGATTAGTGAATAAAGCCTTTGCTAATCAGATTGGCAGAAAAATGGAAGTTTATATAGATGATATGATGGTTATAATCTTGGAGGAAGATGCACATATATCTGACCTTCAAGAAACATTTTTTAACTTAGAGGCTCTGAATTTGAAACTGAACCCTGAAAAGCGTGTATTTGGTGCCCGATCTGAAAATTTCTCGGGTTACATAATAAGTGAGAAAGGAATTCAACCTGATCCAGATCAACTTAATGCCTTACTCACTATGGACCCTCCTCGGAGCACCAAAGAAGTTCAAAGGTTGACTGAACGATTGGCTGCTTTGAACAGGTTTATTTTGAGATCATTAGACAAATATGCCCCATTTTTCCAAGTGTTGAGGAATGCCAAAAACTGTAATTGGTCTTCACAGTGTGATCAAGATTTTGTTGAAATCAAGAAGCATTTGTCTTCACCTTAGAATCTCTTCAAACTTGTTCGGGGGAAAGCTCTACATATACTTAGCAGTGTCAGAATATGTAATAAGTGTTGTGCTGGTAAGAGAGGTTGATAATTACCCCCGTCCGGTGTACTAAATTAGCAAAAGTCTGTTAGATGCTGAAAGAAGATATTTAAAGTTAGAGAAAATAGAATTGGCCTTGGTAATTACGACAAAAAGATGAGACCATATTTTCAAGCTCAATCTATTGTCGTTCAAACGTCTTTTCCTCTAAAGAGTGTTCTTCAGAAAGCTGATGTATCAAGCAGAATGACCAAATGGTCAGTTGAGTTGGGTGATTATGATTTTGATTTTGCTCCCCGCACGGCAATTAAAGCCCAATTAGTGGATGATTTCTTAGTAGAATTCCATGTTGATAGATCTTCCGAAAAGATACCAGAAAGCCAATCTAAGAAAGAATGGGTAGTCTGAAATGATGGTGGATCTAGTACTATGGGATATGGGGCAGGAATTTGTTTAATTTCTCCCTATGGTGATATTATGTATTAAGTTATATGTTTTGGTTTCAGGGCTTCTAACAATGAGTCTGAATATGAAGCAACTATAGTTGGTTTTAATTTGGCTCTCATATGTGGGGAAAAGAAAGTCCTGTTAATGAGTGATTCCCAATTACCGATTCACCATGCTCAAGGGCAGTCAGAAGCAAATAAAGAACAATTGATTAAATACTTGTTAATGTTAAGGGAAGTTGCAGCAAGCTTCAAGAAAATCTGCTATGAACATATCCCTAGATCGGAGAATACTATGGCAGACTTTTTGGCAACCATAGCTTATTCTGAATTTTACCTATGAATTCTAATGCAAGAATGTCCATCAATATATATGAGCCCAGAAAAAGGTAAAAAGGATGAAGAAAGTATGAGTATAGTAACCATTCAGCCCAAAGACTGGAGGTATGATATTCTTCAGTTTATTTCCGATGAGACTTTACCTCCGGATAACGTCATGGCTAAGAAAGTCAAGTATAAGGCTCGTGGTTTCTTGATATTAAAGGAGGTTTTTTTATAAGAAATCTTTTAGAAGACCTCTCTTACGTTTCTTAGAATTTGAAGAATCCCAAGTTGTGTTATCTGAACTACATGATGGAGAAGGTTCTGTACACTGTGGCTATAAAGCCTTAACCATAAGAGTTCTATTAGCAGAGTAATACTGGCCAACCATAATGGCAGATGCTAAAAAGATGGTAAAAAAGTGTGATCCTTGCCAAAGATATGGAAATGAAATTCATGTGCCAGTAGTTCCTATAGAATCCATATCTGAACAGATACCCTTCGACAGATGGGGGTTAGATCTAGTTGAGCCTCTTCCCATGGCATCCGGTGGATGTAGAACAATCATAATTGCTATTGACTATTTCTCTAAATGGATATAGGCAAATCCTTTAGCTGGAATCCCTTGTAAAAAAATTATTAAATTCATTTTATCTAACATATGTTGTAGATTTGGGGTTCCCCGAAAGATTACCACAGATAATGGGCCACAGTTTGATAATAAAGACGTGGAAATGTTCTGCACCTCCAGAGGAATTCAACACTGTTTTTCTTCTCCTTTCCACCATCAAGAAAATGGTAAAGTTGAAGTTGATAATCGGACGATCTTGTCTGGGTTGAAGAAGAATTTGGAGGGAGATGTAGGAAAATGGCCATGTTATTTACAAGAACTATTGTGGGCTTACCAAACTACACCTCGGACTGCCACACAAGAATCCTCTTTTTCCCTTGTGTATGAGACGGAGGCAATCACTCCTATAGAAGCTACTTTGCCATCTTATAGAGTCCAAAACTATTCTAAACATGCTAATGATATATCAGTCAAGAATCAGTTAGATTTGATTGAAGAAAGAAGAGTTAAAGCGCATTTGAGGATGGCGCATTACTAAGGTTTGATGAGGAGTTGATTTGTCTCCAAAGTTAAAAGAAAAGATTTTCAGTTGGGAAGTCTTTTTACTAGGGCTGTTATCGGTCCGGTTCGGTCCGGGTTATGACGGAACCGGACCAGACCGCTAAGCTTTCGGTTCTAATTTTTGGAACCGGACCGAACCGCGAAGCTTTCGGTTCGGTTCGGTTCCGGTTCCGGTTTGGTCCAAGTTCGGTTCAGTCCGAGTTCGCACCGGTCCCGTTTCGGTCTGTTTTGATTCGGTCCGGTTTCGGTTCGGTTCGTTATCGGTCCGATTTCGGTCCGGCTCGGTCCATTTAAAAAAATTAAATCCAATTAAATTTTGATTTTTAATTTTTTTTATTGAAGTAAATGATATAAAAACTAAACTTTATAAGTTAATCTTTTGATTTTATTAAAAAAATTAGTAATTAACTATTAATTTTGGTACTATAATGTATAAAAGAATAAATAATAATAATAATAAATAATCGGTTCTAACGGTTTTATTGGTCCGATTTTCTATCGGTTCTACCGGTTTATCGGTTCTATCGGTTCGATTCTCTATCGGTTTATCGGTTTTATTGGTTTGGTTCCTAACCGGTTTTTTGTTTCGGTTCCTTATCGGTTTTTGGTTTTTAGAAAGGAACCGCGAACCTAACCGTTAAGGTTTGGTTCGGTTCTCGGTCCGGTCCTTATCGGCTCGGTCCCGGTCCGGTTCTCGGTTCTGGAGAACCGTTGACAACCCTACTTTTTACACACCAAGAAAAAATAGTTTGGTAAACTGGCTCTGAATTGGAAAGGCCCTTATACGGTGTATGGGAAATTTAAACCAGGAACATACAGGCTCCAAGACAAGGAAGGGAGGGCACTAAATCACACATGGAACGTTGAACATCTCAGGCTATACTTTGAATAAACCTCTCTTGTAAATATTTACTTTTTAAGTATCAATGTAAATATTATGGGGCATACTCTTTCCTACTCTGGTGGCGCGGGGAGGTTTTAACAAGGTGCCCGAATTTTTTAATAATATCCTATACCTTCTTCAAAAGTTTGGTGCAATTCTATTTTTGACTTAGCCATAGTGTAAGGTGGTCGGATATTAAATGCTTATTAAACACCTCGGCTCTTAAATGTCTTTGAGTTGATCGGACATATTAAACACTTGGTCACATTTTTTAAACACGGGTGGTTGAGGATATTTAATACCCTTACTTAACACCTCCGAAATATTGAAGGCTATCTAAATATTGGTCATACAGAGTTAAACAAAATCCAAATGAAGGGAAATATGATATTAAAGTCTGACCGGACTAAAACCAATCCATGATTCACAAATGCCTTGACCATTTAAGGACTTTGAGTTTTAAGGAACGAAAATTAAACAAACAATGCAACAAAACGCCTTGGGCATCCAAGGACTTTAGTTTTTCAAACAAAAAATATACAACATAACAATACAACCTTAAGGTTTGTTCTCTTCAGTTTTTTCTTCACCACCATCTTTTTTCGGACTTTTGAGTTCAGCACTTGAACTCTCACCAACTTCTTTGTTGTCCTCAAAATCTTCTCCACTTGAATAGTTGTGCTTGTCACAATCAGCCATCATATGAAAAGGGAGGTCATCGTATTCCACAAATTTCCACAAAGGACCAAGAGTCCTCTTAGGAAATGTCTCATGAAACAGTAAGACCATATCAGATTTGATGTGATCATCTCTTTTCTCTAATGTATCTACCACTCCAGAGAGATACTTCCCTATTCCAGCAGCTATCTCTTCAGCTTGTTTCTATACTAGAGTTGTATTCTCCTCTATTTTCTTCTTAACAACATCCTCCAAGCTGGCCTTGTCCTCAGATAAAGTCTTGATGGTTTTATCCTTAGCCTCTAGTTGGATTTTTAAAGCTTTGATCTCATCGGAAGAAGAAGTTTCCAGTCTGGAATACTTGGTCTGGAGATTTCTTTGAGCCTCTTCTGACTTGAGCAGTTTGGCGGCCAAATCTTCTTTCTCCTTATTCATAGATTTTATGCTTTGTTGAGCAGCAGATAGACTATTAGTAAAGATTTGTTTCTCTGTGGTCAGAGAATTTATGGTAGTTGTTCGATCCCTCACTTGTCTCTCTAGATTAACCACTGGATGGATGTAACCCAAGAGGGTATGACTCATGGTGTCTTGCTCACTTGATATCACGCAATTCTCACCATTATAGGTCACAATATTAGATGAATTTGCAGGACGATAAGACCCTGCAAAGTCATCATTGTCCAATACATTGAAATAAATGTTGATATTTTGAAAGGCATTGAGATTTACCTATCCATCAGCAGTGGCCTGTTCGGAATAAAGGTTGGTTGGAATTTCTTCTTGCAAAGTGGGATCAATGGGAGCCAGAGAAGGAATTTCGGAAGGACGTAGAATTATCTCTGATCCTATAGTGACTTTCTTCTTCTTTGCATCCTTTTCATTACTGCTTGCTTTGCGTTTCTTGTGCTTCTTCGAAATCTTTGGTGGGTTGTCCGATTCACCAACCTCCTTAATAGTGACATCAATTGCCTCTAGCAGAACAACATTAATTCCTCCTTGATTCTTCGAACCAGTCCCTTCAGTAGTTGCTTGAGGTGTGTCAGTTGTGGTTTTCTTCTTTCTTTTGTTCTTCATCTTGTCCAGAAAACTAGGGGCTTTGACCCTGGAAGGCAAGTAAATCTTGGTGTCCTTAGCCTTAGTTCTCCTCAAGATAACGTCTACAGGAGGAGGGGTGGTCAGTTCTTCCCAGGAGAGGTCTCTTCTCCCTATGGTATTCTACAGACAAGACCTCACAAAGTTCCCTAAGGTGAAATAGTTGTGGAAACCATTCTCCCATTTCTCTAAGGCCTACGCATTTAGCTTGGCACAAATATCTTGAACTGCCTCAACATAATCCAAGAACTCTTTTGGAAAAACAAAAAAGAGATACAAATCAGTTCGGAGTAACTACTTAGTATTTTAAAGATTAAAAGAAACATGAATAAAACTCACCTATGCTCTTCCAGCGACTAGTCAGTTGGCTTGGGCTAGAGTCGAATTTGATCTTCTTCCCATTCTCCCAGGCTCCGCTGATGAACATGAACTGTGTCCTCCATGGCTTTTTCGACTCCAAAAGGCCATTCACTACCTTGTAATCATTCCCCATATTGTAATGGTAGAAGGGAATGTGATGATTCTGGTACAAATTCGCCACAACATCGAATTGTTCCATTGGTAGTGGGAGCTTGGATAGTCTGGAAGCCATGATGCCAGCCATCAGAGTGTACCACGCATTTGGGCTCAGCTGACTCGGACATAGCTTAATCAGGTGGAAATACCTGACTATCTCTGGATCCAAAGGAAATCGGAGACCCCAGTTCAGCACCTCTGTGTAGACCACTAGCTCATCAGAGTTTCCGCGATGACCAGGATTCTCACCTTGACAAACTTAAGGATCCCTCATTTTGTTTAAATACGACCCAATTCAGTTGTATGTGTGTATACGTAAGCGATGTTATGAAGGGATATCAGGTACTTTACGCTAACCCTCCTGAAATTTGGCCCTACTTTCCCTTCCAGACACTCCGGAAGCGCATCCGGATGAGTCAGACCTATTTTAGTTTTGCCCTTTCGATTTGCAACGGTGTCCTCCGTCTGTCAAGACACCTTAAAAGGAGTATCATCTATGCTATCCTTCATATATTATTCCATAAGAGTGGAAGGCTGTTCGGATAGCTTGGCTTCGGCCAGGGGGTTGTTGTCCGGATCATTTGGTTTCTAGCAAAAGCTTTATTGTCTCCGAACTAGTGTGTTTTGAAGAGGTAGGAGTGGACTTAGCCTCGGAATGGAGTTTCGACAAGGGGTATTCTTCTCAGGGAACTTCTCAGCGTCCGAACCTATGGAAATAAAGGGTGAAGGCTTCCTAACACTAGAAACAATATTTTCTTTAAGGATAGAGTTCTGAGATTCTTGAACGGAGGATCCTGATTAAAGAGGAGAAAGAGTTGGGACAAAAAGCAATTTTCTGACCTTAGATAGCTTTGATGACGATGACCCTTGGTTTGTGTTTGCTTGTGATTGATTGATTCCTTCATTAGGAGAAACAGGAAGACCAACTGTGATTCTCTCGTCTCTTGCAACATTTCTTGTTTTTTCCAATTCAGACAAGTTCAGGCAACCCCCTTTTACTAGTGCATTTCTGGCTGTGAACATAAATTACTCAGGCGCAATTTGAAAAAAACATCACTAAGATTTCTCTCTCTAGAAACTTATTGTGTTTGTGAAGACAGTAAAATAATATACTAGATTTATATAACTGTGAAGATTGGAGGTTACCTAGGAGAAGATAGAGCGATCAAAGCAATGATTAAGGGCTACAAAGTACAGGGGTTAAAACCTTGGTAACTTTCTAGCCTAGTAGGTGCAAGAATCTAGGGGAAAATGGATGGGAGGTCAAAACAGAGCCTGACACGTGTCCCACGTTAAAGAGAGACTCTTGGAATTCTTAACGGTAAAATCAGTCCTACCAAATTTCGAACAGATTGACTCTTGAAATTCTTGACAGAGAAAGATAAAATTTTCAATTCGGACACATGAACAGATCGGGAAGAGATGATTTGATTCTTAAACGTTAGCTCTTCCAAACATTCTTTGTAAGACCTAAAGGGCTATTGATGAGGTCAAATATTTTAAGCACTGTAACTTGCTTTTATCTGGAGAGCAGTTCGGACCAAGCCACTACCATGTGAAACTAAACAGGACTAATATAGTGGGATGTGACTAAGCTAGGTGTTGGTCATCTCACATCTTGGGCTAATGGGTCCTTAAACTTGACCCGACTCCACAAACCGATCTGAAAGGCCCATAAAATAATTAATTAAGTATAAACACCCCTAACCACTTTCATTAATAAGAGTGATTAGAATTTAATACAAACACACAACCTAATTATCTCACTACACTCTACCTTAAACATTAAATTCACAAAACACTTTACTAAATTACCCTCAAACAGAAATAAACCATACTAATAGGTAACGTTTGTGAGACTAATCGGCCTGAAATCACCAATTCTAGGATCACTTTGGGCAAGGAAGGTATGGTTTGTTGCACGGAGGAGGCTACTGGTGTCAAATAACTCTCGAACACAATTAATGAAGTCAGTTCCCACGAGGTCCTAATTATTTTTTAAGAATGTTGAGGTGTATCCATCCAGTCTTGGAGCCTTGTCGTTCCCGATATTAAAAAGAGCATCTCTAATTTCATCAACTTCAACGGACTTAAAGAGCTGCTCAAATTGGTGTTCCCCAATGAGAGGGCCATGGCACATAACTTCTCGGTCAATAGGAGATTTTGGACGAGAAGTACCGAAGAGGTTTGTGTATAAATCGACAAGGAGAGAAGAGACTTCCGTTGGAGAGGTGGTGTGGGAGCCATCATCACAGACTATATAGGAGATATTCTTTCTGGCATTGTCACGGTTGATTAGGCTATAGAAATATTTCATAGCTCTATCACCATCGACTAAGTGGGTGCACCTTACATGTTGTTGAAGGAAGTTTTTCTCGGCAACGAGTAGGAAGTTTGCTCTAGCCCGTAATATGTGAACCTCTTCTTTCAAATCAATGTTATTCGGGTCAGCCATGAGAGATGAAATGACTTCTTTGAAGGCTGTATTTACAGTTGTGGTGCGCTCAAGAATGACACCATACTTGGCCCTATTCAAATCTTTTAGAAAACGTTTAAAGCATTCAACTTTCGTGCAATAACATATTGTATTGTACCATCATTAAATTTCCCCTATTTGTTTTCAATAATGCTAACGAAGCTGGGGTGATCAAGCCACATGTTGAAAAAATTTAGAGGCAAAAAACTATATTGAAAGTCACATGGAACCGAGGCTATGACTGGCCAGTGGTCTGAAACCAGCTCCATTAGCAGAAACGAGGCTTTGCATAAAAGAATCTTGTCACTCCAACCATGTTTTATGAGGAAACATTCAAGTTTGGACCAAACATTACCATTTGTCCATGTGTAGAAGGAACCTGTTGAGGGTGCATCGACAAGATCATGAGATACTCAAAAGTTATTTAAATCAATTAACTCATCATTTCGAAGGGGAACTACCCCAATGTGCTCTCCCGATGCGTAATAGACGTTGTAATCACTCATAATCATCCAAGGTAAGTGGATACTGGGCCCGGTGGTGGTGAGGTGACCCCAAAGAACTCTCATTTGCGGAACACTATACAAAAGGTATACAAAGGTAAACATTATCCCAGTTTATGAAGCGTGAAGACATAAAGTTATCAAAATGTTCTTTAGAAAATTTAGTTATTAAGAGGCAAAACGTGGGCAAAGAGTTCTTTTCAAAGAGCTTACAAACCGTGGAGAGAGAAGCGCCCCGATCTGTACTCCCACAAATTCCTCTGATGTTCTAAGTAATGAGCTTCATTGGTCAACCGATGAGTTGTTGGACACTCCACACCTCGTATTTTTCTTTGATATTTTGCTCATAACCTTCTGCTAAGGGATATTTGGTGGATCAACTTAGTTTCTCATGAGAGGTGTGGTTTCATCTTTGCTTTGCGGAAGACCAAAGATAGGTTCTTGGTCATTAATGTTTTCCGTTTGAGTGTCCATAAAGGGTTTGTTTTGGCAAGGCAAGGAGTCGGTAACGAGTGAAGTTGCATTCATTGCGAAGGTATGATCCATCTCATCTTCAATAATGGGTGTTGGTACTACATCGTTTTGTGTATGTGCGTTGGGGCAGGGGGTAGTTTGCCGAGGAGGCTCAAAAGTGGGTGGTTTATCTTTAGTCGTGTGTGTCCTTTCATTAGAAATCTTGCGTATATTTTGATTGGTTTGCTAAGGAGGCTCAGAAGTGGATGGTTTACTTTTAAGCACGTGCGTCATTTCATTAGCAATCTTGCACACATTGTTACTGGCCCGTGGTTTTTGTGTCACTGATTCTTTCATTTCGCCAGTCAACATAACGTCTTTGTCGATTCTATTTAACATAAGCGTTTTACTGTATGCGATGTAAGGTCCGTTGGCTAGAACTTGTAGCAAGTCTGATTCAGTGAGGAGCTTGAATACTGTCCATTCTTTCCCATTGATTAGGGTTTTACAACCAACTCCCCAGTGTCTAATGATGTTATCAAGCGCAATATTACTTGAAAATTTTCCGGCGAAACAACCGATGAGACAGTTGACCCAAGTCTCATCAAAATTAATCTTGTCTACTTGGTCAAGAGTGATATCTTCGCAATCTAAAGCAGGTGCAATGTACTGGTGTTTTAATCCTTTAAATTCCAACCAAGAACCTTGGAAGAGGCTGGAGAAAATCTTAGGATGATTTTGTGTAGTGTGGTATGAGAAGGCAGTGTGAGCATTCTTATTTAAAGGTTTTATAGCCCTGCGTTACTAGCATTAAACGCATTTAATGGAGTTGTTCCATTAGTTGAAGGGGTGCGAATGTTCTCATTTCCAGCAGTAAAATCAATGAATGGGTTCTTTTCATTTGATGGAGTAACTTGTATGTTATCATTAAATGGAATACATGAATGCGTTTTGTTAGATGAACGAACATGTGGATTGTCTTTATGAGCACTAAAGGCATAAGTTTTACTGGATGAAGGGTAATGCAGCCCACCATTATGTGCTTTAATGGTGTGTGCTCCATTATGGGACTTTAATGCAGCTGTTTCATTTAGCAAAGGGTTGTGAATCTTGGGAAGCCCTCTTTAGTGTTATTATTGACTATAATACTAGTGGGTTTGGTTTCAAGAGGATAAGAATAAACATTTAAATGTAATATTTCACCAATTTTTTTGATATAACTCAAAAATAACAAATTGATAATGAGAAAACCAATAGATTAATGGTAAGAATGACCAAAAACATATCACCAGGGCTTTGACGATATTGTGAATTTTATTCGTCACATATATGTTGAAATAAGTTAGGGTATCATTTCACAAGTACGTGCAAGTCTAGGTTTCGTAAATTTTAGTTTACTACATTTTGCAGCCCATCATCTACTACACATTTTGAAAATATGTTATATAAGTTTCTTGCATTTGTATTAACCCGTGTTTCGCAAATATTCTTATAAACTATATAGTATGGAAGGTTATGTTACAAAATGATAATAATAAGCATCCAACGTTAATATTTCACCAAAAATTCACACCACAATACAAAAACAACAAATAGATGAGTGATGAGAGAATAAATGACAAGAGAATAATATTGGATCTTGGACCTGATGTGACTGTGGTGTGATATTCTAGAGAGAATATTCTAGAGAGAGAAAGTAGAAAGAGAATATTATATCAAAAAATTATCCCATCTACCAAGAATAATGGGTCTCATTTATAGTAGGGAAGGGTAGACCCATTAATGTCTATGGTGGCCTTGTTTTATTTCTCTTTTAGTCCTGCATAAAATACTTTGTTTACACATTATCCTCTAATAAATAATAAACATTGTAATAGACACATCAACTTTCTTCTATTCACAATTGACTCCTTTTGATTAATATTGGCGAATTGCTCCTCATCAGTAGCCCCCAGTCTTCAAGAGCAGCGGGAATGAAGACTTGTAAAAGAATCAGTTTGGAGTGCTTCTGTCCCTTAGCCTCTAGTATCGACTGGTTGGTTTACCTAGGCCGGATCTTTTCTTTTAACTAATGTCCGAACCTTCGTATTTTTATTAAATGGTCGGTCGCGTTTATCCCCAACGCTGTTACGAATCATCTTGGGTCTGCTACCAATCTCCCTTAGTGACTTCTACATGGGCCTAGACCTGCAATCAGATTTTGAAAAGCGAATCGGGTAGATGTGGCCCATCTAATGCCTCTGTCTGAGCTAGCTAGTATATGCCTACTGTGCTAGTCTGACTAAGGGCGACACGTGTTGATCGATTACTCGAAGCGTGCTTGTTTGCACAGTTTCTCAAGAAGTCCTTTCGACTTCCCGCTGCTTTTCGTCGCTTGGACTTCCCCGTACGCGTAACAGCTAGGGGGGTTGCCTATAAATACCTCACAAACATGAATCACTCTCAGAGGCGTTCTAGAGAGAGAAAGCGTTGTCCGTATTATTCTAGAGAGAGAAAGCTTGTTTTATGAGATATATGTACCCGAAGCCAAAACCAAAAACTAAGAAAAATCCAGTGTTCGGATTCAAATAGTGGGCTAGCATTGGTGACCGCGCTGAAGAATATCGAGCCACGGGACTGATCTAGAGTTCTAATTCGAAACTTTTTGTACCCATGCCACTGCCTCACGATCCCGTTCTACCCGAACCGGTTCCAGCTGAGTCCTTAGTTATACCGGTCCTACCCTCCGCGAGTACCCCTGATAACACCGTTAGCTCTTCAAACAGCAGTTTGCTACATTTCCCTGCTACTCAAATCAACCGTCTAACACCTTTGTCGGTGAATTCCTATACCACTCTGACTCCTTTTCCTCCCCGAAGACGAGGCAAAGCTAAATTCCTTTCTATGGGCGACTCTCCAACCTGTGCTTCGCCTGTGAAGGAAAACTCCCCTAAAATGGTCCAAATTACTCGCGATATTAAAGGGTACCGGACCGGCACCAATATCGCGCGTACTTTCCTGGGCCTTAACCTGCAAGCCCAACTTGCTCGGACCGGGAGCAGTTCTGGTGCCGCATATCCTCCTATTCAATCGTCCGAACCTCCCGCGGCTAACCCCCCTAAATCTGATGCAGTCCCGGTAGATAATACCGAAGAGCCGGAAACGGATGCTATGGCAGCGGGCGAAGGTATTGTCGTTGCTGGTGGCGAAGCCACTCCTCCCAAAGAGCCTCTTCCCGAGGAGATAGAGGCAGTCAGTACTACTAACTACCATCGTTGGTTTCCCCAAGACGATGTCATTTCCCTTTTCGAGGGCAAGTATCTTTATTTTTCGACCGAAGAGCGGGAAGAGCTTTTGCTTCGGTGGGGTATCCCAGAGTGCTTTAATGTTTGATTTCCCGAACCCGGGGAGACGTCGGTGCATGTGGTGTCACGGGAAATCGTGATCTTCACCGAAATCTTCAACTGGGGTCTCAGGTTTCCTCTTGATGCCGAGATAGCTCTATATTTTCAGACCCTCAAAATCTGCCCCTCACAGCTAACGCCCAACGCGTGGTATATGCTGATGTCGTGCATCATGGCTTCGCGTCTATCGGGTCGGATCATGCCGATGGTCGTGTACATAGCCATGCCAGGGCTCTCGAAGTCCCCCAAGTCTCCCTTCTTCTATTCTTCTTTGGCCAACACTTGGAAGATTGTGAACGACTTTCTCGAGGGTGATAAGGGTTGGAAGCATCGGTTCGTCTTTCTCAGTGGCTGCTGGGAAAATGGCCTCCCCTATAGCAAGGAGAATCTGAGGCGATTGCTGCGGACTTGGGTTCCTAACGGTACGCAGATTTTTATTTTTTTTAATCGTCCGACCTGTTGTGCAGTGTCGAAGGATTTTATCCAGAGGCTGAAAAAATACCACTTCAAGCCCGGCAAAGTGACCTTCCAGATCTTAAAAGATTATGCAAGGAAGCACTGGGGTCGGGGGTTCCATCGTGCTTTCAAGGATACGAACCTGATTATGAGCAACCTCTGGCGGTGCTCGTCGGAGCCATTGACAATTGAGGAGATGCGCCAACCCCCAAGCTTGGTGGACTTGGTTGCGAGGACAAACGCGCCCGACACGCACTTGTTTCTTCTGAAGCGCAACAAGGCTCCCAGCAAGCGTCCTAAGTCAGATGAAGAAGCTGAGCATGATGATGCTGAGGCTGAAGGGGACGCTTCTGAAGGACGACAAAGAGAAAACGACGGGGTGGATGATGAGACCCACCAGTCCGAGGAGTTGGTCAAGAAGCGGAAGGGCAAGGCTGAAGCAGACGGCGCTCCAAATAAGAAACTGAAGCGTGCGAAAAAAGAGGGTCGGGCTCCCGTTGTTTCTGTGGCTGCTGATAACGACACCGTCCCTGAGCTTTTTGAGCAATTTGGGGGGGGGGGGGTTAAAGGCGCGACTGTGACCGATCCCATAACGGTGCTGCCCGATGATGCGAGCCCCGAAAAAGTGTCGAAAGATGCCACGACGTCCTCGAGCGAGGTCAAGCTGCCGGTCATTTCCGTGCCAGGGAGTCCGCACGCATTCCCTCTTCCGATCACGGATGGTCTGTCCCTGTCTCTGTACAACATGATTGTGCCCTTGGCCATGAAGGAACGACGGGCAGCGGAGCTAAGCCACAATCTAGGGGACGCGGAGGGGAAGGTTGCCGCTCTCGAAGAGGAAGTGAAGAAGGGGAAAGAAGCTCAGAGGCTGATGGAGGAGAAGCTGGAGGCGGCCAAAAAGAATTTGGCACTTGTGAAGAAAGACCGGGATGATAGCGCCGGAAAGCTGGGTCAAGAAATCGCCGACCTGAAGGCGGCAAACGCCCTTTTTGTTGAGCGATGCCAGATATGGACGAAGAAAGAAACGGCCGAGGCCAAGGCGGCTTATGTGTTGACCTTTCATTACCACTTCCCCGATCTGCCCCTGGGGTCAATGTGGCTGGATGTTCCTGAGGCCGACCACCCCGAGGGTGTGATTTGTGAGGATGATGAGACGAACGATACCAGAACGAATTCTGGGGGAGAGGATGACTGGCCTCTGATGCTGCTTTTTTGTTGTTGTTTATTTGAAGTTTTGTATTTACAAGGTCGGTAGAACCTTCTTGTTGAACTATGATTGTAACAACTCTTTTTTGAAAATTAAAAATATCCGCTAGTTTGCTGTCATGTTTCCTGGTCAACCAAAAATTGCTCATAGGGTCCGTAAATTTAATGCGTGGATCAGTTTAATCACTGAAAAACTGGTTAAAGTTCTGTTGATCAATTTAAATAGAAAAATCCGCCCATAGGGTCGGGAAAACGATATGTAGATCAGTTTAATTACTGAAAAACCGGTTAAGGTTCTGTTGATCAATTTAAATTGAAAGATCCGCCCATAGGGTCGGGAAAGCGATATGTAGATCAGTTTAATTACTGAAAAATCGGTTAAGGCTATGTTGATCAATTTAAATTGAAAGATCCGCCCATAGTCGTCTGTCAGCTCGTCAGCTGGAAGGCTTCTTTTGAACAATTCGGAGATATAAAGGTAAAATTTTGAATTAAAAATAGGGGTGAGCAAAAACCGAAAAAAACCGAACCGACCGACCAAACCAAACCGAAATTTGTCGGTTTGGTCGGTCTAAAAATAATAATATTCGGTTTCGGTTTTAAAATTTCAAACCGAAATAAATTCGGTCGGTTTTCGGTTTTTCGGAGAGGGGAACCGAATAAAACCGAAACCGACCGAAGTTATATATAGGTTTATACCATTTCTACCATCTACATTCCCTTTATCCTAGTGGTCGTATATTAGTATCTAAACCGCTTGTGGCTTGCGGGGCATGGGTTCGAACCCCGCTTATGTATTTTTGAACAAATTCATATTTGCGCCTACTGTCTTTACGTCTCATTTGCGCCTACTGTCCCTACATATTTGCGCCTACTGTCCCTACGTCTCATTTGGAATACCATAAAGGCACACCGCATCTTCAGCAGGATGAGACTGGTAGAAAAACTCCTGGCACTGGTAGAAAAACTCCTCATAAAGGCACACCGCATCTTCAGCAGGATGAGACTGGTAGAAAAACTCCTGGCACTGGTAGAAAAACTCCTCAAAATCAGTAGTGAGAGTAAACTTTTGGGTGTAAAGGGAATAAGTCCGTTGCTGTAAAAGAATTGTTTTCTTTCAAGCCAGAGAAAAAGAAAGGAGGGAGAGATATGACATCATATATACACTATACACTTGAATAGTAATATTATTATAGTATTTATTATATTAAAATTATAACTATAAATTTATTATTATAAATATAAAAAATTAATAATTAGTTTATATTATAATTTTTTTTTGCAATTTTTTTTTAAAATTCTTCAACTAAATAAATAATTCGAAAAAAACCGGATCGAACCGCACCGAACCGCACCGACCGAACCGCACCGAACCGCATCGACCGAACGGACCGAACCGCACCTCTATTAAAACCGAAAAACCGACCGAAACCGACCGAAACCGAAAAAACCAAAACCGAAAAAAAAACGATTTTTTTATTACTAAATCGGTTTAATAATATACAAACCGAATTATTTCGGTTCGGTTTAAAAATTTATAAAAAAACCGACCGAACCGACCGAATCTCACCCCTAATTAAAAAGGGTCGGTTGCCATTGATGCCTCATTAAAACCTTCTCGCGCCACCGATTTAAGGAAGAGTACATCCCCGACCAAAGGTTCTTTACAGAAATGGTTACAACAATTAACAAAGTTATTCCAAGTAAATTTTTAAATGTTCAATGTTCCACAGGAGTCTCAGCAAACGTCTGCGCGTGTCCTGCAAACGGTATGTTCCACTTTTAACCCGCTCTACTACTGTATATGGACCCTCCTAGTTCGGGGCGAGCTTGTCGAGGCTCTTATCCTTGGTGTGCAGAAAAACTCTCCGTAAAACTTTGTCCCCTAGTTTGAACTCTCGCCGACATACTTTGGACGCGTACCGGCTTCTCATCAAGGTCTGATAGTGTAAAGAATTTAGTTGTGCTCGACCCCTTTTTTCTTCAATCAGATCTAAAGCTAAGCGCCTGGCGTTGTTGTTTTCACTTTTCGTATAAGTGTCGACCCTGAACGACGGAAAGATTGATTTTGCGGGAGTGACGGCATCCATTCCAGAGACTAAGGCATAAGGTGACTCTTTGGTCGCTGTTCGAGGCGTTGTTCGGTAAGCCAATAATACTTCTTGTAAGTAATCCGACCACTTGCCGGCTTTTCCTCCAAATTTTTTTTGAGCCCTTCTAAAATGGTTCGGTTTGTCACCTCAACTTTCCCGTTTGCTTGGGGATGGAAGGGGGTGGAAAAATATTGCTTAATCCTATGGGTCGTACAAAAAGTCTTCATCTCATGGCTATCGAACTGGGGTCCGTTATCCATGGTGAGTTTCTGAGGCACCCCAAATCTACAGCAGATGTGCGACCAAATGAATTTGATGAAATCTTTGGTCTTTGTAGTCGATAATGGCTCAGCTTCCACCTATTTGGGAAAGTAATCCACAGCCACCACGATTGTCTGCCTTCTACCGGACGCCATTGGTTATGGTCCGACGAGATCGATTCCCTATCGGTCGAAAGGTGAGCCTTCAGATATTGATTCTAAAGGGGCCGCGGGAATGTTGATTGCATTCGTGAATCTTTGGCATGTGTCACATGTTTTCACTATCTGTTGTGCATCGGTCGTAACCGTTGGCCAATAAAACCCGGCGAGGAAGATTCTCCTGATTAATACCTTGTAACCATAATGAGCCGCCCTATCCGTCGTCTAGTTCAGATACAATTATCTGTGACTCGTTTACTCCCAAACACCGCAGTAAAGGCCGGATAAATTATTTTTTTGTATAAAACGTCGCCCAATAATATGTAGCCTCGGGATTTATTTCGTATTTTTCGAGCTGCTAGACTATCGTCTGGTAGTTGTCCATCGGCTAGGAAGGTAATAATATCCCTTCGCCAATCCGAGATAGTTAACGAAGACACCTGACAGGCCATTTCTGGTCGGTTATCCAGCTCTCTCCTCTGTATGATCGACGGGTTTTCTTGCTCGGTCACCCAGGGGTAATTGCTTGAGCATGAAGCCGATGCTAGCGAATCAGCTATCATATTTTCGGTCCTCGGGACATGCTCATATGTTATCTTGGCAAAAGACGTGGCTAAAACTCGTAGTGCTGCTAAGTACTGAACCATATGCTCTTTCCTAGCTTCCGATGCTCCCGAGGCTTGATTGATCAAAAGTTGAGAATCACTGATAAGGCGCACATGTGTAGCCCCACATACCTGCGCTAGTCGCAAACCGGCCAGGGCGGCCTCGTATTCGGCTTCATTGTTCGAGGTTCGAAAACCAAATCGGATTGTCTGATGCATACTTATGCCCGTCGGTGTAACTATCTGTACGCCTGCGCTGCACCTGTTGACGTTTGAGCCACCATCGATTCGGATAATCCATTCATCTGGTTTGGTCGATTCATGCGGTGGGTCTTGGTGCGGTCGATCGGAATGGAATTCCACTATAAAATCAGCTAGGGCTTGGCCTTTGATGGCTGTCTGCGACTCGAAGTTGATGTCAAAATAGCCTAACTCAACCGACCATTTGGGCATTCTTCCCGACATGTCCGGTCGCTGAAGTACGTACTTCAGTGGAAATGTGGTTCGGACGATAATGGGGTGTGCCTGAAAATATGGTCGCATTTTTCACGCCGTGGTCACCAAAGCTAGAGCCATTTTTTCCAGTTTCAAATATTGCGTCTCTACGTCAAGTAAGCTTTTGCTTACAAAGTATACCGCTTTAGGGACCGCCCCTGATTCGCTGATCAGAGCCGCACTTACTGCAAAATCCGAAACCGCTATATAAAGAAAAAGAGTTTCCCTCGTCAGAGGCTTTGTTAAGAGGTTCGGGGAAGATATATAAGCTTTGATCCCTGAAAAGGCTGCGTCGCACGCCGGCGTCCAAGAAAAATTCTTGGCGTTTCTCAAAACCTGAAAAAACGGAGCGCACTTGTCAGACGAGCGAGAGATAAACTGATTCAGGGACGCAAGACGCCCGGTTAATATCTGGACTTCTTTGATATTCTTAGGTGGTGTCATATCGGTAAGAGCCTGTAGTTGAGTAGGGTCTGCCTCGATTCCTTTTTCGCTGACAAAAATCCCAGAAACTTGCCCGAACTTACCCCAAAGGAACATTTCTCTGGGTTTAGCTTGATATTTATACCCCTTATATTATCAAAGGTTTCCCTTAAATCGTTGAGATGGTCTTCGTTTGTGCCACTCTTTACCAACATGTCATCTATGTAAACTTCCATATTTCTCCCTATTTGGCAGTCGAAGATCTTGTTAACTAACCTCTGATAGGTTGCTCCAGCGTTTTTTAACCCGAACGACATTACCTTATAGCAATACAAGCCCCAACCTGTAATAAACGCCGTGCTTTCCTAATCCACTGGGTGCAATTTGATTTGGTTGTAGCTTGCGTATGCCTCCATAAATGAGAGTAACCGGTTATCGGATGTCGAATCTACCAACTGTTCGATTCTTGGCATCGGGAAGGGATCCTTCTGGCATGCTCGATTAAGGTCGGTGAAGTCCACGCACATCCTCCATTTCTCGTTCTTCTTTTTGACCAGGACGGGATTGGATGTCCAGAGTGGGTAATTTGATTATTTGATGTGCCCGACGCTGAGCATTCGTTCGACTTCTTTCATGATGATTTCTGCTTTTTCCGGCGCTTGCTAGTGACCCCAAGGGAAGTCCCATTAATTGCTAGTCCCGCGCTTGCTCCATCTCATGATCCATTTTAGGGGCCAAAGCAGCTCGGTAGCATTCCATTGCTGCTTTCTGGCTGCTCCGCACTACCCCCGTGTTGTTCTCGACCACGTACTTCAAACACTGGTGAACCGTAGAGGATACCGCGTGCATTCATGACAGCCTCGATCTACCAAAGATTGCATTATGAGAGGTCTGCGCGTCTACCACGAGAATAACATAGTGACTTCCTTTTTAAATGGTCCGCGGCCAAGCTGAACAATGCCTTCAAATTCTCCAACCACGTCGGCTGCCAAACCTGTAAACCCTACAATAGTCCGATCCGAGCGCGTAATGAATCGCGGCGCTCTGAACTTGGCGAAATTTGATGCAAAAATTATGGTGGCCAAACTCTTGGTGTCAATCAAGATGCGTTGGACTTCTTCCCCCGCAATGGTCGTCCCGATAACGACAGCGTCCTCATGAGGTCCGTCGATATCCCTCATGTCATCATCGTCAAAATACAGAATCAGTGAAGGAACGGTTTTGGAATGGGGATAAGGTTGAGCTTCTAACTCAGTAGCCAAGTTCAAAATATGTCGCTTTCTGGATGAGTGCGTAATTCTTGCCATAGAGTCACCTCCAAAAATAGTTAATGATTCGAAAAATAAACAAAGGTTTCTTACACTCCTGTTACTCTCCGCAGCCTCCTCCTCGATGACCCCGATGATGTTCCGATCGATATCTGGATCTAGATACTCGATGGATACATCGAAAGGGTCGGTCACTTCGGAAATTGTCATGGTTGTCTCAGATTTCGGTATCGTCACAATTTCTTTCGATGCAGCGCCCTGCTGTGATTTCTTTTTCACGTACTCGAGAAGGTTCTCGTACTCTATCAGCATCTGTATCTCTTTTTTGAGGGCAATGCAATCCTTGGTATCGTGTCCCATATCTTCGTGGTAGCGACAATACCGGTTGTTCCTGTGCTCCCGAGGTGTCGGTATGGGGAAAGGCCTTCGGTACATCCCACTTTTCTTGGTTTTCTCATAAATAGAAGAGACACATTCTGTGAGGTCAGCGAAGTAAGCGGGTCGGATCCACTTATAGACATGGGTTGCGAGACCATTTGGCATGTCGACTTCGCTTTTTGGCTCTGGAGAGCCAGGGGCTTGACTGGCAAGGACTGGGTCGGCGGAATTGTG
This sequence comes from Limnanthes douglasii subsp. nivea, assembly GCA_036936605.1. Lineage (NCBI taxonomy): Eukaryota > Viridiplantae > Streptophyta > Magnoliopsida > Brassicales > Limnanthaceae > Limnanthes > Limnanthes douglasii. The sequence goes on from JAUPFV010000005.1 coordinate 23,410,459, forward strand.
CTGACTGGCTGGACCTGCTGAGCATAGTTAGACTGAGCCCCTTGTTTTATGACGACCGACGCTTGTGCGCTCTGCTGAATTTGTGCAGCCAATTCAGACGCCTCGGTCTTTTCTATCAGTATCTGTTTTTCCATCTGGGCCAGAAGGGCGGAAAAAGTGAAAGCTTGCTTTTTGGTGACCGCTTGCTTCATCGGTCCTAGCAATAATCCCAAGCGGTAAGCTGTTAGCGCCAAGTTTTCTTTGCAATGGTCCAGGTCGGTCTTAGCGTCAATAAAACACCTGGTGTAATCCCCGAGGCTCTCTCCTAGCCTCTGCTTACAGTTCATGATCGTATCCCCATTGGCTCGGAAGCTTTTGATCCCGACGAAATGCTGACGAAACATCATCCAGAACATCCCGAATTTTTTGATACTACCCTGCGGTAGACGGTTGTACCATTTTGATGCCCGGTCTTTAAATGTCATTAAAAATGCCCGACACAAAATCTTATCGTCGTTGTCGAAGCTTAACATAAAGTTTTTGAATGCTTCCAAATGATTATCTGGGTCCCGCTTACCGTGATATTTTTCTAATTTGGAAATATCAAACCTCTTCGGGAGATGCCCGACAATATTTTGTCAGACAACGGCGAGGCTCTCCAATTCATTCAGAATCCGAACGCGCCGCCTCCAAGTCCCTCGGTCTGAATCCCATACAGACCTTCATCTCCCAGGTTGATGAATTGGCTGATGACTCGGTACCCTTGGTTTTGGCTGTTCGATGGTTGCCACTGGGCCTGAGGCACGACCACCCGCTCTTCTCTACTGCCTGTTTACACTTCTTCCTTCTCGAAAGACACCGGCGTCCTTTTCTCAGAGCTACCCATTTTAAACTTAGGAGAGTCAGAACGAGGCGCCATGTTTCACCGAGAGTGGCTCTTCTGCGCATGCTTGCTCAATCTCTCCTTACGTGGGTAGTCTCTTCCTGATGAATCGTCTGAAGTTTCATCCATAGAGATCCCCTGATTATCCTTGGTGTACGGCCCTGTTCTCCCATTCTACCTGTCCTCCGGGTGAGATTCCCGATAATATCTAACGGGACGGGCGTCGATACGAGGGTCAATAGTCTGGTAGCCTTCGCCGCGGTTGTCTACAATTGGTTCTTTCTCTTTGGCTTCCCAGGCCCTTTTATCAGCTAACGCCCGCTCCTTTTCAGCGTTTAGCTTCGCGATGTCTTCCAGCAGCTGTCTCCGAGTCGTGATGAGGGTCGACCGTTTGTCCCGACCCTGCAGGTAATATTCCAGACCCGGTGCTTCCTCACCTTCAGACACCGAAACGACTCAGATTACTTCTCTCCCGACCCTCTGTCCGATAGCTTGGTCATTCATTCTTTAAGGTCAGATCTCGATTTTAAAAGAAAAAAGATTCCTTTTTGGTATCAAGGATTCCCACAGACGGCGCCAGTGATGAGAGAATAAAGGACAAGAGAATAATACTGGATCTTGGACCTGATGTGACTGTGATGTGATATTCTAGAGAGAATATTTTAGAGAGAGAAAGTAGAAAGAGAATATTATATCCAAAAATTGTCCCACCTACCAAGAATAATGGGTCTCCTTTTATAGTGGGGAAGGGTGGACCCATTAATGTGTTTGGTGGCCTTGTTTTATTTCTCTTTAGTCCTTCATAAAATACTTTGTTTACACATTATCCTCTAATAAATAATAAACATTGTAATAAACAGATCAACTTTCTTCTATTCACAATTGACTCATTTTTATTAATATTGGCGAATTGCTCCCTCATCAATGAGGAAAAAAACAAAAGAGCAGTGGTTAGAATGACCAAACATATTTTTCTAATACTTTAGCAAAATAGTGACTTCCATTCGCCTACTATGTCGTGAAATACGTATGTAATTTTTCACGCTAGCTTAGTGAAATACTGTATAAAATCCAGTAGAGACAAGGTGATAAGTTAATCAAATTCAGCATAATCTGATAAAATATATTGAAATATGTCCACTAATTTGACATAATTTCATGAGTTCATAGGATACTAGTGAAACGTAGTATACATTTCCTTACTAAATAATGTATATTCCAAATACATGTGCTATATAGGTTTCAAAATTTTGATAAACTATGTTTCATAAGACATGTATTACTTAGTTTTCACAATTTAAATATAAGGTCATGTTTCACAACCAAAATACCATGTGTTTAAGAAAATATTCCATATCATGTGAAACCTTAACAAAACTTAATTTACAAAACATGTCTATCAATTGACATGTGAAACTCTAGCAAATTTATCTATATTGTGTTTCATAACGCATACGTACCACGCTTTGCAAATAACATCTTCATTTACGTCATTGTCATAGCGACAAAAAAAGTCTATATTTTTTTGGTTTGCTACAACTTGATTCAATGGTAAAAATTGGCTCGTATACAGATCTAATACATGTTTCCAATGCCAATGACACTATATTTACAAACTATCAAAATAAATCCAAATTTGATTTAGAATTTTATTTTTATTTTTATGTGCTAAAAAGATAGAAAGTTAAAAGATTCAAAATCACAAATCTCTGAACTAATAGCTAGAGATGGATTTGTCGAAATAAACAAGTCTTGAATGTTAGTTTGAGTTCGTTCTATAATTTTTTTTGACGAAACTGTATTTTTTTAAGAATGAAAACATATTGTTGTAACTGGGTATAGTAGTTTAATTTATATGCTCTTTAGAAATCAAATGATATCTTTGTCCAAAACAATAACTACTTTTAGCAATTTTGTTATATTTCTAGTACTATTGGTTTTAATAAAATTATTATTTATAGTTGTTTGCTAAAATTAACTCCTACTCTTTTTTAGTTTATTTTGTTTGTGTTTTTAACATATTTTATTAATAATTTTTAAATAATATTGATTTTATTTGTATTATTTTTATATTGAAATTATTATTTTTTAATTTGTTTAGAAATAAAAGTGATCATACTTGTATTTTTTATTAATTATTTAACTAATAAAATATGTCTAACGAATATAAATTTTATAACAAATTATTATTAAATAAATAAAATTTGATCATTTATTAACAAAAACGAATAAAAACTATAAAATAAAAATGAATTAGTACCCAAAATTAAGATAGTGTCACTTGGTACCTCCACCTAAAATTTGGAAAACAATATCCCCGGGTTATATATACCCGCTCGTACCTTCACCAGTACTCACCTGAGAGTTGTTTGAAAAACATACATGAGAGTTGTTTGAAAAACTAACCTAAGAGTTGTATGCAACTCTCTCGATTTCCTAAGAGTTGTTTGCAACTCTCTCGATTTCCTAAGAGTTGTTAATGGTGAAATTTTATTTTTTTTTAAAAATCAAAATATATCATCAATGGATCTAGTTTTGTTCATCTTAAAAAAATAAAAGTGATGGTACTTTCATATACTTTTTCCGAGCTCCGGTTTGAAAGATATGGATCATTAAAAAAAAGTAAGAAAGATAAATTTTGGTAACGTGGTTGTTGATGAAGGGTGAGGGTAGTTAGGGTATTGAAATAATGTTAGGTATTAAGTGGGAGTTTAATAGTTGAGATGTGTATTAAGAAGTAATAAAACGAAACTTGGGTACTAGATGGTTATATAATAGTTGAGTGGTTACTTAAAAGGGTAATTTCTCTAGAGAAAAGTACCCCTAAATACCTTCTCAAGTATCAAATACCAAGATGGTACCCGTTTTTGGACTAGTTTCATAAACTACCTAGAGCCACATTTTGGACAATTATACCCTCTAGGGTATAAAAGGGGTTGTTTTTGGTGAAACCCCTTTTTTCACCTTCTAATCAGACTTTTGGGTTCCAATTTCCCCCACTTTCTCATTTCTAATTTTGAGGAGAGAGAAACGAAAAGAACGATACAAAACCCTAAACGTCGAACCTTCAGAACTCCAGCGACACCGTGTGTCATTAGTACTCCGGCCACCGAAACAAACGACGATAGCCAGAATTCCGGCGACCGTACCATCGTCCGCCTCCGTCACCGTCGGAAAGGTACGTTTTTGGTCTTCTTCTTCAGACTGTGTGTTTTTCAGCGTAACTAACCAGTAACGGTTAGGGTAGATTTCGTAGACGTTGCCGGAGTTGTGAACATCGATAGAGTTAGGTTTTGAAGAGTTGTCCTCACTGCAGCGAGATTTTATCGTCTCTTTTAACGTAATGATTTAGGGTTAATGATTTGTGTTGAAATGTAGTTGTAGGACGTGGCTGTCGACCTTCGGTAGAACTTGTTTAGTGTGGAACTGTTATGAACTTATTTTGTGTAGAACTAGTGAAACATGTACGTATCTATCTCCTCGAACTGTATAGTTTGCCTTATCTATCATAGTCGTTGCTGTCGACCTTCAATAGATGTTGTTTTGTGTGGTAGTGGTTTATCGTGGCCTTATCTATCATTATGAACTGTATATGTTGCCTTATTGTATCGTAGTCGTTAGGGGTGAGCAAAAACCGAAAAAAACCGAACCGACCGACCAAACCAAACCGAAATTTGTCGGTTTGGTCGGTCTAAAAATAATAATATTCGGTTTCGGTTTTAAAATTTCAAACCGAAATAAATTCGGTCGGTTTTCGGTTTTTCGGAGAGGGGAACCGAATAAAACCGAAACCGACCGAAGTTATATATAGGTTTATACCATTTCTACCATTTACATTCCCTTTATCCTAGTGGTCGTATATTAGTATCTAAACCGCTTGTGGCTTGCGGGGCATGGGTTCGAACCCCGCTTATGTATTTTTGAACAAATTCATATTTGCGCCTACTGTCTTTACGTCTCATTTGCGCCTACTGTCCCTACATATTTGCGCCTACTGTCCCTACGTCTCATTTGGAATACCATAAAGGCACACCGCATCTTCAGCAGGATGAGACTGGTAGAAAAACTCCTGGCACTGGTAGAAAAACTCCTCATAAAGGCACACCGCATCTTCAGCAGGATGAGACTAGTAGAAAAACTCCTGGCACTGGTAGAAAAACTCCTCAAAATCAGTAGTGAGAGTAAACTTTTGGGTGTAAAGGGAATAAGTCCGTTGCTGTAAAAGAATTGTTTTCTTTCAAGCCAGAGAAAAAGAAAGGAGGGAGAGATATGACATCATATATACACTATACACTTGAATAGTAATATTATTATAGTATTTATTATATTAAAATTATAACTATAAATTTATTATTATAAATATAAAAAATTAATAATTAGTTTATATTATAATTTTTTTTTGCAATTTTTTTTTAAAATTCTTCAACTAAATAAATAATTCGAAAAAAACCGGATCGAACCGCACCGAACCGCACCGACCGAACCGCACCGAACCGCATCGACCGAACGGACCGAACCGCACCTCTATTAAAACCGAAAAACCGACCGAAACCGACCGAAACCGAAAAAACCAAAACCGAAAAAAAAACTATTTTTTTATTACTAAATCGGTTTAATAATATACAAACCGAATTATTTCGGTTCGGTTTAAAAATTTATAAAAAAACCGACCGAACCGACCGAATCTCACCCCTAGTAGTCGTAGCTGTCGACCTTGAGTAGAGGTTGTTTTGTGTGCAACTGTTATGAAGTGTACGTATCTATCATTATGAACTGTATATGTTGCCTTATCTATCATAGTGGTGGGTGTCGACCTTGAGTAGAGGTTGTTTTGTGTGGAACTGTTATGAACTGTACGTATCTATAAGTCGTGTCTATCAATTTCTGCTATCTATCATACTTGTGATTGTGATTGTGGTTTAAAAAAAGTTAAAAAATTGTGATATGTTGTTGAAATAGGAGTACAGGAGAGAAAGATGTGACTTTTAAGGTGTTGTATTGTGGGATTTGTCATTCTGATCTTCACCAACTCAAGAACGAATGGGGCATGACCAAATATCCTATAGTACCAGGGTATGCTACTTTCAGATTATACCATTTGCTCATTTGCTCATTTGCTATGTCATATATAATGTTGAATTTTGTTTCAACAACAAAGAATATTTATCAGTATATAATTGATAGATCCAGATAAGCAAATGATATAAAAAGTAATATAATGTTTAAGGTTGAAATACAATATGATATCACTTGGCCCACCAAACATATCTTGTTCCTATGATGTTTGTCTTAATTTGGTTTCCTGATTGTTCAAGTTTTGTCCTTTAGGAATTGAGTTTTAGTGTCCATAGTGTAAGCCTTTTTGCTCTTATGGTTCTGTTAGAACAAATTTTTGGGACCATTTCAGTCACTACTAGTAAATTTTAGAACCAATCACAAATAAAATAGCTTTGTTTCTCTAATCTTTTTTGTTTCACAAAAGTATTAAGTGAATGGAAGAAAATAATTCGAGTGGAAAGCCATTGTAAAGTTTCTCGACTTTTTAGTTTATAGTTTCTCTTAAGTAAACTCGATTATTTAACTAGTGATTTGAAATCGACAAATATTGCAGGCATGAAATAGCAGGTGAAGTAACAGAAGTTGGAAGCAAAGTGACAAAGTTCAAAGTCAGTGACAAAGTTGGGGTTGGGGGCATGGTTGGATCATGCCGTTCGTGTGAAAGCTGCTCCAACGACCTCGAAAATTATTGTCCTAAATGGATCGGTACCTATGACACTGACGGTACCTGTTGAGCAGTCAACAAGCCACTTGACTGCAGTAATGAGGCTATATAGAGGGGTGTATTCAGTGTCATGTATTTTGGCGATTTCTTCGATGGGGTTTTGCCACTGCCTAGTGGTAGCAGGGTTTGAGTTATGTTTGATAGTAGAAATCCTCTCCTTCGGTGCCAAACAAACGCCCTCTAACTTCAATGTGTTTTTAATCTTGTTTGTTTGATCTTTGAAACTAAAAGTGTGATTTTAGTATAGGTGAGTTGTTGTAGCATAGGCAAAATCCCTCTGTAATTTGTCTCCTTACAGGTTGACCGTACATATTTCTGTATTGGTTCTCGAATATATTTTTTCTAGATATCATGTGTTGGTGGTTTTGGCTCCAACAATGATATGTATAAGATTAATGGGACTGCAAACATGAATGCAATTAGAGCTGCTTCAGAAAAAAGTAACACATTTACATATCTAGATTGTAAAGCTTTTTTCTATAATGTGTATCTTAAGTCGGCTTCTTGCTGGTATTACCAGGTACTTAAGCTGTGCAGAATCGTTTAACTGCTCTATAATTTTTGAACCAAAAAAATATGTTAGCAAGTAAGATAGTGTCTAGCAATGTTTCATGCCGTATCTAGCAGTGTATACAAGGCATAAATCACAACTGACAAATAATATAGTGTCTAGCAATCAGATATGCACTAAAATCGCAATGTAGGTTCACTAAAATCGCAATGTAGGTTCACTAAAATCGCAAGGTATGCATTGTGAGACTGTAATTTGTCTAGGTTGTTTGTAGATCATATCCAGCAGGGTGTTCCTTCTTGTCTAGCAATGTGTGCCTTCATATCTAGCAAGGTGTTCCTTCGTATCTAGCAAGGTGTTCCTTCATATCTATCATTTCCATCGTGAGAGAACAAGAGCTATAAAAGTCGGTCTTATCTGCGACGGTCCTTCTGCTGAGCTCCAGTTTTGATTATTACAAGCGGCTTGTTGTTTTTTTAAACATTAGATTAGTGTTGCTTATTCCTAGTTACCGAGTATTGTAATTGAAAGATTTGGTTCAGCGGGAAATGAACGCTTTACTGAATTTAACGTCAGTCTGTCGAATATTTTGATGTAGTAACAAACGATGCATCGACTAAAATATGATTATAATGTGTATGCGTATCAGTTCTTAAGTGTGATCTGCATCTTATTTTCAGTTATACTCAAATACTCCTACAGATTTTGATTTTAAACGGATTACAATGTTCTTGTCAGAGATTTAAAAAGCTTGTTATGAGTTTTGATACCTTTGGGTTTTTTTGCAGTTTTCAGCAGTTCTTTGTGTTTTAAAACACAATAGTCTGATGGAAAATGCGTTTTCAGCAGGGTGTTCCTTCTTGTCTAGGAATGTGTTCCTTCTTGTCTAGCAATGTGTTCCTTCTTGTCTAGCAATGTGTTCCTTCTTATCTAGCAAGGTGTTCCTTCTTATCTAGCAACGTGTTCTTCATGAGAGCGTTTAGTTTATAGTACAAACATGAGAGCGTTTAGTTTATAGTACAAACATGAGAACCATTAGCTACATGGAGTATATGCACCAAATGCATTGTCTACAGCCCCTGCCCAGATACCTTAAGATTTCTAAAAACTGTAAACTTTTTGTATATGGGGCATGTTTGTTTTCTTAATCTCTGTAGGAGTCTGATTCTGTTCAATTCTTTTGGATCTCCTCACACTCACTCATAAAAACTTAGAAGAAGATATCAAATCAAACAAAGGTAGAAATAGAAAACAAAACACAAGATGAATGAAACACAAGATGAATTGTCTATTACAACTTCTTCAAACACACAACGGGACTGGCTATGACATAATCAAAATGTTGAATTGAATCACAACAGCTTAATTGGATTGAAACAGTGAGTCAGTTTATATATACAATGCAATAACTTAAAGAAGGTACATGAACTATGGTAACGAAAGGAATGAAAACGGCACTTCTTCAGTTACTCCCTTTTCCATCTCCATTTTGCACCTCCCATTTTGCAGTACCCAACACAGCTTGAAGCTCCCTCGAAAGAAACTACCCATAAATACCTCGAAAGCTCATGCTGTATCTAGCAATGTCTCATGCTGTATCTAGCAATGTCTCATACTGTATCTAGCAATGTCTCATGCTGTATCTAGCACTGTATACAAGGCATAAATCGCAAATGATAAATAATATAGGGTCTAGCAATCAGATATGCACTAAAATCGCAATGTATAAAACAGAGCTGGAAAACTGCAATTTCTTACCGGAATGTAATCAGAGCCGGTATCGATGCTTTGATTCGACCAGAAACAGAAACTAAGCAGCCAACAGCATTCGAGCAGTTGGCACTTTTCATGTTAATGTAAAATAAGGAAATAAAGGAGTCTTTAGAGCTTTGTGTATATCTAGACAAATATAATAAGAGAGAAAGAAGAAAATCTTGTATTACACAGAAACTGCTAGGCTGACAAGTAAAGCAGGAAGAGATCACATGCATCCGAATCCAACCAACTAAAAATAGGATTTCTTATATGTTTTCCTTACTTTACTTTCTACCCAATGAATGCCTAAATGTTTTACTTCAATTTTTCAAAATTCGAAAGTTCTTACTTGCTCTAAGTTTCTGATGATTTCATTAGGTCTGAGAGAGAATTTTTCTTTGGAACACTCCTAGAAATCTAGAATAATTTTCCTCTTAAGATTTTGTTAAGATATAAAGCAGAGCTAAAATTACTAACAGTGGCCGTTAAATATCGAATGAAATTTACAGTGATTAGCTTGTAGAGCTGGTGTCATTGTAAGTACCTGGACGGAGCCATTAGAGGAGAGAGGTGGATCGAAAAGATCAGGAGATAAAAGAGCTTCACGATCGTTTTCTGCTTTTAGGTTGTGCAGTGCTTGTCCATGCCTTATCTGTTTATATAAACATAAACGTTATTTGTTAATCCAAACCTTACTTTACAAACGAACAATAAATAATAATAATAATAAGAGAAGAAGAGGAACCAACCAAGTGCAGTATTTTACAATTCTCCAGTGGGTACACCAAGCTTGAGTCCATCTCTACAAATTTTAGTAAATGAAAGTCATCACATAATCTCTTAGTTTTATAAACTTATCATTTTCTCACACGCTTTCTTTCTTCAAACGTAATAAAGTTAAGGTTCGTCATGTTCGATCGGACTGGAAATGTCACCGGCGATATTCGACAGTTCGTCAAAAAAACAGCTCGCCGGTGAGAGGAACGCAGGACCTCGGTGTTTGTATGGTTCGCCGGTGATTAAGACTAGTTCGACGGTGGTTGTATGGTTCGCCGGTGGAGAGAGAGAAGAAGAGGAGAAAGAGAGAAGAAGAGGAGAGAGAGAAGAAGAGTAAGAGTGGAGGCTGTTTTGAATTTCAAAATTCAAAAATAGAATGGGGGCTGTAACAAAAAACCCTAATTTTTCACAAATCAACCTTATATACTAGGTTGAGGGTAATCTTGGTATTAAAAAAAGAAAAGGTATTAGAAGTGGATATGTTTAATGAGATGGGTATTAAGTGAGCATTAACCCATTTTTGGGTACTAGGTTGTAATAGGTTTGGTTAAAAGGTACTTAGTATGTCATTTCCCATTTCTCTATATATAATACAATAAAACATAAAGATTTCAACTAACAAAAACGTAAATAAAAATTAAATTACTAATAATCACGTTGGTAGAGATCAATTTATGGACAACACTTGATTTTTTAAATTTACCAAAAACCACATGTAGCATAGAATCTTCCAAGAATAATCCTCAAAACACAAACACGTACAACATTTAATCCTGATTATTTTTAACCTTCAAAAACTTCATATTTTTAGAACTCTAACTTATTATTTTTTAAACACATATATTTCTATATTTAAAAGAAGAATAAAACGAAATTCATTAGTGATATGTTTGGAGAATTTTTCTTTCAATGCCAAATTCGTAACCAAATCCTTCTCAAAATGTCAGCTAAACTACAGTTTCTTCTTTCACAACCAAAATTGCACGTAACTCCATAAATTCATTTAAAAAAAGTTTTTTCATCATAAAAATGCACATGTTTTCGCAACTACAAAAAAGTTAGTTGTTTCACTTAATTAACATTTATTTCACAAAACAAGCTTCTATTTTGTTTTTTCATAAAAACATGCATATTTAGTAATCAAAGTCTTATTTCTCCAACTATTTTTCTTCTTATTTTCATAAAATATTTGCATGTAATTCCGTAATTCTAATTTTTTTTTAAATTCTTTTTAAAAAAAGTTTCACCACAACAATGTTTATTTTCTGCAAATTAAAAAAGTAAGTTGTTTCACCCACAACTAACACTTATTTTCACAAAACATAAGTGTGTATGTTGTTTTTTCACACAATGAGACTTATTTAGCAACCTAAGTCTTATTTCTGTAATTATTTTATTCTTATTTCCAAAACAAATTTGCACGTATTTCTGCAACTAAACAAAAGTTACTTTTAGCAACTAAATTACACAAAAATTTACAATTAAACAATAGTTGTTTTTTGCAGCCAAATTACACGTAATTTCGTAACTAAACAACATTTTTTGTAACCAAATTATACGTAATTTTGACAACTAATAATAATAATAATATATCGGCTAAAAAATATTGTTGGTCCCCTATGTATACCCTGTGTATCATGGTAGTCATTGATCTTCACTTTTGTCTCTCACCCATCCTTTATGTTTTAGAAATTTGCACGATCAGTCTTCCCACACATGTGAACCATGAAAAAATGACACGTGGCACTCCAAAATCCCAAGTTTTTTTTATCACTTTTGGTCCCTAAATTTTTTTCCCGATTTTACTCAACCCAGTCACATGTCAGTCACAACGTGTTTTTTACTTTTTACCATGTATAATTTACCTACTATTTTAACCAAACTTCAAGTTAATTGTGCTGGATCCAGGTTAAAACTCAAACCCAACCCGAATACCCATTAATACAACTCAAATACCCATCTCTAAAAACCCAATTAATTATGTAGGTAAGTAATAAATCGAATAAAATTAATACAGAATAAATAAATCTGAAAACTCAAATACAAAATCATGTTTCTAAGAAACCAATCAACCTATAAATGGAGTTTCTAAAACATCTCAGATCTCTACCTTTAAGTGTTCTTTTGTATCCAATTAAAACTAGAAAACACAATTTTTCGTTCGATTCTCTTCCCCAATATCACATCAGGTGGAATCATTTCACCTCATTCACCTTCATCGCTTTCCAACTTTTTCATCTCACTGTACCTCAATAATATATTTTCTAGAATTTTTATAGGTTTTGACATATTCTTTTTCTTCGTACTTTTGTTGTTGTTGTTGTTGTTTGTATCGTCGTCTTCATCGTTTTTATTTGTGTTCTGCAATTCAATATAACAATAGGGGTAATTAGGGTTTCACAGCATTTAATTGGGGTTTTAGAGATGAGTATTTGTGTTGTATTAATGAGTATTCGGGTTAGACTTGGGTTTTAACCGGGGCCAACCGATTTAACTTGAAGTTTGGTTAAAATAGTAGGTGAATGATATAAAGTTAATGGTAAAAAGTAAAAACACGTTGCAGGTGACTCGACATGTGACTGGGCTGAGGGACGGGTAAAATTATGCAAAACTATAGGGGACCAAAAATGATACAAAACTTGGGATCTTTGGGTGCCACATGTGAGTTTTTTTCATGATTCACATGTGCGGGAGGACTCATCTGCAGATTTCTAAAACATGAAGGATGGGTGGGAGACAAAAACGAAGATCAATGACTACTATTATACACGGGTATATATGGGAAACCAATAGTGATTTTTAGTCTAATAAATTTTTCATAGATCTAGTTTTATTCGAGTTAAAAAAATAAAATCAATAATTTTTTAAAATAATTTTTTAAAGTTATGATTTAAAAAATATTACCACAAAACCAAATTAGATATTTTAGACTAACCCATGATTATATATAAATATTCCCAATAGGGTAGCCGAGTTCATTGAGTAAGACATGCGTGTGACCAAAGGTCTCTCTGCATACGGTTTTTCGGATGAGCCTCTCACCTTGTATGATACACCTTCTAGTGTTGGTTTGCAAACTATTGCGTCAGACTGAGAGTTTATCCTGTGCGCATTCATTACACTTTAAGTAGCGGTTGCAGGTTTTCTAAAAAAAAATTAAAAAATACAACCGTATAATTATTATACATTGGTTGTTTTTATAAATAAGTTTAACTTTAAATATTCATTTGCAGCTTCTTTAAAAAATATATATAAAAAATGGCTTAAACCCATTAAAATATGATACCCAATGGTTATTTTGTTATGTTCGGGTGTCACCCACTCAAAATGTTTAAGTAAAAAAGGAGTTTTACACTTTCAGAGTTACATATCTAGTAACTACGATTGACTATAGTCAAATTCAAATAAATAACGAATTGAATTTAAACCGATAAAAAGTTAAGAGAAATTAATTTTTTTTTTAAGTTTTAAAGATACTGAATATATATTTAGTTTGATTTATTTTAATTGTTTTATATTTTAACTGTTAACTCTCTTAAGAAGAGAGAAAAGGCTTCTAAAAACTATGCATCTCATAATGATTAAATGCATTAGTTGGAATGCACGTGGGGTAAACAATAAACCTACAATAGCTAGGCTTAAGTTTATAGTTAAGAAAGAAAATGTTAAAGTTGTTACTATACAGGAACCAATGGCTAGAAGTGATAAGTTAGAACTTGTAGCTAGGCAAATTGGTTTTGAAAATTTTGTATCTAATACTTCTAACAAAATATGGTTATTCTGGTCTAATGATGTTAGCATTACAGTTATTGATGACCAGGTTCAGTTTATACATGTTAAGATTACTCATGCTTCATTAGATTGCTATTTCACATCTGTATATGCAAAAAATTTGAAAGCACAGAGAAGGATGTTATGGGATCAGCTCAACAATCTTACCTGTGACATGCCTTGGATATTATCTGGAGATTTTAACACCACGAGGTGCCCTGATGATCAATTGCACTGCTTGAACTATGATGCTGCCAGTGCAGAGGATTTTAATGAGTTTATTCGTCATTGTGACTTGGAGGTTCCTGCACACAGTGGAACACGTTACACATGGAGTAATAATAGCAATTGGAAGAGACTGGACTGGGTTTTGCACAATCAAAATATGCTTAACTACTTAAGCATACAGGTTTGCCACATGGTCAGAACTTGTTCTGACCATGCACCTCTCCTAATTTCTATTTCTAAAGTTACTAATATGGCATCTAATATAAAGAAAGGATCATTTAAATTCCTCAATGCATGGGTAAATCACCCTGACTTTATGTCTAGTGTCAGCCAAAACTGGTCTCTACATTGCAATGGTGAGGACAGTACTATATTTTGGTACAAGTTAAAAAGGCTGAAAAAGTTCTTAAAGGGATGGAATTTTTCAGTATTTGGAAACATTTTCAATAGGGTAAAAGCTGCTATGGTTGATGTTGTAAACTGTGAACTTGTTCACCAAACTACTAATGACAATCTTTCAAAATCAAATCTGTCTAAGGCCAATAGCATTCTCATCCTTGCTTTGAAAGATGAGGAATGCTATTGGAAGCAGAAATGTTTTAATTCATGGCTAAGTGAATCTGATGGAAACACTAAGCTCTATAACAGATATGTAAACAAAAAGAGAAAGAAAAACTACATAGCAGGTATAAAAGAAAATGAAGTTTGGCTTACTGACCAGAAGGACATTGCTGCTTCTGCTGTAGCCTACTTTAAAAATATCCTCTCTAATGTACCTGTGAATAATTATAATGTTAGTGATCAAGAGTCTATACTAAGTAATATACCAAAAATTGTAAATCACAGTGACAATGCTGAGATTACTAAGCATATTTCTATTGAAGAAGTTAGAACCATTATATATGATATGAAAAATGATAGTTCACCAGGAACTGATGGATTTAACACATATTTTCTAAAGCATTGTTGGGATATAATAAAACATGATTTGTGCAAAGCTTTAAATGCTTACATCTCTGGTGAAGATATCCCAAAGGGTGTGTTTGCAACAGGGATAGTGTTGGTTCCTAAAATGGCAAACCCCATTACCTGGAACAATTACAGACCTTTGAGCATGTGCACTATTATGAATAGACTTATCTCTGCCCTAATTAATAGGAGAATTTCAGGTATTCTTCCTAGAATTGTGTCTAAAGGGCAGAGTGCATTTATTAAAAGCAGATTAATACATGAGAATATCTTAGTTATAAAAGAAATGTTACATAACATAGGTAGGAAGCCTTCTAAAGGAAACATTATACTACAACTAGACATGACAAAGGCTTTTGACAGGATGTCACACTCCTTTGTTATTAAAACTCTAGAATGTTTTGGGTTTTCTGAAACAGTTGTTGCATTAATCTATAAACTAATTTCGAATGTAATGCTGTCTGTCCTAATTAATGGGACATGTTCTGGTATTTTAAACAAAAAACTGGCCTAAGACAAGGAGACCCTTTATCTCCTTGTCTATTTATATTGGCAGAAGAAGCCTTATTGAGAGGACTAGAAAACCTTTACAATTCAAATAAGTCAATGCAATTCTATATCAAGTCAGGATATATCTTACCTTCTCTAGCCTTTGCAGATGATGTAGTGATCTTCACTAACAGCTTTCCAATGTCCATCAAAAGCTTGAGCAACCTGCTTACAAAATATCAACAAGAGTCTGGTCAGACGATTAACATTGAAAAGACAAAAGTAATAACATCAAAAAGCTGTTCAAAGGATAATGCTGCAAGGATTCATGCAACAATGGGATTCAAGACAGAACACGCTCCATTTTGTTATTTGGGGATTACTATAGCTACAAACAACAAAGGGAAGCACTATTTCCCACTCTTATCAAAGATTCTGAATAAAATAAGTGAATGAGATCTAAAAAACTTGTCCTATAGTGGTAGATTATCACTGATAAGACATGTTATTTACCCTATAATTTTCTTTTGGATGCAAAACAGTAGAATACCAAATAATATCTTAAACAAGATTGAACTTCACTTAAACAAATTTCTATGGAGGTCAAAGTTTAACGAGAAAGCAATCCACTGGACTGTTTGGAAAAACATTTGTAAGCCATTTGGGGAGAGTGGCTTAAACATTAAAATGCTGACTGATATGCAGCTTTCTTTTACCTATAAACTATGGTTTTGTTTTAGAAAAGGTAACTCCCTATGGTCTGAGCTTCTCTCCAAAATTTATTGTGCTGAGAGACATCCTCTCAATGCAAAATGTGGCATAAACGACTCCATTGTATGGAAGAGTTTATGTTCAGTAAGAGAGAAAGCAGAGCAATGCATTCAATGGATTGTGGGCTATGGGAATGTTGACTTCTGGAGAGATTCATGGCATATGCTGCCTCCTATAATAACAGACCAAAACATGTGGTATTTACCAGCTAAGGTTAAAACATTCTGGGTAAATGACACATGGGATAATGGGCTGTTATCATCTCTGTCTTGTGAAAGACAGCAACATATTATGAAGGTCAAAATTAACCCTGATAAGGAGGATACCATTCAGTGGTGCTTATCTAAAGACAAAAAATTTAGTACTAAAGACACTTGGGAAAACATCAGGTGTAAAACTAATAGTCTGTTCTTTTTTAATAGACTTTGGCATAGATACATACCTACTAAATTTTCTTTTCTAAGTTGGAGAATTCTTAAAAACTTTCTCCCTGTTGATAACATACTTTTAAAGAAACACTTTATAATAGTTTCAAAATGCCAGTTTTGCTGCAACTGTGAAGACTTAACTCACCTCTTCATCAATTGCAGTAATGCCTGGCAATTATGGAACTATTATGGTTTTATGTTTAAAGTTCCAGTAAGAAGGCATATGAGTATAAGGCATATGTACTTGGTGTGGTTCAAATCAACAAACATAAAGTTTCATGTTACCCACATTGTCCCCCAACTGATAGTTTGGACAATATGGCGTAACAGAAACAATAGTAAGTTTGATAAGGCCACTGATTGTTTCAATAGTGCTGTGACTAGAATAAACAGATTCATACTGAGTATTGATTTGAAACTTAGAACTAAGCACTGGTTTAAAATTGAAGATGCAGGATTAAAGTTAGGGGCACTATCTATCAGAAACAGAAAGGTGGCTTACAGGATTTGGAGACCTCCTGAACAGGGTAGATTGAAAATTAATGCTGATGGTGCTGTGGACTTCACTGGAGAAGCTTCTGGAGGTCTTATAGTGCGGGACAGCAGTGGAAGCTGTATTGAAGGTGCTGGATTTGTCTTTGGCAAAATTAGCCCGTTTCAAGCAGAGCGACGTGCTCTAATTGAAACTCTTCTGCTTTGTCGCAAGAACGGTTGGAGACACGTTGACATCGAGCTTGACTGCCTGTCTCTGGTAGCTGGCATCTCGTCGGGACAGTCGTATTGCAAAGGTGTTGAATTGTGTAGAGAGTTGCTCCTCCCCACCATGAAACTTACTCATGTTTCCAGATCGGAGAACACGGCAGCGGATTGGCTCGCGAAGCACTCTCTAGTGGAGAGGAAGAATTGGAGATTCACTAACGAAATCCCTAATCCCCTTCTAGCTATACTGGTTCTTGAAGGTTTGGGTATAGGATACATAGATCCAGGTTAGATCTATGCATAGTCTGCGATTTTTGGAGTTGGGAATGAAAGAGAGAAGGCTGGCGATTTTCAGAAAGAATTAGGGTTACAAATTAGGTCTATCGATACAATAGGGCATTATTTGACCCGATTTCCATAAGCCTAATTAATTGGGCCTATTTTGTTTAAAGGCCTTCTCTTTGAAGGGCCTATTGTAGAATGGTTTGATTTATTAATTCACTATTATTTGCCAAAAAAAAAAATTTATGACACTAATAATTATTTAGTCAAATTACTATTTTAATTTTTTAAATAGTATTTTTTTATTAAATATTTTAGTTTATAGCTATTTTTAAAATTTTAGTTATAAAAATTCGGAAAATATACTAATTTAAATAGTTTTTAATTTTATAAAACATCAGAATTTTTGTTTCTGGTACATGTAGCCACCGATTTTAAAGTAAAGAAGAAAAAAAAGCATAAAAAAGGTAATCCATAAATTGATTTAACTATACAAAAAAAGGTAGAACATCAAGATCATATCGAAATAAGCAAAGAACCCCACACAGATATTATACACATTAAAACACTAGTAATATCATACACTTTTATGTTACGTCCACGTCCTCCTGTTTTACTCCAACCCAAACCGCCATGACTTGTAAGCCTCGCACCACAAAACAACACGCACTTTCTTTCACCTCGCTTTCCGTTTTGACGAAACCATGTTCGCTTTCTGCGGTCCCTTCATCATCGGTAACCGACTCGACGACCCCAGAAAAACAACCGAGTCTCTGTACCGCCACGGCAACACACTACTCCTCTTCCGTTTACTCCTCATTGTTTCCTCTACTCCACCGTCACCGATACTACTTTTCTCGCCCTCCCGATTCTTTTGACTCGCTTTTTCCGAGTCCGACTCGTTCTCGATCATCTCCGCCGCTTCCAAGAGCAAACGCAGAGGATTTTCATCGATATCTTCTCCGTTTCTAACTCCGGTACCTGATGGATCCCTTCGGTCTGGTTCGATACCTTCTACGACCGAGCTTTTCTCCGTACCGACGGCGCTACACGCACTTAAAGGTTCTGATTGTGATCGAGTCTCCGATTCGACACCGAGTCGTAGCTTTAAGTCAATGTTTCCGAAACTCGGATCAGTGATATCGGAGTCGGTTTGTTGTTGTTGTTGTTTTTGTGGTGGTGGAGGAATTAGCTTGATGACGGTAAGGATCTTGAACAAACACATTTGAGCTTTTGAATGACCTCGCCGGCTTGAATTTGAATTTGATTTGAGAATGTTGTCGTGCACCTGATCTTCAGTTTCACTTGGATTTTGATGACCCATTTTAGAAGATTCTAGAGTTTTGTTCTTGGTGAAGAGCTAATAGAGAGAGAGAGGTGGTTTTAGTTTAGAGTGGAAGGAAGAAGACGATCCGAATAAAAGTGGATAGACATGACTATGACTATGAGAGGAGAGGGGATAAACCGATACAGTGTAAATTCTCTTCTCTATATACGACGAAATCTAAATAATATTTACTCTTTTTTATATAAGGATAAAAGTACATCATTCTGAATCATATATTTATTCAACTAGTGGATAATTTATTTATAAATTTTCAAAAGATTTTGATGTGGAAAACTTCTAGATAAATAATAGATTATTAAATACCCCTCCATCGAAGTATATTCTTATTGATTGGTATAGCGTAATTTGTTTTATTTTCAAACTGTATTTAAAACATCTTTTGACTGAACAAATATATGTAAAAAATGTCTAATAAACTATTTTTAAAGGTTAAGCTGGTTTATATTAGTATGTACTATCAACTTTTAAATAATATTCCTGATATTTTTTCTTTTGACAATTTTGAATGATATATGTTTCAATTACCTTAAAAATGTTTATATATACTACAAACTCTTAAAAATATTCATCATATTTTTCATTTCACAATTTTGAATAATGTATGTTTTAATTATTTTTAAATAATTAAAAATTAATAAAAGTAAATACGTTGAATAAAATTAATAAATATTTAGGACTTATATTATTTTAAAATAAATTCAGATACGAGAAACAATTTCTTTATTAATTAGTTAATTAATATTAAATAATATTTTCATATTTTTTTCTAATCAAATACCTTTTTTTAATTAAACTGAATTTTTATTTGATGGGCCAATATGAAAAAAGGCAAGAGTTTAGGTACAACGATAATTTGACCTTTTACAATTTCAAATTTTTAAAATTTGACGTCCAAATTTTTTACCTAAAAATATCTCTCCAAAAACAGAGTCTTCTTGACTGAGGAAGCCTAGTTTTGAAATTTCTCAGATGGAGGAGAGAGCTTCGAATATAGCTAGGTATGAAAGATGTCTTCGATTACATTTGTCTACGAGATGAGGCGTGCCCTGAAATTGAAACCGATCTCCAGCTTCATAACTTGTAAGAAGACTCCGTTGACGCTTGTGAAGACAACAACTCTTCCAACAACTATGATTTCATATCGTGTAGCTTATCCAGAACTTCCAAATCTGAAAAAACAAGATAACTACAAGAACATATATGGCATTCGTCAAGCAGTGCTTGATGCCCAATGTTAGAATGAGATTCAATATGATCAAGCCAGTCAATCCTCCACATTCAGGTAACCCAGGTTCATACTTTCAAGATTTGTAATTGCCTTCAGATGATTTAGTGCATGATTCTTATTAAATTAAACTTTATGCTTACATTTCAAGGTCCACTTGGCAAGCCAGTCGGCTACCATGTTTTGAAACCTTGAAATGTTAGTGATGTTCATGCTCGAAGAGATAAGATTTCTACAACATTTAAAAGTTAGATTTAGATGATAAGGATAGTTACCACTTGCAAGCATATTGGTAAGAGTTTGAGAGTCAGTTTCAATCTGCACTTTATTCCAATTACGTCTTTTGCAAAGAATTAATCCATCAAGGAGAGCCCTCAAATCAGCCATTAATGGATTAAGCTTTCAATATAAGTTTAAAGTTCCAAGGAAAATCTTACCATGGTGATTCCCGATGATAATACCTCCTCCAGCTTCCCTATTTTCCGAACAAGACGCATCAGTGTTAAGTTTGAGAAATCTCGGATTTGGAGGGATCTGTTGATGATAAGTGATGTTATGATTTATGAGTGATTTGCAACCCATATTCCTGGCTAAGTGGAGATCTTTGTTCCAGTTTTTTTTTCATGAGACAGTTAAAAGTGTCTAAGTTAATGATAGTGTTGTTTATGTACCTGATAAGCTGCTTAGAATTGAAGATTTTGTCATTGAACTTAGCCTTGTTTCTGTATTTCCAAACTGTCTAGAAAATTATGATCGGGATAATGGTTCTGATATAAGTTTTAGCATTAGTGGACCAGAATCAAACTTTCAACATATGAGCAATAAACATGTATTTGGAGATTTCAATGTTGAATAGGGTAGCATAATGACTTCAAACACTCCAAGCGAGGTCAAACTCTATAAAGAGATGTTTAGGGCTTTCAATGCTCTTACAGAACTAGCATTTAGATGTAGTTCTAAAGTGTTCTTTTGCATAATCGTGTCAACCAGGATGCAATTTTTAATAAGTTTCCAAGCTAGAAACGAACACTTTCTTAAAGTGACAGAATTCCACATTTGCCATAAATATTTGAGTAGTTATAAATGATTCTTAAATGATTCCAAGTATACTTAGTACTGAACTTTGTGTCCTTAGAAAGCCTCCAGATTGTATCTTTATGATTTGGGTTAACATTCAATGTTTTGATCTTTTCAATAACATCCTCTTTAAGAAGCATGTGACGCTTGTTGTAATCCAAGTTCCCATTCTTCCAAAACTCCTTAACTAATTACTGTTTATACCCTGTGTTGTCACAATTGTCATTCAAGAGGATCAAGTGAGGGTCTTCATACCACCTTTCAAGCCAAAATTCAACATTCCCCCTACCAATATTTTAGATTATGTTTTCCTCAGCTAATTTCTTGATTTTGGTAATCCTTTTCCACGTTCACGAACCAGGCGTATTGTAAGGAGTCTGTAAGGGATGAACATTATTGCAGTAAGTCTTATGCATCAGATTAGACCATAAGCTTATGTTATTTCTGAAGTTCAGCCATATTTTACAAGAATAAAAATCTTGGAGATCACTGATGCTTCGAATGTTCAAGCCTCCTTCCTGATAAGTCTTGCAGATGGTTTTCTCGGTTGACTAATAAACTTTTTTCTCAGAAGAGGTGGAGCCCCAAAGAAACTTATTATAGACACTTCCAATTCTGTGGATGAAAGCCTTTGGAATATAAGATCTTTGGATCCAGTAATTAGAGATATGCACCAGGGTAGTCTCAGTCAAAGTGAGTCTTTCAACAAAAGACATGTTTTTGTCTTCCCATTCATTGATTCTCTTGTTGATTTTGTTGATGAGGGTGATATAGTTGTTGCTTTTGTTTCTATTATTTAAGGTGATACCCAAGTACTTTGTTGGGAATGAGCTAGCACTAAAACCTGAAATGTTAGAGATAGTAGCTAGTCTAACTTTATTAATTCTAGCAAAGAAGATATTTTTTGTTTTGTCTCTGTTAATAGATTGACCCGAAATATTTTGATAGATATCAAGAAGGTTACCAAGATTTTTAATTACTTTACCAAGCTATTTGTAAAGATCAATATATCATCCGAAAAAACAAGACTAGGTATAAGCATGTTACTTCTAAAATAATAATGCATCTCAGAGTTTTCTAGAAACAAGTTGTGTAAGCCTCTAATAAAGACTTATTCAGCAAGAATAAAAGGGCTTGGGGAAAGAGGATCCCCCTGCTAAGGTCTCTGTTGGTTTTAAAGAAGTCATAAATGGTGTGGTTTATTTTGATCAAAGGGTAGTATAAGAAAGAGTTTTGGAAATTTAATGTTTAGTGTGAAATGTAGAGAGATAATTAAGGTTGGTGCTAGCAGCAAATTTTGATTACCCTCATTAATAAAAGTGGTTGGGTATTTATACTCATTTAATGATCTATGGGCCTTCCGGGTCGAATCATGGGCTTGGGTCAAGTTTAAAAACTTATTAGCCTAAGAGATGAAATGACTAACAACTAGCTGAGTCATGTTCCACTAAGTCATATTATTCGGCGGGGTATGGTATTGGATGTCTGAAATCCATTAGGATATATACAAAGGTCTGTGTCAACAAAATCTGACCTTATCAGTAGCCCCTTCAGGTCTTACAAAGAATATTTGTAAGAGCTAATTCGAAAAAATAAAGCTCAGTATGTATTCATGGTGATCGTCCGATCTGCCATTTGTATCCGAACTGAGTCTTGATCGGATTCGAAAAGATTAACTTTTCAGTTAAGAATTTCAAAAGTCAATTTCTTGATGTGGGACACATGTTGAGTTTTGGTTTGACCTCTCATCCGTTTTTTTCTCCTAGCTTCATGTAACTACTTGGCTAAAAAGTAGTAAACTCCTACATCTTCATCTATATATAAATGGGTTTCAATGTTTTATTGTATCTGAAAACACAAAAATTTCTAGACAGAGAAAGCTTGATAATTTTCTTAAACTGTGCCTGGGTAACTTTATGTTCACAACCAGAAATGCATTGGTGAAAGGAGGCTGGCTAAATTTATTTGATTTGGAAAGAGAAAAAAAAGACGCAAAAGTTGCAGCTGGACTCCCTGCCTCTCCCGGTTGCAGCTGGACTCCGATGAGATGGTGGTATATACTGAGGTGCTTAAGTGGGGCCTTCGGTTTCCTCTAGACCCAGATTTTGTCAGGTATTTCCACTTGGTTAAATTATATCCAAGCCAACTGAGCCCAAATACATGGTATACACTGCTGGCTGGTATAATAGCGTCTAGATTGTCAAAAATTCCTCTACCATGGAGCAATTTGCCGCCGTGGCTGGTGTATACAGAAGTCACCATATTATGTTTTACCACTACAACATGAGCAATAATTTCAAGGTGGTAAACGATCTGTTGGAGTCCGAGAAGTCATGGAGGACTCAATTCCTTTTTATCAACGGGGCATGGGATAATGGTAAATTGATAAATTCCACCACAAACCCCAGCCAGCTAACCAGCCGTTGGAAAAGTTCAAGTAATACCTGATCGTATTTTTATTGACTTCTTAAATGCTATGTTAATATTATGAACTGATTATTGTGTTTTTTTGTAGTATTGTCAAAAAGGTTTTCGGAGCACTTAGAAGCAGGTCAGGCTACATGTAGCAAGCTAAACGAATAGGCCTCCGAGAAACGGGGAAACGATTTCCACAATTGGTTTACTTCTGAAAACTTCATGAGGTCTCACCTTTGGAACACTTAGGGGAGTAGGGACCTTACTTAGGAGAAGTTGTACACTCCTCCTGCCGATGCTATTTTAAAGAGGACTGAAACTAAGGATGGCAAACTTTTCTTGCCTTCCTGGAACAAATTCCCTAGTCACCTGGACAAGATTAAGAACAAGAAGAAGAAAACCAAAGTTTACCCATCTCAACAAGTCACAGAAGGGGTCAGTTCGAAAAACCAAAGATGAATTAATGCCGCTTTGCTAGAGGCAGTTGAGGTTACAGTCAAAGAAGCCGGCAAATCGGATGATCCGTCTCAGATCACAAGGAAGGATCATAAGAAACACAATGAGAGCAGTGATGAAAAAGCTGGCAAGAAAAAGAAAGTTAGTTTGGGGTCAAGGAAAATCCTGCATCATTCTGAACTCCCTCTTCCTATTCCTACTAATCCTCCTCTACAAGAAGAAATCCCTCATAACCTTCCTTCTCAAATATTTCTTCCTGCCGAACAGGAAACTGCCGAAGGAGATGTCAATCTGGATGCGTTTCAGAACATGTATTTTAGTGATCTGGATAAGGAAGACTTCACAGAGCCTCATCCTCATGCTAATAAGTCCAATGATGTAACCCAAAACTGTGAGACATATGTGATATCAAGCGAACAAGACACTATGAGTCATGCTTTCTTATGTTATATCTGGTGTGGATAAAAGTAGCCTGGGGGTAGGCTGGTAATTTTAAGTAGAGTTTTAAGGCAGCGTAAGGGTGTTTCACGGTGGTGTGGTGGTGTTTAAAGGTGTTTTAAGATATTTCAGGGTGTTACAAAG
This sequence comes from Limnanthes douglasii subsp. nivea, assembly GCA_036936605.1. Classification (NCBI taxonomy): domain Eukaryota; kingdom Viridiplantae; phylum Streptophyta; class Magnoliopsida; order Brassicales; family Limnanthaceae; genus Limnanthes; species Limnanthes douglasii. Next base: position 23,434,886 of record JAUPFV010000005.1, read on the forward strand.
TGTTTCAAGGGTGGAGAGAGAATTAAGCAGCCTGGCAGCAGTTAATTTTTCTTACCCATAGTTAATGCTGGTGGTTGGGTATTTATAGTGTGAAATTTGGGCCCTTATGGGCTTTCGGGTCAAGTTTAGTGGACCCGGGTCATGTTTAAAGGCCCACAAGTTTTAAGTAAGTGAATAGACAGCTTAGTCAGATAGTGTTTAGGTTTTTTAGTACTTTAGTCATAGTTCGAACTGCCTTATGCTTGCAGTGTTCAAAATCACCTGTCCGGATCAATCAGTCCTGTTCGGATTATAGTCTTGGAGTCTGTCCGATTTTCGGGGAGTTTTACTTTGGACTACCCTTCCGGGGAGCTCTTCGAATTCGGACTCATCAGGAGCCCCTTTTTTAGGTATTTGAACAAGTGTCCTTGTTAAAGAACTGAAAAACAGTCCGATTTCGGAAATGGTTTTCCGATTCGAAGAGAGTTGAGACAGGCCTGGACAGCCCAACCGTTACGAATTCCAAACGGTTCTTTGTCAGGAGTAGTGGGACACGTGTCACCCTCTGGTTGGCCACTCCAGCCGTTTTTCTACCTTGAAAATTACACCACTTTATTGAATAGGTAACTTCTTTAAATGGTTTTGATGACGTCAGCGCCGTCTTTTAATCATTGCCCAACTTTTCGGATTCTCCTAGGAATCAAACCCCTTTTTTACATTTACTATAAATACTATTCATCTTTCACAGTCTCATTTTCACTTTGCCATTTTACTCAAAACTTCATCTCTCTAAAACCTTAAGATTTCCTTAATCGTTTTATGTTCACAGCAAGAACAGCTTTAATCAAGGGTGGCTGGCTCAATCTTTCAGAACTAGAGAGAGCTCAAAGAGTTGAAAAAGAGAAAAGGATTGCAGCAGGGCTTCCAGCATCGCCAGTTGAGAGACCAGCCACTTCAATCGAAGAATCTGATAGAGGTTCATCTTCTTCGAAAGGTACAAAACCTAGAAAACTCTTTCGAACGACACTCTCCCCCATCGTTTCAGACTCTTCAGTTCAAGAGTCAATTCCTGTCGTCGAACCAGGGGTTACTGTTACGAGTGTCAAGAAGAAATCTACTTTTATTGCCATGGGGTCCGACTCCGATCATTCCCCAGACAAGCTGATCATGAAAAGACCAAGCAGGTTGGTCAAAGGACTCTCCTCAAAGAATACTAGTGAGTCAGGGTCCGGGACAACTGTTAGGACCCTCCGGGAGAGGCCGGTCGGTCCGGAGGCTAGTAGTCCACTGCCTCTAAAGGAAACTTCGACCTCAGAGACTCAAGCTGAGGTGAAAACCCAAAAACATTCAACGAGCCGTCAGTCCGGAGGATCAGCTGTACCAAGCTTCATCCCTCCCCGGGCTGTTTCTGCAGAAGCTCCCCCAACAGTAATGGAGGAGAGGATGGAAGACTCCATAGAGGAGGCTAGGTTTGAGTCCGAGTCTTCCGGACAAGCTGACACTGCCATAGTTGTTGCCAAGAAAGGCAAAGAGGACTTATACCTGAGCCGTCCGGATCTGCCGGAGAGCCTTGAAGGGAAAGTTGGTCCCTGCTTTCACAAGGTAGAATTTAAGTACCTTTTGTCTTTGTTAAAAACCAAGTACATGTTTATTCACACTAGGGATTTGGGACGGCTTCGCACTAAGTGGGGGATCCCTGAAAATGTAAAGATTCGAATTCCCATCGACCCGGAGACCCCGATGGATTGCAAGAGAAACGAGATTGTCTTTTTTACAGAGCTGTTTAATTGGGGACTCAGGTTCCCATTGGATCCGGAGATAGTGCGCTATTTCCATTTGGTCAAGCTATGTCCATCGCAGCTGAGCCCCAACGGATGGTACACCTTGATGTCATGCATAATGGCGTCCAGGCTGTCCGGAATCCCTCTTCCCATGGAAGAGTTTGCTGCTGTGGCAAGTCTATGCAAACATCACCAGTTCCCCTTTTATCACTTTAATATGGGGAACAATCTGAAAGCCGTTGACGATCTCCTGGAATCGGAGAATAAATGGAGGAGCCAGTTCTTGTTTATAAGTGGCTCATGGGAGAATGGGAAGAAGATTAAGATTGGGGAGAATCCTAGCCTTCTTCGAAGTAGATGGAGAAGTGATCGTAAGTTCTTTCTTTAAGTTTCTATTCGAATCTTCCCTTCTTTAAGCTTTCACTAACTTAATTATTCTTTTGTTTTGCTAGAACTGCCAAAAGAGTTCGGAGACTATGCGAAAGCCGGACAGGTTACCTGTGGCAAAATAAACACATGGGCCGCAGAGAACTGGGAGAACCGGTTTCACAAGGCTTTCACTCCGGGAAACTTAGCCAGATCTCACCTGTGGAACACCACAGGTCGAAGGGATTTAACCTGGGAGGAGTTTTCCACCCCTACTGATGATGACGTAGTGCTGAGAAGGTCTCATGAGCTAGATGGGACCCTTTTCCTCCCTCTCCGGGCCAAAGCCCCGAGTAAAATGAAGGGCCAAAAGAAGAAAGGGAGGAAAACAGCAGCGGATACAGAGAAAAAGACTCCAACTGACACAGAGGTGCCAGTCCCAGATCAAGTTGATGCAAACCTTCTACAGGTGGTAGAAGTGGAAAGTAAGAAACACGGAGAGACTCCCTCAAAACCTCTAAGGGCCTCCAAACGAACTCGCAAGCAAGCGATAGTGCTGACAGAGAAGTAAAAAAGAAGAAGACTTCTCAAGAAGAAGAGTTCGCTGTCCGGGATCCGGAGCCCACTTTCCCAATTGACCCAACGTTGGCTGAAGCGATCCCAGAGAATCTTAACGAAGGAATTCCAGGGGAGCTCCATACTGATGAGATTGAAAGGGGAGAGATCAATATGGACGAAGTGGATGTCACCGGCCTGGGTCCTCTAGGTGATTACTTTCTTGGTCTGTCAAGAGATGAGTTTGCTGGGCCATACGTTCCTCCAAGTAGTTCCAACACAATGAACTTTAATGGCAAGACTTTCTTGGTTTCCAGCGAAAGGGACATTATAGCTCACTCCCTCCTTAGCAACGTGCAACCTGTGCTCACCCTGGAAAGGCAAGTCCGGAGTCAGGCAGAAACCATTAAGGAGCTTAAGTCTGAGAAGGAGAAACTGTCTGGTGACCTCCGGGGTGCCACTACCCAGATTGACTTGCTTAAGGAGTCGAACGAACAGCTGAAGAGGAGTAAAGATGAAAGCAACACAAAAGTTGCCTCTTTGGAGAAAACCCTAGAAGATCTCCGGGCTAAGCTGTCCGAGTTGGAGAAAGACTTGAAAACCTCAAAAGATGAGACTGCAGCAAAAGAAAAGATTGTCACCAATCTGACTACTGACAAACTTACTTTGGAGAATGCAGTGACTCAGGCTGTTGGTGAGAAAGCTGCCCTGGTGAAGGATCAAGAGGCCATGATCAAGGCCAAAATCAATGCTTATGCCAAGGAGATGCTACGGAGTGAGGAATTATTGATTGAGAAGGTGAAGTCCGACATGGTCCTCCTATTTCACGAGAAGTTCCCGAAGAGGAGACTTGGGGACTTATGGCGTTATGTGGATGATGATAATCTTCCATATTGGACCATGGTTGATGAAGGGTATACTGATATATCCTCATCTGGTGACGAGGAGGAAACCAGAGAGAGTCCGGGTGAAGAAGAGGCTGACCCCAAAGGCAAGAAGGTCATTGAGGAACAAAGTGATATCAAGACCAAGGGAATAGATGAGGGTGAGCCATCTTCAAAGGCTCCCCCTTAGATGGTAATTTATTCTGCTTACTTTTTGTTCGAACCAAAGTCCTTGGAAGGCCAAGGCACCTTTTTTGTGATGCTGTCCGTTTTGACCGGACAGATTTTTGTATTGTGTTTAAACTTGTTTAAAAAGTCCTTGGAAGGCCAAGGCAACTTTAAGTTTATTGAATGAATGTTTTATTTTGCACAACCTTTCTCTTATTCCATAGTTTGTTTAAGTATTTCGTATTGTGAGAGTGTTTAATTTCTCTGGCTAGGATTTAAATAGCCCTTAGAACTTTCAGTCCGGGTAGCATGGTAATCAACAGAACTTTGCAAAAACTTAGAAAATTTATTCAAAAAAGCTCCAAGTTTCATTTAAAGCTCTCCGTGGCGCCAGAGAGGGGTAGTGGTATGCCCCCAAATATTTACATGGATGTTTAAACAAGTAAATATTTACATAAGTTTCATTCCAAATACATTCGAAGGTGTTCAATGTTCCAAGGGTGAGTTAAAACCCTGCCATCTTTGTCTTCCAGCCAGTATGTGCCAGGCTTGATTCTTTCAACCACAGTATACGGACCCTCCCAGGTTGGGGCCAGCTTTCCGAAGAGCTTTTCCTTGGTGTGCAAGAAAACTTTCCTCAAAACTTTATCTCCTGGTTGAAAGTCCCTTCTTTTAACCTTGGAAGCAAACCTGCTTCTCATCAAGCCCTGATGATGTGCCATTCTAAGATGAGCTTTTATTCGCCTTTCTTCAATCAAATCAAGCTGATTTCTGATTGCTATTTCATTAGCCTGTCCGGAGAAGTTATGAACACGAAAAGAGGGGAGTGTCTTCTCTATGGGAGCTACTGCATCCATCCCATAGACCAAGGCAAAAGGTGATTCTTGTGTGGCAGCCCCAGGCGTTGTCCGGTATGCCCACAAGACTTCTTGTAAATAACTAGGCCACTTCCCAGCAGCCCCTTCCAGATTTTTCTTTAAGCCGTACAGTATTGTTCTATTAGCCACCTCAACTTGCCCATTGGCTTGTGGGTGGAATGGTGAAGAAAAGCAGTGCTGAATACCCCTTGAGGCACAGAAGCTCTCCATTTCTCGGTTGTCAAACTGTGGCCCATTATCTGTTGTTATTCTCTGAGGGACACCAAATCTGCAACATATGTTGGATAGAATGAATTTTATAACAGCCTTTGATGTTGTTCCTGCTAAGGGGGCTGCTTCTATCCACTTCGAAAAGTAGTCGATGGCTACAATTATGGTTTTACACCCTCCGGACGCCATAGGGAGAGGCCCAACTAAGTCCAATCCCCATCGAGCAAAAGGGATAGGCTCAGAAATTGATTCCAAAGGGATGGCTGGTACATGAATTTCATTGCTGTACCTTTGGCATGGGTCACACCTTCTTACCAGTTCCTTGGCATCTTTCATTATTGAAGGCCAATAATATCCGGAGAGAAGCACTCTTCTTGTTAACGCTCTAAATCCACAATGGGCTGATCCCTCACCATCATGTAATTCGGAGAGAACCATTTGTGACTCATGATATCCTAAACAGCGTAGGAGAGGTTTGCTGTAGGATTTCTTGTACAAGACCTCTCTAATCATGATGAAACCATGAGCCTTGTGTTTTAACGTTCTGGCTTGTGATTTAACCAAGGGTACGACGCCATCGGACAGATATTGTATAAGTGGAGACCTCCAATCTTGAGGTTTATTTACTTGTATTTCAAAAACTTCCTCTTTCTCCCCTTCATCAAGTTGAATAGAAGGACTTTCAAGCACATGGATCCATGGATAGGACTCCGTATATGCTATTGTTGCCAATGAGTCTGCCAGTTCATTCTCTGCTCGGGGAATGTGCTCATAGACAACAGCTTTAAACTTCATTGCCTCATTTTTCAAGAGAAGTAAATACTTGATTAACTGTTCTTTTCTAGCTTCTGATAGGCCCAAGGCATGGTGAACAAGCAATTGGGAGTCGCTTAACAGCTTGACCCTTTTTGCTCCACAAATGTAAGCCAATTTTAATCCAGCTATAGCTGCTTCGTATTCGGACTCGTTATTGGACGCCCTAAAAGCAAAACAAATAGCTTGAAACATGCTGTCCCCATAAGGAGAAGTAAGACATATTCCTGCCCCAGATCCTATGGCACTGGATCCTCCATCTGTTCGGACAATCCACACTTTTTTGTCTTTTGAATCAGCAGGTTGCTCTGAGTCCCTATCAGAATGGAATTCGACCAGAAAATCAGCCACAGCTTGAGCCTTTACTGCTGTTCGAGGAGCAAAGTCTATGTCGAAGTCTCCCAACTCTACTGACCACTTTGTCATTCTGCTCGAAATATCCGCTTTCTGAAGGACATTTTTTAAAGGGAAAGATGTCCGGACTATGATAGGATGAGCCTGAAAATAAGGCCTCATCTTTCTTGCAGCTATTACCAAGGCCAACGCTAATTTTTCAAGTTTCAAGTAGCGCCGTTCAGCATCAATCAGGCTTTTGCTGATGTAGTATACTGGGTGAGGATACCCATCAACCTCTCTAACTAACACAGCACTGATGGCACAACTTGAAACAACCAGATACACAAATAGAGTCTCCCCATCGATTGGTTTGAATAAAGTCTTCGGAGAGGACAGATGCTTCTTAATTTCATTGAACGCCTCATCACACTGTGGTGTCCATTCAAACCCCTTTGCACCTTTCAAAGTTTGAAAGAAAGGAGCACATCTGTCCGAAGACCTAGAAATAAACCTGTTCAAAGCTGCTAACCTCCCCGTTAACCGCTGCACTTCTTTAACATTTCGAGGAGGCTCCATTTGAAACAAAGCATTGAGTTGGTCCGGGTCGGGCTGGATTCCACGCTCACTTATAATGTACCCTAAGAACTTCCCGGACTGCACTCCGAACACACATTTTTCAGGATTTAGCTTTAAATTCACCTTGGTCAGGTTGGCAAAAGTCTCCTGGAGGTCGGACAAGTGTAGCTGCTCATCCACACTTTTCACCATCATATCGTCAATGTAAATCTCCATATTTCTTCCAATTTGATCAGCAAAGGTTTTATTGACTAACCTTTGATAAGTAGCCCCAGCATTCTTCAAACCAAAAGGCATCACCTTGTAGCAGTGTAATCCTCTATCAGTAACAAAAGTGGTATGCTCTTGATCTCTTGGATCCACCTGGATCTGATTATATCCGGAGAAAGCATCCATGAAGGAGAGTAGCTTGTTCCCAGAAGTAGAATCTACCAGCTGATCTATCCGGGGAACCGGATACAAGTCTTTTGGGCAAGCTCGATTGAGATCCGTGAAGTCTATGCACATTCGCCATTTACCGTTTTTCTTTTTTACCAAGACTGGATTGGCAGTCCACAAAGGATACTGAGCTTCTTTAATGTGCCCCATCTTTGTGAGTCTGTCAACCTCTTGTACAATGACATCAGCCTTTTCTTTTGAGAAAGCTCTCCTTTTTTGCACCACTGGTGCTACGTCTCTCCGGACAGATAAGTGATGGGAAATCACTTCTGACGGCACTCCAGTAACATCAGCATTGCACCAGGCAAAAACATGCTGATGGTCTTTTAAGAATTTTAACATTTCTTCTTTCAATACTTGTGGCATTTTGGACCCTATCTTGACAGATTTCCCTTCTTCTAAGCAGTGTGTCTCAACCTCCTCAACCGGGATCAACACTCCGGGGGTCTCCCTGGGGTCATCAATTTCACCCTCACCCCCAGAAAGGCCCTCAAACTGCTATTGGTCATTCATACGGACTGCCCCCAGCGTTCGTGGAGCCAAGGCAGTGGCATAGCATTCTCTTGCAACTTTTTGACTGCTCCGGACAACCCCAACCTGCCCCTGAACAGCATATTTTAGACACTGATGAACTGTTGAGGCCACTGCATGCATCCTAGAAAGCCAAGATCTCCCTAGAATAGCATTGTAACAAGTGGGACAGTCCACCACAATGAAAAGTATTCTGACCGTTTTCTTGAAAGGGCCTCTGCCCAACAATACTTCTTCTTCGAACTCACCAATTACATCAGCTGAACTGCCCGTGAAGCCTACAATCGATCGGTCCGACTTTTGAATCACAGCTGGATTTTTCATTTTCTTGTAAGTATCTAGGAAAAGGATATTGGCAGAGCTCCCAGTATCTACCAGGATTCGCCTTATCTCATTGCCCCCTATCGATGCTCCTATGACAACAGCATCTTCATGAGGGCCAGCAATGTCTCTCAAATCATCCCCATCAAAGACAATGAATGGGAATAGATTTGACGATTGATAAGAGGTCATGCCCCCTTCTAGTTGGGTTGCCAAATTATGAACATGCCTTTTTCTTGATGAAGTGGTAGGAGCCGTTACGGTGTCCCCTCCGAAAATTGTCAAGGACTCAAAGAATTTAATGAGCCCGGAGACTGACCTGGAACGTTCCTCTATTGCACCCACTCTGTTCCTTGTTGGATCAGGATCCAAGTATTCTGATTCCACATCAAACCTTTCAACAATTACCATGGCCCCTTCTGGGGCAGCATTAACCGGACCAGCCCGGTGAGTGTTATTAGGCCTGTTGCCTCCTCTTCTTTTGACATACGCACCCAACTTCCCTCTTTCAATCAGGTTCTGAACCTCTTGCTTCAAGGCTATACAATCATCAGTAGTATGGCCAATATCATTGTGATATTGACAAAAAGAACTGTTTCGATGTTCTCTGGGGGACTGCAAGGTTGCCGGTCTCCGGTAGTGTACTTCATCTTTAGTTTTCTCGAAAATGGTTGCCACACTTTCTTTGAGCTCTGCAAACCACTCCGGTTGGACCCACGACCCCCTTTTGTTTCTAGATTGTTGACTTTGTGCAGGAGCAACTGGTTGAGACTGAGCTTTTCCTCTTCCATGTCCCTGTCCGGTTTCTCTAGCTTTGTTGCCGGACTGGTTTGGATTGGGAGTTGGTGTTACCGGGGTGGATCTCACCTGCCTGTGCACCCTGGTCTTTTTTGTTTCATCAACATTTATTTGCTTGCCGACTTGATTTAGCAATCCACCCCAGGTCATGGCTTTCTTCCTTGTTACTGAATCGGCCAGGTTGCCCGGGTTCAATCCCTGTCTCAGGGATGCTATTGCCACTTGTTCAAAACAATCAGCCAGCCCGTTCTTTGTATTCACAAAACGACTTATGTATTCTTTCAATGATTCATTTGGCTCTTGGGCACAATGGATTATGGTATCTCCATTGCCCTTGAGCTCCTTACTTCCCACAAATTGCCTTCGAAAGGCCACCCAAAAGGTATCAAAGTCTCTGATACAACCCTGAGGAAGGCTGTTGTACCACTTCAGAGCACTCCCCGTAAAGGATTGGGAGAATGCCCTGCAGAGTAGTTTATCATCATCATCAAAGTTCATCATGAAGTTCTTGAATTGCTCCAGATGATTGTCCGGATCAGTACTGCCGTCGTACTTCTCCATCTTTGTGCTGTCAAACCTCTTGGGGAGGTTCCCGGATAGGATTTTAGAAGACAGTGGAGACTGCCTCCAATTCCTTCCACGACTGAACACGGTATCCTCATTAGGTGTTGCAAAGATACCTGGCTCATCATGGAAGGCAAATGGATCCATCAGCAACCGGTCTATATGCCTCCGGCTGTGAGATGATCCTTTACCAATGTGTCTTTTCATTCTTCCATGGTGGTCTCTTTTTCTGGAATACTTTTTAACTTGCTTTTGTTTTTTCCTGGTTCGCCCTTCGTCACTGCTGGAGGACAAGGACTTTTCATTCCCCTCACTGTCCGAAGAGCTGTCCGAAGATTCTGAACTTGAGTCAGAACTCTCCACAGGCTTGGACCGGTGAGACTTTTTAGAACTAGCATGTGTCTTTTTAGTGCTCACATGAGTCTTTGAAGCCTCATGCTCTCGAGGGTTATCAGAGCGATGAGCAACTGATGCTTTGGACTTTTCCTTCATGCCCATCTTGGCCTTCTCAGCCCTCAGAGCTTCTATTTCAACCCTCAACCTGTCACGCTCTTGGACAGTATATTCATCGTTCTCTTCCACCACTTCGAGCAAAGCTGGTGGAAGCTCTGGATTATCCGGATTCATTCGGACAGAATTCTTTTACTTGGTTTTGAATGTTTGATTCAGGCACCGTCGCCTCCCACTGTGGTCGCCAATTTGGTGTGGATAAAAGTAGCCTGGGGGTAGGCTGGTAATTTTAAGTAGAGTTTTAAGGCAGCGTAAGGGTGTTTCACGGTGGTGTGGTGGTGTTTAAAGGTGTTTTAAGATATTTCAGGGTGTTACAAAGTGTTTCAAGGGTGGAGAGAGAATTAAGCAGCCTGGCAGCAGTTAATTTTTCTTACCCATAGTTAATGCTGGTGGTTGGGTATTTATAGTGTGAAATTTGGGCCCTTATGGGCTTTCGGGTCAAGTTTAGTGGACCCGGGTCATGTTTAAAGGCCCACAAGTTTTAAGTAAGTGAATAGACAGCTTAGTCAGATAGTGTTTAGGTTTTTTAGTACTTTAGTCATAGTTCGAACTGCCTTATGCTTGCAGTGTTCAAAATCACCTGTCCGGATCAATCAGTCCTGTTCGGATTATAGTCTTGGAGTATGTCCGATTTTCGGGGAGTTTTACTTTGGACTACCCTTCCGGGGAGCTCTTCGAATTCGGACTCATCAATATCTGTCCGGTAGTTGACCTGGAAATGCAAGTGAGGGAACAAACAACTACCATAACCTCCCTGACCACAGAAAACCAGGGCTTAAAGGATAGTCTCTCTATTGCTCACCAGAGCATAGAATCCTTAAAGAAGGAAAAAATGAACTTAGCTGCCGAACTGCGCAAGTCACAAGATGCTAAAAAAGATCTTCATACCAAGTATTCCAGACTGAAAACTTCTTCTTCTGACGAGATCAAAACTTTGAAGGAGAAACTAGATGCCAACGCCAGTACTCTAACAAATTTATCCGAAGAAAAAGTCAAATTTGAGAATCTTATTAAGGAGAAGACATATGAAAATACTTCTTTAGTAAGCAAGTAAGCCCAAGAGATAACTGCAGGAATAGAGAAGTATGCTTTTGAGTGGTGAATTCTTTGGAGAAAAGAGATGATGAAGTTAAAACTGACATGGTTTTGTTATTTCACGAAACTTTTCTGACAAGGACTTTTGGTCATTTGTGGAAATATTTTCCGTATTAGGACATCCCCTTTCATACCATGGCGGATGGTGACAAACATGGTTATTCTAGCGGAGAAGATATTAAGGAAGGAACCAGTGAGAGCTCAAGCGCTGAGCTCAAGATCATAAGAAAGATGATGGTGATGAAAAAATTGAAGGGAATAAGACCTAAGGTTATAATGTTATGTTATGCTTTTTTTAAAACTAAAGTCCTTGGACGGCAAATGCATTTTTTTGTGTTGATTTTTCATTTCATGTCTTAAGAACCAAAGTCCTTGAATGGTCAAGGCATTTTGTTGTGTTGTGGATCAGATTTTTTCAGATCAAGTATTAACATTGCATCTTTTTTGTACGAACTCCACTGAATTATTTCATTCAATGTTTTAAGTAGTTTTTTAAAATTTCTGATTGGTTAAAGAAGTGTTTAATAAGTATTGAACGACTCCAATCATAAGTGTTTAATAAATATGATCAATCATTTTAAAAAAATTGATCAACTCAAAGATATTTCATTTGAGAGCCGGGGTATTTAATAAATATATAATTTATATGATCACCTCATACTATGATCATAAATTTTGCACCAGACTTTTGAAGAAGACATAAGATATTATTGAAAAGCCCGGATACCTCGTTAAAACCTCTCCGCGCCACCATGGTAGGAAAGAGTATGCCCCCTAATATTTAAGTTGAAGTATAAGAAAGGTAAATATATACAAGAGAGTTTTATTCTAAATATAACCTCAAATGTTCAACGTTCCATGGGTGCTTTAATATTATGCTATCTTTGTCTTGAAGCTTATATGTTCGTGGTTTGACTTTTTCACATACCACATAAGGACCTTCCCAGTTCGGAGCCAACTTTCCAACTATTTTTCTTTAGTGTGCAAAAAGACTTTCCTCATGACTTTGTCTCCCAATTGAAAATCTCTTCTTTTAACTTTGGATGCAAATTTGCTCCTCATTAAACCCTGATAGTGTGTTGTTCTCAAATGTTCTTTGACTATTCTTTCTTCAATCAAGTCCAACTGGTTCCTAACTGCCATATCATTGGTCTGTTCGAAATAGCTTTGGATTCTTAAATATGGTAAAGTAGCTTCTATAGGTGTGATTGCATCCATCCTATAAACGAGAGCAAAAAGGATTCTTGTGTAGCAATTTGTGGAGTAGTTCGGTAAGCCCATAGTCCTTCTTGCAGATAACTTGGCCATTTCCCTACAGCTCATTTTAGATTCTTTTTAAGCCCGGACATAATCGTCCGTTTAGCAACTTCAGCTTGCCTATTAGCTTGAGGGTGGAATAGAGAAGAAAAATAGTGTTGAATCCCTCTGGAAGTACATAACAGTTCCATGTCTTTATTATCAAATTGTGGCCCATTATCTGTAATGATCTTCTGGGGAACTCCAAATTTGTAACATATGTTGGATATAATGAATTTTATAACGACCTTAGAAGTGGTAATAGCAACTATTATCGTTCGATACCCACCGAATGCCATGGGAAGAGGCCCAACCAAATCCAACCACCACCTATAAAAAAGTATTGGTTCAGACATGGAATCCATAGGAACTACTCGTACATGGATTTCATTCCCATATTTCTGGCAAGGATCACACCTTTTGGCCATATCTTTAGCGTCTGCCATTATTGTTGGCCAATAGTACCTGCTAATAAGACTCTTCTGGTTAAGACCTTATAGCCACAATGTGCAGATGCTTCCCCATCGTGTAGTTCAGATAAAACATTTGGGATTCTTAAAATTATAAACAACGCTAGAGGGGTCTGATAAATGATTACTTATAAAGAACTTCTTTCAATACTAGGAAACCACGAGCTTTGTATTTAATCTTCTTAACCAAGGCTTGATTTGGAGATAAATTCCCATCAGAAATAAATTGAAAGATATCATACCTCCAATCTTTGGGTTGAATGATAAATATGCTCATAGTTTCTTCATTCTCTTTATCCTTTTTCTTAGCTTGCTTGTATTGATGGACACTCTAGCATCAGAATCCATTGGTAAGAATCAGAATAGGCTATAGTTGCTAAAGAGTCTGCCACAATATTCTCCGATCTAAGGATGTGCTTGTACTTGATACTTTTGAAATTTGCAGAATTTTCTCTTAACATAAGAAAATATTTTATCAATTGTTCCTTTTTGCCTCAGATTGCCCCTGAGCATGGTGAATAAGCAGTTGGGAGTCACTCAGTAATCAGACTTTTTTGCCCCACATATAAGGGCTAGCTTAAGACTAGTTATAGATGATTCATATTCAGATTCATTGTTGGAAGCTCTGAAACCAAAACATATAGCCTGGTACATAGTATCACCATAAGGAGAAGTTAAAGAAATTCATAGCCCCCTACCCCATAGTACAAGACCCACCATCAGTTCGGATTACACATGCTTTTTTAGACTGGGTTTCTTGCATTTGTTCGAGGGGCCTATCAGTATGAAACTCTAATAGGACATTAACCGTTGACTGAGCCTTCATTGCCGTTCGTGGGGCAAAGTTGATATCATAATCACCCAGCTCAACTGGCCACTGGGTCATTCTCATTTAGACATCAGACTTTTGGAGAACATCATTTAGAGGAAAAGCCGTTCGGTCAATAATGGAATGAGCTTGGAAGTATGGCCTCATTTGTCTTGCTACAATTACCAATTCCAAGGCCAATTTTTCTAACTTCAAATATCATTTTTCAGCATCCAAGAGACTTTTGCTAATATAATAAACTGGACGGGGGTAATTATCCACTTATCTTACTAGCACAACACTTACTGCATACTCAGACACAACTAAGTATATATGAAGGTTCTCCCCTTGAATAGGTTTAAAGAGAGTCGTGAGTGAAGACAAATGTTTCTTGATTTCAAGAAATGCTTGATCAGACTGTGGGGACCAGTTAAAGTCTTTGGCATTCCTTAATACCTGGAAAAATAGTGCACACTTGTCTGATGATCTTGAAATAAACCTGTTCAACGCAGCCAATCGCCCTAGTTAACCTTTGGACTTCTTTAGTGTTCTGAGGAGGGTCCATACATAATAGAGCATTTAGCCGATTTGGATCAGGTTGAATCCCTTTTTCACTTATACATAACCAAGGAACTTTCCAGATCGAACCCCAAAAACACATTTCTCAGAATTCATTTTTAAATTGACAGCCTCTAAATTAGAAAACGTCTCTTAAAGATCGGATATATGCATATCTTCTTACAGAATCTTCATCATCATGTCATCTATGTAAACGTCTATATTTCTGCCAATCTGACTAGCAAAAAGCTTTATTCACTAACCTTTATTAGGTGGCTCCAGCATTTTTTTAATCCGAATGACTTCACTTTATAACAATGAAGAACCCTATCCGTAATAAAAATGGTATGATCTTAATCCTCCGAATCTACTTATATCTGGTTGTACCATTAAAATGCATCCATGAAAGATAATAGATTGTTCCCAGAGGTAGAATCTACTAACTGATCTATCCCAGGAACATGATAAGGATCTTTAGGGCATGCTCTATTAAGATCGGTGAAGTTAATACACATACGCCACTTGCCATTCTTTTTCTTGACCAAAACAGGGTTGGCAGTCCATAATGGGTACTGAGATACTTTGATGTGGTCCATTTTGGTCAATCGATAAACGTATCTTGAAGATTGAATATATGTATATATTCTTCCAGACTCTTCACCATCATGGCATCTATATAAACTTCTATTTATATGCCAATCTGACTAGCAAAAGATTTATTCACTAACCTTTGATAGGTGGCTCCAAAATTTTTTAATCAGAATGCCCTCACGTTATAAAAATGAAGACCCTATATGTAATAAAAGTGGTATGATCTTGATCCTTCAGATCTACTTGTATCTGGTATCTTGAAAATGCATCCATGAAAGACAATAGCTTGTTCCCAGAGGTAGAATCTACTAACTAATCTATCCGAAGAACATGAGAAGGATCTTTGGGACATGCCCTATTAAGATTGGTGAAGTCAATTACATATACGTCGCTTGTCATTCTTTTTCTTGACCAAAACAGGGTTGGCAGTCCATAATGGGTACTGAGATACTTTGATGTGGTCCATTTTGGTCAATCGATAAACGTATCTTGAAGATTGAATATATGTATATATTCTTCCAGACTCTTCACCATCATGTCATCTATATAAACTTCTATATTTATGCCAATCTGACTAGCAAAAGATTTATTCACTAACCTTTGATAGGTGGCTCCAGCATTTTTTAATCAGAATGCCCTCACGTTATAACAATGAAGACCCTATATGTAATAAAAGTGGTATGATCTTGATCCTTCAGATCTACTTGTATCTGGTATCTTGAAAATGCATCAATGAAAGACAATAGCTTGTTCCCAGAGGTAGAATCTACTAACTAATCTATCCGAAGAACATGAGAAGGATCTTTGGGACATGCCTTATTAAGATTGGTGAAGTCAATTACATATACGTCGCTTGTCATTCTTTTTCTTGACCAAAACAGGGTTGGCAGTCCATAATGGGTACTGAGATACTTTGATGTGGTTCATTTTGGTCAATCGATAAACGTATCTTGAAGATTGAATATATGTATATATTCTTCCAGACTCTTCACCATCATGTCATCTATATAAACTTCTATATTTATGCCAATCTGACTAGCGAAATATTTATTCACTAACCTTTGATAGGTGGCTCCAGCATTTTTTAATCCGAATACCATCACGTTATAACAATGAAGACCCATATCTGTAATAAAAATGGTATGATCTTGATCCTTCAGATCTACTTGTATCTGGTGAAAATGCATCCATGAAAGTCAATAGCTTGTTCCCAGAGGTAGAATCTACTAACTGATCTATCCGAAGAACACGATAAGGATCTTTGGGACATACCCTATTAAGATTGGTGAAGTCAATACATATACGCCGCTTGTCATTCTTTTTCTTGACCAAAACAGGGTTGGCAGTCCATAATGGGTACTGAGATTCTTTTATGTGGCCCATTTTGGTCAACCGATCAACTTCTTGGACAATTACATCTGCTTATTCTTTAGAGAAGGACCTTCTTCTTTGTACAACTGGCCCAACATCAGCTCATACGTATTGATTATGATAAATTATATCAGCAGACACTCTGGTGACATCATCATTGCACCATGCAAATACATGTGAATTATCCGATAAAAAAGATAATAACCTTTGTTTCAAACTTGGTGCCAACTTGGTATAAATTTTAACACTTTTGCCCTTAACTATGAAATGAATTTCAACTTTCTCTATAGGTATTATGAAACTAGAAGCCTCCATTGGATCATCAATTTCATTTTTATCGGTGGAAGGCTCCAATAGTTGCTAATCTTTGTTAACCTTAACTACCGCCAAGGATTTCGAGGCAAGGACAGTTGCATATCACTCCATAGCTACCTTCTGGCTGCTTCGGACAACACCCACTTGTCCTTTTACAACATATTTTAAGCGTTAGTAGACAATAGAGGACACAATATGCATCTTGGAGAGCTAAGATCTCCCAAATATTACATTATAAGACGTTGGGCAATCTACCACAACAAAAAATACCCTTACTATCTTCTTAAAAGACCCTTTGCCCAACAATACTTCTTCCTCGAATTCTCCAATCACATCTGCTGAACTTCCTGTAAAGCCCACAATAGTTCTGTTCGAACGTTGAATAACCGAGGGGTTTCTCACCTGTTTATAAGAGCTTAAGAACAATATGTTTGCCAAACTTCCTGTGTCAATCAGGATCCGACGTATATAATTTCCTCCTATTGATTCCCCTATCACCATGACGTCTTTATGAGGTCCTAAAATGTCTCTTAGGTCATCCTCGTAAAAAACTATGAAAGGAGACAGATTTTGGTACAAATGTATGGACATCCTTCTATCCAACTGGGTAGTCAGACTATGGACGTGTCTCTTCCTTGAAGAACTGGAAAGTGCAGTCATGATGTCTCCCCTAAATATTGTTAAAGACTGAAAGTACTTAACCAGATTAGAAAGAGTATCGGACTTGTATGTTATCACTCCTACCCGATTTTGAGTTGGTAAGGATCCAAGTATTCATAATACACATCAAATCTCTCAATAATGACCATAGTTTCCTCTTGTCTAGACGTTCCAGGAAGAACAGAAGGCGTAATTTGGGGAGTATTAGTGTTTGATGGGGTATTGTCTGGCCTGCTTCCCCCTCATTTTTTAACGTAGGCCCTCAATTTACCCATTTCAATGAGGTTCTGCACCTTTTGTTTCAAAGCTATGCAATCATGAGTATCATGCCCAATATCATTATAAAACTTACAGAAAAGGGTACTCCGGTTTTCTCTGGGAGACTATAATGCAGTTGGCTTTCTAAAATGCACTTCATTTTTAGTTTTGTCATATATTGTAGCCAAACTTCCTCCCAACTCAGCAGACCATTCTGGTTGAACCCAAGGTCCTCTTTTATTTCTCACTTGCTAATTTTGGTTCTGAATAGACTGATTCTGCCTGGGCCGGTGAGACCCCTGTCCAGTTTCTTTTGATCTGTAACCGGACTAATTTGTTGCTTGTGGTGTCGATGTTTTAGTTGTGGAACTGATTTGACAAGTTACTCTAAACTTCTTGGTTTCTTCAACAATGATTTGTTTCCTAACTTGATTCAACAACCTTCCAAAGGTCATAACTTTTTTCCGGGTTACAAAATCAGCCAAGTTACCTGGATTCAATCATTACCTAAGAGAGGCAATTTCCACTTGTTCAAAGCAATCTGCTAACCCATTCTTTGTATTCACAAACCTGTTGATGTATTATTTTAAAGACTTATTTGTCTCATGGGCGCACTGAATGATCGTATCTCCATTATCTTTAAGCTCCTTACTTCCAACGAATTACCTCCGAAAAGCAACCCCGAATATGTCAAAAAAATTATAGAACCCTGAGGGAGACTATTATACCATTTAAGGGCACTCCCCTTGAAGGTTTGAGAGAAATCCCTACTTAGTAATCATTCGAGGAAGATGCCCGGAGAGTATTTTTGCAGATAAAGGTGATTGTCTCTATTTTTAGCTACGAGTAAACATAATATCTTCATTTTGAGTAGCAAAAATATCTGGTTCGGATTGGAAAGCAAAGGGATCAATCAGCAAACGGTCAATATGCTGATCACCTGAGCCATTCATCTTTCCCTGATACTTCTTGAGCTTGCCATGTCTATCCCTCTTTCTTGAATGCTTTTTGGTAAGCCTTATTTTCTTTTTTGAGCGTCTTTCATCGCTGATGGATGAGATTGACTCTTCAAACTCTGCATCATTAGAGGATCTGCTGGAGGATTCCGAAGTGGAACTCTCCACACGCTTGGATCGATGCGTCTTCTTATAACTGAGATGAGTCTTCAAAGACTGCTCGTTCTCACCAGGATTATCACTATGGTGAAGCGCCAACGCACCATACTTTTCTTTAACTTCTTTTTCTGCTGTTTTAAAACCTTTAAAACCTCAATTTCAGCCTTTAATTGATCTCGCTCCTCAATAGTGTACTCATTATTCTCTTTTGCTGCTTCTACCTCTAGAGGTGGTATATTCTGTGCATTTGGATCCATCTGAAGTGGTTGTTATAACTGTTTTTAAATTTGTGATTCAAGCACCGTCGCCTCCCACTGTGGTCGCCAATTTGGTGCTGTTTATTTCTGATCAAAGGGTAGTATGGGGGAAGAGTTTTGGGAATTTAATGTTTAGTGTGAAATGTAGAGAGATAATTAAGGTGGGTGCTAGGAATAAATTTTTATTACCCTCATTAATGAAAGTGGTTAGGGTATTTATACTCATTTAATGATCCATGGACCTTCCGAGTCAGGTAATGGGCTTGTGTTAAGTTTAAAAACCCATTAGCCTAAGAGATGAAATGACCATCAACTAGTTGAGTCATGTTCCACTAAGTCATACTGTTTGGTGGGGCATGGTATTGGATATGTTCGAACAGCTCTCCAGATATATACAAAGGTCTGTGTTAACGAAATCCGACCTTATCAATAAACATACCATTTAAAAAAATAGAGACAAAAACAGAGTTGATCAAGCTGTTAATTAATTTGATGAAACAATCAGATTAGCCAAAGCATTTTATGACTTTAAGAATGAAAGAATGGGATAATTCGTCAAATGCTTTTGACATGTCTAATTAAATTAGAATATTGTCATCTTTCTTATTTCTATTTAGATCATATAGAAGCTCTTTAGCTATAAGCATATGATCCTGAATAGCATTGTTAGGTACAAAAGCATCATGGTTTCCAAATATTACTTTAGGTAGGAAAGAGAGAGTAACCTGTTGTTGACTCCCTTGGACATAACTCTATTAAGAAGACTGTAAAGGCTTATTGGCCTAAATTCCTTCCATGTTATAGGATTAAAGGTCTTATGGATTAGACAGACTCCAGTTGCAAGTACACCTTTGGGAATTTTCTGGCCATGGATGAATGAAGTCATAGCTTAACAGAGATCTTCTTTTATATTGCTCCAGCAAGTTTTGAAGAATACCCATTGTCACTTATGACTTTAGGGATACAGTTAAAAATATTATTATTCATCATCTTAACTTCATGTTCTTTGCAGGAATAATGGGACACAACAATAAGGTCTTTAAAGTATGTGGTAGCAGAGTTCCCAATAAGCTCCTTATCAGTAAGCCATTCTCCATCCTCCATGATGCTGTTAATACTTCTCTTTTTTCTTTTCTTGTTGACAAAGCTATGGAAAAGCTTGGTGTTTTTATCAGCCTCCCTGAGCCAGTTGGTATAAAACTTTTGATACCATTAGCTCTCCTCCATATTTAGAGCTAAAATAATCTCAGCATTAGCCTTAGAAAGATTGCATTTAGATTCCATGTTGTTATGAGTTTGATGCATAATTTCCATCTCTTCAGCATGCTTTTCAGCATCCTGCACGTTCACAAAAATATTACCAAAGTGGGACTTATTCCACTCTGTAGGACCATGCTTTAACCTGTTGAGCTTTTTCCAGAAGACAAACATAGGATAACCTTCAATCAAGCCTTTTGTTTCTGATATTTTTTCATTTGACAATTTTGAATGATGTATGTTTCAATTACCTTAAAGATATTTTATATATACTACAAACTCTTAACAATATTCATCATATTTTTCATTTGACAATTTTGAATAATATATGTTTTAATTATTTTTAAATAATTAAAAATTAATAAAAGTAAATACGTAAATTAGTTGAATAAAATTAATAAATATTTAGGACTTATATAATTTTAAAATAAATTCAGATACGAGAAACAATTTCTTTATTAATTAGTTAATTAATATTAAATAATATTTTCGTATTTTTCTAATCAAATACGTTTTTTTTAATTAAACTAAATTTTTATTTGATGGGCCAATATGAAAAAGTCAAGAGTTTAGGTACAACGATAATTTGACCTTTTACAATTTTAAAATTTTAAAATTTGACGTCCAAATTTTTTACCCAAAAACATCTCTCCAAAAACAGAGTCTCCTTGACTGAGGAAGCCTAGTTTTGAAATTTCTCACATGGAGGAGAGAGCTTCGAATACATCTAGGTATGAAAGATGTCTTCGATTACATTTGTCTACGAGATGAGGCGTGCCCTGAAATTGAAACCGATCTCCAGCTTCATAACTTGTAAGAAGACTCCGTTGACGCTTGTGAAGACAACAAATCTTCCAACAACTATGATTTTATATCGTGTAGCTTATCCAGAACTTCAAAATCTGAAAAAACAAGATAACTACAAGAACATATATGGCATTCGTTTAGCAGTGCTTGCTGCCCAATGTTAGAATGAGATTCAATCTGATCAAGCCAGTCAATCCTCCACATTCAGGTAACCCAAGTTCATACTTTCAAGATTTGTAATTGACTTCAAATGATTTAGTGCATGATTATCATTAAATTAAACTTTATGCTTACATTTCAAGGTCCACTTGGCAAGCCAGTCGGCTACCATGCTTTGAAACCTTGAAATATTAGTGATGTTCATGCTAGAAGAGATACGATTTCTACAACATTTAAAAGTTAGATTTAGATGATAAGGGTAGTTACCACTTGCAAGCATATTGGTAAGAGTTTGAGAGTAAATTTCAATATGCACTTTATTCCAATTATGTCTTTTGCAAAGAATTAATCCATCAAGGAGAGCCCTCAAATCAGCCACTAATGGATTAAGCTTTCAATATAAGTTTAAAGCTCCAAGGAAAATCTTACCATGGTGATTCCCGATGATAATACCTCCTCCAGCTTCCCCATTTTTCTAACAAGACGCATCAGTCTTAAGTTTGAGAAAGCTCGGATTAGGAGGAATCTGTTGATGATAAGGGATGTTATGAGTTATGAGTTATGAGTGATTTGCAACCCATATTCATGGCTAAGTGGAGATCTTTGTTCCAGTTCTTTTTCATGAGACAGTTAAAAGTGTCTAAATTAATGATAGTGTTGTTTATGTACCTGATAAGCTGCTCAGAATTGAAGATTTTGTCATTGAACTTAGCCTTGTTTCTGTATTTCCAAAGTGTCTAGAGAATTATAATCGGGATAATGGTTCTGATATAAGTTTTAGCATTAGTGGACCAGAATCAAACTTTCAACATATGAGCAATAGACATGTATTTGAAGATTTCAATGTTGAATAGGGTAGCATAATGACTCCAAACACTCCAAGCGAGGTCACACTCTTTAAAGAGACGTTTGGGGCTTTCAATGTTCTTACAGAACTAGCATTTAGATGTAGTTCTATAATGTTCTTTTGCATAATCGTGTCAACTAGGATGCAATTTTTAATAAGTTTCCAAGCTATAAACGAACACTTTCTTAAAGTGAAAGAGTTCCACATTTGCCATAAATATTTGAGTAGTTATAATTGGTTCTTAAAGGATTCCAAGTATACTTAGTAATGAACTTTGTATCCTTAGAAAGCCTCCAGATTGTATCTTTATGATTTGGGTTAACAGTCAATGTTTTGATGTTTTCAATAACATCCTCTTTAAGAAGCATGTGACGCTTGTTGTAATCCTAGTTCCCATTCTTCCAAAACTCCTTAACTAATTACTGTCTAATACCGTGTGTTGTCACAATTGTCATTCAAGAGGATCAAGTGAGGGTCTTCATACAATCTTTCAAACCAAAATTCAACATTCCCCCTACCAATCTTTCAGATGCTGTTTTCCTCAGTTAATTTCTTGATTTTGGTAATCCTTTTTCACGTGCACCAACCGGGCGTATTGTAAGGAGTCTGTAAGGGATGAACATTATTGCAGTAAGTCTTATGCATCAGATTAGACCATAAGCTTATGTTATTTCTGAAGTTCAGCCATATTATATAGGAATAAAAATCTTGGAGATCACTGATGCTTCGAATGTTCAAGCCTCCTTCTTGATAAGTCTTGCAGATGGTTTTCTCGGATGACTAATGAACTTTTTTCTCAGAAGAGGTGGAGCCCCAAAGAAACTTGTTATAGACGCTTTCAATTTTGTGGATGAAAGCCTTTGGAATATAAGATCTTTGGATCCAGTAATTAGAGATATGCATCAGGGTAGTCTCAGTCAAAGTGAGTCTTCCAACAAAAGACATGTTTTTGTCTTCCCATTCATTGATTCTCTTGTTGATTTTTTTGATGAGGCTGATACAGTTGTTGTTTTTGTTTCTATTATTTAAGTTGATACCCAAGTACTTTGTTGGCAATGAGCTAGCACTAAAACCTGAAATGTTAGAGATAGTAGCTAGTCTAACTTTATTAATTCTAGCAAAGAAGATAATTTTTGTTTTGTCTTTGTTAATAGATTGACCCGAAACATTTTGATAGATATCAAGAAGGTTACCAAGCTTTTTAGTTACTTTACCAAGCTATTTGTAAAGATCAATATATCATCCGCAAAAACAAGACTAGGTATAAGCATGTTACTTCTAAAATAATAATGCATCTCAGAGTTTTCTAGAAACAAGTTGTGTAAGCCTCTAATAAAGACTTCTTCAGCAAGAATAAAAGGGCTTGGGGAAAGAGGATCCCCCTGCCTAAGGTCTCTGTTGGTTTTAAAGAAGTCATAAATGGTGTGGTTTATTTTGATCAAAGGGTAGTATAGGAAAGAGTTTTGGAAATTTAATGTTTAGTGTGAAATGTAGAGAGATAATTAAGGTTGGTACTAGCAGCAAATTTTGATTACCCTCATTAATAAAAGTGGTTGGGTATTTATACTCATTTAATGATCTATGGTCCTTCCGGGTCAGATCATGTGCTTGGGTCAAGTTTAAAAATTCATTAGACTAAGAGATGAAATGACTAACAACTAGTTGAGTCATGTTCCACTAAGTCATATTATTTGGTGGGGCATGGTATTGGATGTCTGAAATCCATCAGGATATATACAAAGGTCTGTGTCAACGAAATCCGACCTTATCAGTAGCCCCTTTAGGTCTTGCAAAGAATCTTTGGAAGAGCTAATTCAAAAAAATAAAGCTCAATATGTATTCAAGGTGATCGTCCGATCTGCCATTTGTATCCGAACTGAGTCTTGATCGGATTCGAAAAGATTAACTTTTCAGTTAAGTATTTCAAAAGTCAATTTCTTGATGTGGGATACATGTTGAGTTTTGGTTTGACCTCTAATCCATTTTTTCTCCTAGCTTCATGTACCTACTTGGCTAAAAAGTAGTAAAATCCTACATCTTCATCTATATATAAATGGGTTTCACTGTTTTATTGTATCTGAAAACACAAAACTTTCTAGACAAAGAAAGCTTGATAATTTTCTTAAACTGTGCCTAGGTAACTTTATGTTCACAGCCAGAAATGCATTGGTGAAAGGAGGCTGGCTAAATTTATCTGATTTGGAAAGAGCAAAAAAAAGACGCAAAGTTGCAGCTGGACTCCCTGCCTCTCCCGGTGGAGAAATCAGTCGACCAAAAAAAGACACAAACCAAAGCTCATCATCATAAAAATCATCAACGGTTAGAAAAACACCTTTTGTCCCAACCTTATCTCCCTTACAATCAGGGTATTTAGTTCAAGAGTCCCAAGACCCTCTTCCTAAAAAGAAGTAAATTTATAGTGTTAGGAAACCTTCAATCTTCATGGCCATGGGTTCAGATGCTGAGAAATCCACTACTCGCAGGGTAACTCGTTTATCTAAGGCCAAAATTACTCCATCTTCTTCAAGACCTGCTAATTCGGAGACAGTAAAGCCCTTAACAGATGCCAAACCGTCCGAACAACAGTCGAGTGTGATGCAGGAGACCATGGGGACAGTATGGAAGAAACTTCATTCGAGACGTCCGAATAGACAGAGGATAATAAAGCAGACCAGACAACCAGACTAAAAGTGGGTTTATCCAATCCTGATGCACTTCCGGAGTGTCTGGAAGGTAAAGTTGGGCCAAACTTCTGAAAGGTTAGTGTGAAGTATTTGATAGCCCTTCAAAACATTGCTTATGTATACACCCACACTACTGAGTTCAGTCACATCCGAACAAAGTGGGGCTTCCCTGAATCTGTCAAAGTGAGAATTCTGGTCCCTCCGGAGACCCCCATGGATTGTAAATCCGATGAGTTGGTGGTATATAATGAGGTGCTTAAGTGGGGCCTTTGGTTTCCTCTAGACCCAGATTTTGTCAGGTATTTCCACTTAGTTAAATTATATCCAAGACAACTGAGCCCAAATACATGGTATACACTGCTGGCTGGTATAATAGCGTCTAGATTGTAAAAAATTCCTCTACCGATGGAGCAATTTGCCGTCGTGGCTGGTGTATGCATAAATCACCATATTATGTTTTACCACTACAACATGAGCAATAATTTCAAGGTGGTAAACGATTTGTTGGAGTCCGAGAAGTCATGGAGGACTCAATTCCTTTTTATCAGCGGGGCATGAGATAATGGTAAATTGATAAATTCCACCACAAACCCCAGCCAGCTAACCAGCCGTTGGAATAGTTCAAGTAATACCTGATCGTATTTTTATTGACTTCTTAAATGCTATATTTATATTACGAACTGATTATTGTGTTTTACTGTAGTATTGGAAAAAAGGTTTCCGGAGCACTTAGAAGCAGGTCAGGCTACATGTAGCAAGCTAAACGAATAGGCCTCGAAGAAACGGGGAAACGATTTCCACAATTGCTTTACTTCTGAAAAATTCGTGAGGTCTCACCTTTGGAACACTTCGGGGAGTAGGGACCTTACTTGGGAGCAGCTGGACACTCCTCCTGCCGATTTTATTTTGAAGAGGACTGAAACTAAGGATGGCAAACTTTTCTTGCCTTCCTGGAACAAATTCCCTAGTGACCTGGACAAGATTAAGAACAAGAAGAAGAAAACCAAAATTTACCCATCTCAACAAGTCACAGAAGGGGTGAGTTCGGAAAATCAAAGATGAATCAATGCCGCTTTGCTAGAGGCAGTTGAGGTTACAGTCAAAGAAGCCGGAAAATCGGATGAACCGTCTTAGATCACAAGGAAGGATCATAAGAAATGCAAGGAGAGCAGTGATGAAAAGCTGCCAAGAAAAAGAAAGTTAGCTTGGGGTCAAGGAAAATATTGCGTCATTCTGAACTCCCTCCTCCTATTCCTAATAATCCTCATCTAGAAGAAGAAATCCCTCATAACCTTCCTTCTCAAATATTTCTTCCTGCCAAACAAAAAACTGCCGAAGGAGATGTCAATTTGGATGCCTTTCAGAACATGTATTTTAGTGATCTAGATAAGGAAGACTTCACAGAGCCTCATCCTCATGCTAATACGTCCAATGCTGTAAACCATAACTGTGAGACATATGTGATATCAAGTGAACAAGACACTATGAGTCATGCTTTTTTCTAGTTATATCTGTCTAGTAGTTGACCTGGAAATGCAAGTGAGGGAACAAAAAACTACCATAACCTTCATGACCACAGAAAACGAGGGCTTAAAGAATAGTCTCTCTATTGCTCAGTAGAGCATAGAATCCTTAAAGAAGGAAAAAAAAAACTTAGCTGCCGAACTGCGCAAGTCACAAGATGCTAAAAAAGATCTCCATACCAAGTATTCCAGACTGGAAACTTTTTCTTCTAACGAGATCAAAACTTTGAAGGAGAAACTAGATTCCAACGCCAGTACTCTAACAACTTTATCCGAAGAAAAAGTCAAATTTGAGAATCTTATTAAGGAGAAGATAGATAAAAATACTTCTTTAGTAAGCAAGTAAGGCCAAGAGATAACTGCAGGAATAGAGAAGTATGCTTTTGAGTAGTGGATTCTTTGGACAAGAGAGATGATGGAGTTAAAACTGACATGGTTTTGTTATTTCACGAAACGTTTCTGAAAAGGAATTTTGGTCCTTTGTGGAAATATTTTCCGTATGAGGACATCCCCTTTCATACCATGGCGGATGGTGACAAACATGGTTATTCTAGTGGAGAAGATATTGAGGAAGGAACCGGTGAGAGCTCAAGCGCTGAGCTCAAGAGCCCCAAGAAAGATGATGGTGATGAAAAAATTGAAGGGAATAAGCCCTAAGGTTATAATGTTATGTTGTGCTTTTTTTAAAACTAAAGTCCTTGGACGGCCAATGCATTTTGTTGTGTTATTTTTTCATTTCATGTCTTAAGAACCAAAGTCCTTGAATGGTCAAGACATTTTGTTGTGTTGTGGATCAGATTTTTTCTGATCAAGTATTAACATTGCATCTTTTTTATACGAACTCCATTGAATTCTTATATTCAATGTTTTAAGTAGTTTTTTAAAATTTCTGATTGGTTAAAGAAGTGTTTAATAAGTATTGAACGACTCCAATCACAAGTGTTTAATAAATATGATCAATAATTCTACAAAATCTGATCAACTCAAAGATATTTCATTTGAGAGCCGCGGTATTTAATAAATATATAATTTATCTGATCACCTCATACTATGCTCATAAATTTTTCACCAGACTTTTGAAGAAGACATAAGATATTATTGAAAAGCCCGAATACCTTGTTAAAACCTCTCTGCGCCACCAGTGTAGGAAAGAGTATGCCCCCTAATATTTATGTTGAAGTATAAGAAAGGTAAATATATACAAGAGAGTTTTATTCTAAATATAACCTGAAATGTTCAACGTTCCATGGGTGCTTTAATATTATGCTATCTTTATCTTGAAGCTTATATGTCTGTGGTTTGACTTTTTCGCATACCACATAAGGACCTTCCCAGTTTGGAGCCAGCTTTCCAAACTATTTTTATTTTGTGTGCAAAAATACTTTCCTCATGACTTTGTCTCCCAATTGAAAATATCTTCTTTTAACTTTGGATGAAAATTTGCTCCTCATTAAACCCTGATAGTGTGTCGTTCTCAAATGTTCTTTGACTATTCTTTCTTCAATCAAGTCCAGCTGGTTCCTAACTGCCATATCATTGGTCTGTTCGAAATAGCTTTGGATTCTTAAATATGGTAAAGTAGCTTCTATAGGTGTGATTGCATCTATCCTATAAACGAGAGCAAAAGGGATTCTTGTGTAGCAATTTGTGGAGTAGTTCCGTAAGCCCATGATCCTTCTTGCAGATAACTTGGCCATTTCCCTGCAGCTCATTCTAGATTCTTTTTAAGCCCGAACATAATCGTCCGGTTAGCAACTTCAGCTTGCCTATTAGCTTGAGGGTGGAATAGAGAAGAAAAATAGTATTGAATCCCTCTGGAAGTACAGAACAATTCCATGTCTTTATTATCAAATTGTGGCCCATTATCTGTAGTGATCTTCTGGGAACTCCAAATTAGTAACATATGTTGGATATAATGAATTTTATAACGGCCTTAGACGTGGTTCCAGCTAAAGGAGCTGCCTCTATCCACTTGGAGGAATAGTCAATAGCAACTATTATCGTTCGATAACCACCGAATGCCATGGGAAGAGGTCCAACCAAATCCAACCACCACCTATAAAAAAATATTGGTTCAGACGTGGAATCCATAGGAACTACTGGTACATGGATTTCATTCCCATATTTCTGGCAATGATCACACCTTTTTGGCCATATCTTTAGCGTCTGCCATTATTGTTGGCCAATAGTACCTGCTAATAAGACTCTTCTGGTTAAGACCTTATAGCCACAATGTGCAGATGCTTCCCCATCGTGTAGTTCAGATAAAACATTTGGGATTCTTAAAATCCCAAACAACGCTAGAGGGGTCTGCTAAATTATTTCTTATAAAGAACTTCTTTCAATACTAGGAAACCACGAGCTTTGTATTTAATCTTCTTAACCAAGGCTTGATTTGGAGATAAATTCCCATCAGAAATAAACTGAAAGATATCATACCTCCAATCTTTGGGTTGAATGATAAATATGCTCATACTTTCTTCATTCTCTTGATCCATTTTCTTAGCTTGTTTGTATTGATGGACACTCTAGCATCAGAATACATTGGTAAGAATCAGAATAGATTATAGTTGCTAAAGAGTCTGCCACAATATTCTCCGATCTAAGGATATGCTTGTACTTGATACTTTTGAAATTTGTAGCAATTTCTCTCAACATAAGAAAATATTTTATCAATTGTTCCTTTTTTGCCTCAGATTGCCCCTGAGCATGGTGAATAAATAGTTGGGAGTCACTCAGTAATCAGACTTTTTTGCCCCACATATAAGAGCTAGCTTATGACTAGTTATAGCTCCTTTATATTCAGATTCATTGTTGGAAGCTCTGAAACCAAAACATATAGCCTGGTACATAGTACACCATAAGGAGAAGTTAAACAAATTCTAGCCCCCTACCCCATAGTACAAGACCCACCATCAGTTTGGATTACACATTATTGTTTAGACTGGGTTTCTTGCATTTATTCGAGGGGCCTATCAGTATGAAACTCTACTAGGAAATTAACCACTGACTGAGCTTTCACTACCGTTCGTGGGGCAAAGTTGATATCATAATCACCCAGCTCAACTGGCCACTTGGTCATTCTAATTGAGATATCAGACTTTTGGAGAACATCAGTTAGAGGAAAAGACGTTCGGTTAATAATGGAATGAGCTTGGAAGTATGACCTCATTTTTCTTGCTACAATTACCAATTCCAAGGCCAATTTTTCTAACTTCAAATATCATTTTTCAACATCCAAGAGACTTTTGATAATATAATAAACTAGACGGGGGTAATTATCCACTTATCTTACTAGCACAACAGTTATCGCATACTCAGACACAACTAAGTATATATGAAGGTTCTCCCTTGAATAGGTTTAAAGAGAGTCGTGAGTGAAGACAAATGTTTCTTGATTTCAAGAAATGTTTGATCACGCTGTGGGGACCAGTTAAAGTCTTTGGAATTCCTTAATACCTGGAAAAATAGTGCACACTTGTTTGATGATCTTGAAATAAACCTGTTCAACGCAGCCAATCGCCCACTTAACCTTTGGACTTCTTTAGTGTTCTGAGGAGGGTCCATACATAATAGAGCATTTAGCCGATTTGGATCAGGTTGAATCCCTTTTTCACTTATACATAACCTAGGAACTTTCCATATCGAACCCCAAAAACACATTTCTCAGAATTCATTTTTAAATTGACAGCCTCTAAATTAGAAAACGTCTCTTAAAGATCAGATATATGCATATCTTCTTACAGACTCTTCATCTTCATGTTATTAATGTAAACTTCTATATTTCTTCCAATCTGACTAGCAAAAAGCTTTATTCACTAACCTTTATTAGGTGGCTCCAACTTTTTTTTAATCCGAATGACTTCACTTTATAACCATAAAGACCCCTATCCGTAATAAAAATGGTATGATCTTAATCCTCCGGATCTACTTATATGTGGTTGTACAATGAAAATGCATCCATGAAAGAAAATAGATTGTTCCCAGAGGTAGAATCTACTAACTGATCTATCCCAGGAACATAATAAGGATCTTTAGGACATGCCCTATTAAGATTGGTGAAGTTAATACACATACGCCACTTGCCATTCTTTTTCTTGACCAAAACAGGGTTGGCAGTCCATAATGGGGACTGAGATACTTTGATGTGGTCCATTTTGGTCAATCGATAAACGTATCTTGAAGATCGAATATATGTATATCTTCTTCCAGACTCTTCACCATCATGTCATCTATATAAACTTCTATATTTATGCCAATCTGACTAGCAAAAGATTTATTCACTAACCTTTGATAGGTGGCTCCAACATTTTTTAATCCGAATGCCATCACGTTATAACAATGAAGACCCATATCTGTAATAAAAGTGGTATGATCTTGATCCTTCAGATCTACTTGTATCTGGTATCCTAAAAATGCATCCATGAAAGACAATAGCTTGTTCCCAGAGGTAGAATCTACTAACTGATCTATCCGAAGAACACGATAAGGATCTTTGGGACATACCCTATTAAGATTGGTGAAGTCAATACATATACGCCGCTTGTCATTCTTTTTCTTGACCAAAACAGGGTTGGCAGTCCATAATGGGTACTGAGATTCTTTTATGTGGCCTATTTTGGTCAACCGATCAACTTCTTGGACAATTACATCTGCTTATTCTTTAGAGAAGGACCTTCTTCTTTGTACAACTGGCCCAACATCAGCTCATACGTATTGATTATGATAAATTATATCAGCAGACACTCCGGTGACATCATCATTGCACCATGCAAATACATGTGAATTATCCGATAAAAAAGATAATAACCTTTGTTTCAAACTTGGTGCCAACTTGGTATAAATTTTAACACTTTTGCCCTTAACTATGAAATGAATTTCAACTTCCTCTATAGGTATTATGACACTAGAAGCCTCCCTTGGATTATCAATTTCATTTTTATCGGTGGAAGGCTCCAATAGTTGCTAATCTTTGTTAACCTTAACTGCCGCCAAGGATTTCGAGGCAAGGGCAGTTGCATATCACTCCATAGCTACCTTCTGGCTGCTTCGGACAACACCCACTTGTCCTTTTACAACATATTTTAAGCGCTAGTAGACAATAGAGGACACAATATGCATATTGGAGAGCTAAGATCTCCCAAATATTACATTATAAGACGTTGGGCAATCTACCACAACAAAAAATACCCTTACTATCTTCTTAAAAGACCCTTTGCCCAACAATACTTCTTCCTCGAATTCTCCAATCACATCTGCTGAACTTCCTGTAAAGCCCACAATAGTTCCGTTCGAACGTTGAATAACCGAGGGGTTTCTCACCTGTTTATAAGAGCTTAAGAACAATATGTTTGCCAAACTTCCTGTGTCAATCAGGATCCGACATATATCATTTCCTCCTATTGATGCCCCTATCACCGTGACGTCTTTATGAGGTCTTCCAATGTCTCTTAGGTCATCCTCATCAAAAACTATGAAAGGAGACGGAGTTTGGTACAAATGTATGGACATCCTTCTATCCAACTAGGTAGTCAGACTATTGCCGTGTCTCTTCCTTGAAGAACTGGAAGGTGTTGTCATAATGTCTCCCCTAAATATTGTTAAAGACTGAAAGTACTTAACCAGATTAGAAGGAGTATCGGACTTGTATGTTATAACTCCTACCCGATTTTGAGTTGGTAATGATCCAAGTATTCATAATACACATCAAATCTCTGAATAATGACCATAGTGTCCTCATGTCTAGACGTTCCAAGAAGAACCGAAGGCGTAATTCGGGGAGTATTAGCATTTGATGGGGTATTGTCCGGCCTGCTTCCTCCTTATTTTTTAACGTAGGCCCTCAATTTACCCATTTTAATGAGGTTCTGCACTTTTTGTTTCAAAGCTATGCAATGATGAGTATCATGCCTAATATCATTATAAAACTTACAGAAAAAGGGTACTCCGGTTTTCTCTGGGAGACTGTAATGCAGTTGGCTTTCTAAAATGCACTTCATTTTTAGTTTTGTCATATATTGTAGCCACACTTTCTCCCAACTCAGCAAACCATTCTGGTTGAACCCAAGGTCCTCTTTTATTTCTCACTTGCTGATTTTGGTTATGAATAGACTGATTATGCCTGGGCCGGTGAGACCCCTGTCCAGTTTCTTTTGATCTGTAACCGGATTAATTTGTGGTGTCGATGTTATAGTTCTGGAACTGATTTGACGAGTTACTCTAGACTTCTTGGTTTCTTCAACAATGATTTGTTTCCTAACTTGATTCAACAATCTTCCAAAGGTCATAACTTTTTTCCGGGTTACAGATCAGCCAAGTTACCTGGATTCAATCATTGCCTAAGAGAGGAAATTTCCACTTGTTCAAAGCAATCTACTAACCCATTCTTTGTATTCACAAACCTGTTGATGTATTATTTTGGAGACTCATTTGTCTCCTGGGTGCACTGAATGATCGTATCTCCATTACCTTTAAGCTCCTTACTTCCAACGAATTACCTCCAAAAAACAACCCAAAATATGTCAAAAAAATTATAAAACCCTGAGGGTGACTATTATACCATTTAAGGGCACTCCCCTTGAAGGTTTAAGAGAAAGCCCTACATAGTAATCATTCGAGGAAGATGCCCGGAGAGTATTTTTGCAGATAAAGGTGATTGTCTCCAGTTTTAGCTACGAGTAAACATAATATCTTCATTTCGAGTAGCAAAAATACCTGGTTCGGATTGGAAAGCAAAGGGATCAATGAGCAAACGGTCAATATGCTAATCACCTGAGCCCTTCATCTTTCCCTGATACTTCTTGAGCCTGCCATATCTATCACTCTTTCTTGAATGATTTTTGGTAAGCCTTATTTTCTTTTTTGAGCGTCCTTCATCACTGCTGGATGAGACTGACTCTTCAAGCTCTGCATCATTAGAGGATCTGCTGGAGGATTCCGAAGTTGAACTCTCCACACACTTGGATCGATGCGTCTTCTTAGAACTGAGATGAGTCTTCAAAGACTGCTCGCTCTCACCAGGATTATCACTATGGTGAAGGGCCAATGGACCATACTTTTCTGTAACTTCTTTTTCTGCTGTTTTACAACCTTTAAAGCCTCAATTTCAGCCTTTAATTGATCTCGCTCCTCAATAGTGTACTCATTATTCTCTTTTGCTGCTTCCACCTCTGGAGGTGGTATATTCTGTGAATTTGGATCCATCCGAACTGGTTGTTATAACTATTTTTAAATTTGTGATTCAGGCACCGTCGCCTCCCACTGTGGTCGCCAATTTGGTGTTGTTTATTTCTGATCAAAGGGTAGTATGGGGGAAATTTTTTAGGAATTTAATGTTTAGTGTGAAATGTAGAGAGATAATTAAGGTGGGTGCTAGGAGTAAATTTTTATTACCCTCATTAATGAAAGTGGTTAGAGTATTTATGTTCATTTAATGATCCATGGACCTTCCGATTCAGGTAATGGGCTTGTGTTAAGTTTAAAAACCCATTAGCCTAAGAGAAGAAATGACCATCAACTAGTTGAGTCATGTTCCAGTAAGTCATACTGTTCGGTGGGGCATGGTATTGGATATGTTCGAACAGTACTCCGGATATATAGAAAGGTCTGTGTCAACGAAATCCGACCTTATCAATAAACATACCATTTAAAAAAATAGAGACAAAAACAGAGTTGATCAAGCTGTTAATTAATTTGATGAAACAATCAGAAAAGCCAAAGCATTTTATGAATTTAAGAATGAAAGAATTGGATAATTCGTCAAATGCTTTGGACATGTCTAATTGAATTAGAATATTTTCATCTTTCTTATTTCTATTTAGATCATATAGAAGCTCTTTAGCTATAAGGATATGATCCTGAATAGCATTGTTAGGTACAAAACATCCTGGTTTCCAGATATTACTTTACGTAGGAGAGAGAGTAACCTGTTGTTGACTACCTTGGACATAACTCTATTAAGAAGACTGTAAAGGCTTATTGGCCTAAAGTCCTTCCATGTTATAGGACTAAAGGTCTTAGGGATTAGATGGACTCCAGTTGCAAGCACACCTTTGGGAATTTTCTGGCCATGGATGAATGAAGTCATAGCTTAACAGAGATCTTCTTTTATATTGCTCCAGCAAGTTTTGAAGAATACCCCGTTGAAGCCATCCATACCTGCAGCTTTAGAAGGGTTGAGACTACATATTATATCATGTATTTTTATTTCAGTTGGATCAACCATAAGGCAAACATTATCATTGTCACTTATGACTTTAGGGATACAGTTAAAAATACTATTATTCATCATCTTATCTTCATTTTCTTTGCATGAATAATGGGACACAACAATAAGGTCTTTAAAGTATGTGGTAGCAGAGTTCCCAATGAGCTCATTATCAGTAAGCCATTCTACATCCTCCATGATGTTGTTAATGCTTCTCTTTTTTCTTTTCCTGTTGACAAAGCTATGGAAAAGCTTGGTGTTTTTATCAGCCTCCATGAGCCAGTTGATATAAAACTTTTGATACCATTAGCTTTCCTCTATATTTAGAGCTAAAATAATCTCAGCATTAGCCTTAGAAATATTGCATTTAGATTCCATGCTGTTATGAGTTTGATGCATAATTTCCATCTCTTTAGCATGCTTTTCAGCATCCTGCACGTTCACAAAAATATTACCAAAGTGGCACTTATTCCACTCTTTAGGACCATGCTTTAACTTGTTGAGCTTTTCCCAGAAGACAAACATAGGATAACCTTCAATCAAGCCTTTTGTTCCAGTTGTTTTCCACAAAGGGAATAAACTCAGGGTCTTTGGTCCACATGTTCAGGAACTTGAAGCTTTTATGGCTAGACTTATTGCTGTTATTAATGTTGATGCATATAGGGATATGTTCTGAGAAAGTCTTAGCCATATGCATTACTTTAGTCTCATTAAAAAAAAGACCAGTTAGAGTCCACAAGAACTCTATCTAGTCTTTTCCACTTTGAGTTCTTATTCCATGCATATTTTGAGCCATAATACCCAGAATCTTCAAGACAACACTTCCTTATCATGTCATTGAACTCCTAAGCACTGACACTAGAATAATTAATACAACCAGCTTACTTATTAGGTGAAGTGACAACATTAAAATCTCCCATGATTGCCCAGGGCATGCTAGAAGTATTTTCAGATATATTTTTAGGCCTTTCCATAGATCTCTTCTACTGGCATACTGACGGTTGCATATACAATGGTTAAGAAAAACATAAATATAAAGTAGGATTAGAGCCACCAATATGAATATATTGATCGTGATTCAAAATGATTTTAATAAAGGTTTTTTCCCAAAAATACCAAATTTTGTTTGATAAATCTCTTATACAAGAATCAAAACCAAGTTTATTTGTGATAGAAACCATGTTATCAGTATTAGATATATGTTCTTGGATAGCAAGCATATAAATATTTTATTTAGAAGTAGTAGAGCTTAGCCTTATGACCGTAGCTTTATTGTTAATGCCTCTGAATTTCCAGTTTAGGATGTTAATCATCTTGAACTGGATTTAGTAACTCAAATTTGTCCCTGAAAACTCAGAGATTTGGTAGCTACTCTTTGTTTGATCCTTTTAGAGCTTCTTTCAACTTTAAGTTTTTTGTTCAAAACCATGTGAAAGTCTGTGTTATTTCCATTTTTGTTGTAGGTTGGAGTTGTTTGAAGGCTTCCAAGTCTTTCTTCTTCCTGAGGTGAGGTATTACTATTATTCTCACATTCTCTTTGATATCATTTTTCCATAGACCTTATAGCTTTAACAATCTCATTCTCGTTTGCTGTTTTCATCCCTTCATCTGTTCAGTATGGTCAGCAGTGATTTCTTTATTTCTAGAGTCACTGGCTTTGTTTTTGTCAATGATGATCGATTTTAATCTTCTTCATAGCCTCAACATCATTATTGTTGGCACCTTTATTGACCTTATTTATGTTGTTAGCTTCCTTAGAGTTTACAAGATTTTTTGTTATTTCTTGAGTTTTGTTACATGATAGAAGATCATGTCCTATATGACTGCACTGAGCATAATATTTAGGGAGATCCAACATCCATGATTCTCCCCAAATCTAATCCAAATATCAGATTGTATGTTACTTGTCAAGTCAATTTCAACCCATATTAAGCAAGAGTTATGGTAAGCAAGATTTTTATCTGGGATCTTTATTTGTAAAGAATTTCCAATTGACTTCGCAGTAGAGTATATCATTCTTTCATTATACAAGAACTCAGGAATATTTTCAAGTATGATCCATACTGGACACACTGGAAATTCTCTTTTTGTGTTGAATTGAGGTTTCCACTTGAGTAAACGCATAGTAGAGGATTCCAGTTGCCATGCATTCTTCCTTTATACTCTGTATAAGTCTTCCTTGCAGTTAAAATCAAGAAACATATGGAGAGAGTCCCATACACTTATGTTGCATTGCATTTTCATATTCATTTTTTACAAAAAAAAACTTCCATTATCTGTCTTTTGGGGATGCCTTGAATGAATTTTGCAACCAAAGTATACTTTCTTCTGTTTTCAAGATTTTCTTTGACTTGTTCTGGAAATTGAAGTGAAATATAGTTTTATTTTGTGGATAAATTCCATTGGTAATCACTGTGATTTGTCATTTTGAACTTGAAGAATATCTGCATAAGATTTCCTTTCACTCTGTTGTAAATTTGATTATTTTTACTGTCCCTGATGTTGATATGAAACAGTGAGGGCTGGAAAATCCTTCATCACAATTTTCAGAGAAAATCAGCTAAATGGAAGTAGAGGATAGATTAACAGCTTTATGAGAAATGATGATCAGAATGATCATAGAGAGAAACGAGGAGGAGAAGATTGAGGAAGGATTAGATTGCAGAAACAGGGCAATCAAGAACTTTGTTCTTGTAGAGAAGAACATATTTTTTTAGAGACGGTAGTTATATATATTAATATTGATACGCTTAACGATCAATATCGCCATGTTATTTTTTTTATTTAAAGGTTCTATTATTTTCATATTTTTATTTATAATCCATTTTTTAATTGCATTAATTCTAATTTGGTTATTTCGATTAAAACAATTGTTATTTTTTGAATTTTGAACTTTTTTATAAAAGAAAAATGTTTGTATCGTATTCTTAAGAATGTTAGATTTAAAGTTCAGTATATAATCTACCCAACAATTCTCTTAACCAATTCCGACAGAAGAGGAACAATTTGATCCAATTTTGACAATACATCAGTATATGAATGCCTTGTAATCCAATCAAACTAAAACAATATTTGACAGCAAATGGTGACCGCCTTGAAATCATTCAATTTGATTGTTGGAAAAGGAAAATAAACAAGGTAAGAGGTTTGGAATTCGTTGTGATTATCAATAAATAAATTAAAATGAAAGAGACAACACTTTATAATTCTCAACATCCGCTGATCATTTTTTCCGGTAAGAAAAACAATATCCTCGAGCTTGAAAAAACGTTATACGTGCCCAAATTTAGGGAAATATTCTAAAATAAGTTTAGTGGATGAATATAAAAATTGATATAACATGCGATACCATTCACATTTAAAAATTATAATCTTCATTCATAGAGTCAAACACAATAATAAAGCAACAAATAGATTTTCGAACTTCTAAAATCATCTAATTCCTTCGCGAAACCACCATTACAACTTTAGAATGTATATTCAGGGCTTCAAATGGCATGAGGAGTATCATCAATCGATTACCCTAATTAACCTACCTTTCCCACCAGTGAACCAGCTTTTCCGCAGATGAAATAGCAAATTCCACCATAATCAACATAATGTCAAAATATTGAGTTGAGAGTTTGATACATTCTCAACTGTTTGTTATAATTTCTGATTGAGAATTTGCAAGTTTTGAACTACTTGATATCGTATCCTGATAAGAATATGACAAGTTTTCAACTATTTCTTACAATATCTAGTTGAAAACTTCGCAGGATTTAAAATATTTTCCATATTAACCAATTGAGAATTTGACACGTTCATAATTATTTACTATAATATCTTTCTATAACATCCAACCGACGACTTGCCAATATATGAATAACTTGTTATTATGCTT
Source organism: Limnanthes douglasii subsp. nivea (assembly GCA_036936605.1). Taxonomy (NCBI): domain Eukaryota; kingdom Viridiplantae; phylum Streptophyta; class Magnoliopsida; order Brassicales; family Limnanthaceae; genus Limnanthes; species Limnanthes douglasii. The sequence goes on from JAUPFV010000005.1 coordinate 23,472,754, forward strand.
AGATGATAATTTTGACGGTTTAAACTATATATTATATGAATAATTTTGAGACCATCCACGGTGTTTGGTCTATCATGGATGCAAATTGAGGAACCAAGTTGTCTGGTATATCATACGTATAGTCGTTTGTTGACACATTAAAATGGTTTAGGCGGTTATGGGTGTAACTGGTTGCATCGACATTGACATCATAAACATTATGAATCTTCATTGCAGAAGTCATCGATTCATTGGCAGGGGTGTCATGAATGCTTATTCTTTTGTTGTTGACCACATTTTGCCAAAGAACATATTTTTTATAGTTACTTGCAATTTGTTTGAGGGTTTTAGTTGTCACAAAGTGTTTAGAGATATTTATCAAATCATTTCGACCATAAAGTTTAAGCTCTTCTACAAACATCATGAAAATAATTAGAAATTATTATTATTATTATTATTATTATTATTATTTGGGACAGTTATCTATTGCAATATTATTTAAATGTAAAAAAAATTGGACTACTAAACCGTTTCACAACTAAACTCTTGATTTAGTTACCAAGAATTTTAAATGTAAACTGATCTCATTTGCTATGCACATGCACGATCTACTGAGATTAAACCCCTTTGTCAAACTAATATAAAACAGATATTAAAACAAAAATAGAGAATAGTGAGATCCACGCATGCATGAAAGATTAAAGATTAAAATATGAAAAATATTTAAGATGATGACTTAATGTGATTGAGAAAATAGAGACAGTGAGACGATGATATTCGTACATATGCTCCTCCTTGTTCCATCGACTGCTTTTCGTCTTTTTTGTTTCTGATTTATGATTCTGGTATGTAGAGTCCAATTTTGGAATGCTATTTGGATCTGAACCAAAATAAGTTTTAGTGGATCAACGACTGGTAGATTGTCAACGCTTGTGGATCTTGGAAAAGCTGGTTCTGGAAGATATTCGAGTGAGTTTCTGGTTTGGAATTCTGATCTCTAGAGTCCTCCGGCATGATGATGTTATTTGGATCCAAATCAGTTTGGTGGATGAACGACTCATCCTCATTCGCCACAATTTGCTACAATGTTTGGACATTATTAATATAATTCGAGATATTATATGTAAACTCTCATATGTTATTAAATAGTCTTCAATCTCATTTACAAACCTCTAGATGTTATTCAGAAGCATTTGAGTATCATTTTCAAGCCCTCGGGATCATTCAAAAAAAATTGGATTTCATTTGTTTAGTTCTCAATCTCATTGACAAACCTCTTGATGTTATTTATAAGTTTAGAAACATCATTTGCAAACTTTAAAACGTTATTTACTTGGCTCCAAACATCATTCATAAACACTGAATGTTAATCATGAGCTTTCAAACATAATTCGCAAAGTATTTGCTTTAAAAATTCTCAACTAGTGGTTAATAAACAAATAAGTTGTGATTTTATTTTTTAAAACTCTTATGGTTAAGCAAAAATGACGATGGGATTTTTGTTAAAAATTCTCCACTAGTCGTTAAGGAACAACCAATGTTCGAAATTTCTTAAATTTCTTACATGATCGTTTAACAAATATGTTGAAACTATTTTTCATTGTTTTCACACGTCATTACGAAATAACCAAGTTGAAAAGGTTTTTAAAATCCTCAACTTATGGTTAAAAAATTATCAAATTAAGATATTTTTCCATTTTTTTCAATTGATGGTTAAAGACCAAACATATTGATAATGTTTATGTTGTTTTAAAATGGTCGTTGAAGAATAACCAAATTTATGTTTTTTTCTAAGTTCTTACATGATCTTTAAGTAACTATAATTTTAAGAGTTCTTTTAAAAAACTTCACGTGACCATTAAGATATAACCAAGTTGAGAAGTTTTTTAATGTATCATCTGGTGGTAAAAAACAACCAGTTGATAGTTTTATCCGCAAACCTCTAGACATTACCTACAACAAGGCTCCATATGTCATTTACAAGAGTCCATATGTCATTTACAGACCTCCAAAAGTTATATTTAAGCCAAAAAAACAACATTCGCACGCCCTAAATACCACAATCAAACCTTTGATGTCAATCATCAAGATCTAGATGTCATTCACAAACCCTTGAATGTTATCTGCAAGATTCTCCATTCGTTCATAAATCATTAAAAAATATTCTTAAAATTTTATACAATTTCCAAAATTGCATTTAAAAATTCTAAACCGGTGGTTAAATAATAACAAATGTTAAATGTTTTTCCAAAACTCATATGCTTAACTAACAACCACGTTGAAAATATTTTAAAAGGTTCTTAGTCGGTCGTTAAGGAACAACCATGTTGAAAAATTTTCTAAGAGTTTTCACCTGGTCATTAAGTAATATCCGATATATAATTATAATTTTTAAATTCTCACATGGTCGTTAAACAACAACCAAATTAAGAATTTTTGTCAATTTTTTTTATCTCACGGTCTAAAGAAACAACCATTTGAGAACTTTTTGTAGTGATCAAATAAACTTGAACTGATAAATGATTTTTTAAAAATTTACTAAAACATGATTATTTTTTATTTACAAATCTCGAGATGTTATTCACAAGCCTTTAAATGTCATTCTCAATCCTTTTAACATTTTTCTTAAGCCTTCATAGTCCATTCCTAAATTAGATATGTTGCTCGTATGCCTCTTATCGTAATTTATAAACCTTCAAATGTTATTTGTAAACCTTCAGGTGTCACTCGCTTAGCTCTAGATGTCATTTGTAGTCCTATCGGTGTTATTTACAAATTTCCACACGTAAGTTAAAAACCTATAAATTTTATTTTATTAACTTTATGCCTAAACTTAAAAACCTATAATCTTTATTTTATTAACTTATTGTCTAAACTTCTAAACATCATTCACTCAATTTCAAAGATGTAATTTGTGAACTTCCACACAATATTCTTAAATATCTAAACATTCATAAAAATGTTTTAAAAGTTCATAATTGGTGGTTAAAGAACACCCGTATTAAGAACGTATCAAAATTCTCAAATAATGGTTATAAAATAATAAATTAAGAAATTACTTTTAAATTTGTCGTATGGTAGCTAAAGAACAACCAAGTTGAGAACTTTTAAAAAAAATTCTTAACTAGTTGTTAAAGAATTACCGAAAATGAAAACTTTGTTCAAAATTCTCAACTAGTAATTAATGAACAAAAAGGTTAAAATTGTTTACAAAGTTATTATCCGGTCGTGAAGGAGCAACCGAGTTGAGAACTTCTATAAAATTTCTCAATTGACGGTTAATAAACAACCAAATCAAGAAATTTTAAAAAATATTTTATTTTATTTTAATACACAACCAAATTGATTAAGTTTTTTTTTAAAAAAATCTCACATGGTCGTTGAGAAACAATCAAATTTATAAATTTATAAAAAATCTCACCGTTTGGCTAAAAAATAGGTTCATAATTTTTTCAAATTTTTAATTGTTCTACAACAAAAAATAATTTTTTTACAGCTTACTCCAAACATATCAGAACAATTAATTTTTAATTCGCAAACATCCGAATGTTATTCATAAGCCTTTGAACGTAATTCGTGAACCTCCTTACTCTATTTAAAATCTTATAAATGTTATATGCAATCCACCAAATGTCCTTTAGAAACCTCTTAAAGTTGTTCAATATCCTAAAAAAACATTGTTCGCAACCATATAAATTTATTTATATATCTTTATATATCATTCGCAAACATCACAATATTATACAAAAACTTTTTTTATTTGAGACATTATTTGAAAACCTCTGGACATTGTTTGCTTAATTTCAGATGTTTTCACAAACCTCAAGACATTAGTCACTTAGCTATATATATATATATATATGACAGTTTCATACCTCGTGATCTCATCCGTAAGCTTTTAAACATAATATGTAAGAACTTTTATAAAATTTCTTAACTAGAAGGTTATGTGTTTATAATTTTTCAGAAAGTTATATATTGTCCGTGAATGAACAACCATGTTCTAAAATGTTTCAAATTTTTTAACTTGGTCATTAAAGAAAACTACATCAAGATTTTTTTCAAAGTACCCATTTCGTTATTATGAAATAACCAAGTTGTGAGTTCTTTCCAACATTGTCACCTAGTGGTCTACGAATAACCAAATTAATACTTTTCTTTAACCTTTAAAATCTTATTAATTAAAAACCAAGTTAAGGAAAATCCATTTTAAAAAAATCAAAAGATTGATCTTGTTGCTTAGAAACAACTAAATTGAGAATTTTGTTCAAAATTCTCAATTGGACTTTATGACTACAAAGTTAAGAAAGTTTTCCGAAAATTCTCAACTAGTGGTTAAGAAACTACCAAGATGAGAATAGTTTTTCAAAGTTCTCAACTCGTCATTAAGGAACAACCAAGTTAACATATCTTTTTGAAATCTCCCATGATCGTTATGAAAAAATAAATTGAATAATGTTTTTCAAAGTTCTCACTCGTTAGTAAAAAAACAAGTTAACAATATTTTCAAAATTCTCAACACGTCTGTAAATAAAAAACAAAAATGTTCAAAATTACTCTAAACTCTCAAACCTCTGGATGTTATTCATAAGCCTCCATAGATCATTTGCAAGCTTTGTACTTTATTCACAACCTCCGAAAATTAGGTTCAAGTCTTTAAATGTTATTAATGACATTCAAAAGTCTAACATAAGTATTTAGAAGCATCCATAAGTTATTAATAAAAGTTGAATATCATTCGTCTAGCTTTTTACGTTATTCGCAAACCTTAAGATATATTTTGCAAGCTTATAGATATCATTCGTGAATATTCACACGACAATTGAAAACCAATAATATTATTTGAAAAATTGTAGATATCATTGAATTCGGTCTTGATGTCATTCACAAATCTTCGAATTTCCTAGATAGTTTTCTTTTAATGCTCTTAACGGGTATTTAAAGAGTAAACAAATATTTTTTTAAAAGTTCACAATAGGTACTTAACAAAGAATCAAGTTAAAATTGCTTTTAAAATTACGAATAGGTGGTTAAAGAATAACCAAGTTGATACTTTTGTTCAAAATTCTCAACTGGTCATTAAGGAATAAAAAGATTGTTAAAAAATTCAAACTTCTCACTTAGTGGTAAAAAAACAATATAGTTCATTTTCCATAAATTCACATGATCTTCATGGAGCAGCCTGCGAATGTTTTTTAAAGTTCTCACTTTTATGTAAAAAACCAACCAATAAACAAATTTTTTTAAAATTTCACAACTCGTTATCTAAATTTCACAACTCGTTATCCATAATTATTTTAAAAACTTACTCTAAATATATCAAAATGCTAACCTTTATGAATTTTAAACCTCTGAACGTTATTCACAAGAAAATTTTTTTAACCTGTGAATCTTATTTGCAAGCCTATGGTCATTATTTATGTCACTTTATATATCATTCCTTAACCATTTAGAAGTTAATTTTAAGCCTAAACGATCATTTGTAAGCCCTAAAATGTCATTTGTAAAGCTTTGCACGCCATTCGTCCAACTTTACACAAGTTTGTGGATATCATTTATGAATCCTCAGACGACATTCGTAATTTTTTTATTGTTATTCGCTCATATTCATGTGTTATTTGTAAATTTTAGACGTCATCAGACTAGCTCAAAATATGATTCCTAAATTTTGAAACATTATTTGCAAAAATATCTTTTAGAACTATTCAATCAAGTTTTTTTATGATTTTCAATTAGTCCTTACAGAAAATCTAAGTTGAGGAGTATTTTAAAAGTTCTAGCTTGGTTATTACGGAACAACCAGATTGAGATCTTGTTTTCAAACTCATGTGGTGATTAAGAAACGATCAAGTTGAAAATGTTTTCCAGTTCCAAATGTTGGTTAAAACTTACTATAAACATATCAAAATTATCATTTTTCTATTTACAAATTTTATGAAGTTATTTAAATATTCCAAACTTCATTCATAGGCCTTCAAGCAGGTATCCAAATGCTACTTTTAAGCCTTTGAATGTTTACAAGCTTTCATTACGTCATTCACATACTCGTACAAGTTATTCATAAGCCAAAAAATCATTCACAACCCTTCATACGTTATTTAAAAACCTCAAATATATCATTTGTTTACCTCTACATGCCATTCGTAAACCTTTCGACCTTATTTAAGGATTTATATATCGTTCACAAAATATTCATACATCATTTAAAAACCGTTAGATGTTATTTTCTTAGCTCCAAATGTTAAACCTTCAAACATTATTTGCTTGATCCATTGGTCATTCACAAACCTATGTACGTCATTCATAAATATGTTTCTTAAAATTCTTAACTGGTAGCTAAGTAACAACTAAGTTAAGATTTTTTCAAAAGTTTTCGGTTAATGGCGATGAACAACTATTAAATTAAATTTGTATTTATTATAAAGTAACTGTAGACATTAAGATAGATTGATTGTTAGACTAATTACAATCATATATTTAGGCGTTACTGGTCTTACCGTATTAATTATGGTCCATTAAGATAATGGTCTGACTGTATTGATTACGGTCATAATTAGTCATAATCAGTTATAGATGTAGTCCATGTATATATAGCTTCTTACCGTAGCACTTTGTAATTCATTCAAACAAGAGAATAATATTATATTTTATTAAGTCTCTTTTCATTTCTTTATTTTTATCATGGTATCAGAGCAAAATTCCTAATTTTCTTTATTTTATCATTCCTTCAAAAAAAACACAATTTAAAAAAAAAATCACATTTTTTTCTAAAAAATAAAAAATAAAAAAAATCACTATGGCTGATGATTATTTCCCATCGGAAATCCATACCAGTACCTCAAAGAGTTTCAAGAATAATAGCATCGTTCAAGGTTTTACCGCCGAACAAATACAACAATTAGGACAAGCAATCAATACACTGGATCCCGATAATTCTGGTAATATTGATGCATATGTGTCTGCAACAGGTTTGATTTCATCTACTATTGTGTCTGTTAATTCTAGTAGTACAAGTCCTTGGATTTTGGATACTGGCGCCACAGATCATATTGTCTCTCACATATCACTCTTAAACGATCCCAAGCCTTCCACTATTACTAATATTAAATTACCAAATGGTGCAGCACCGCAAATCACTCACACTGGCACAATTATTTTTAATTCAAAATTAACTCTTACAAATGTCTTGTGTGTACCCTCCTTTAATTTAAATATAATTTCAGCGAGCAAACTGACCAAAAAACATAATTGTTGCATCATTTTCTTTCGTGACTATTGTATTTTGCAGGACTTGGTTTCGGGGAAGATGATTGGATCAGGTAGACAACGTGGTGGTCTATACTATATGCGTCCATCAACAAATAATTCGACTATATGTATGATTTCTCAGTCGTCTGACCTATGGCACTTACGCCTAGGCCATCCTTCTTTGTCTCGTTTTGAGTTACTTTCACATTTAATTCCAGGTATTCACAATGAGTTAGGAAATAATTGCACAATTTGCCCACAAGCAAAACAAACACGCTTACCTTTTCCAAAAAGCTCAATAAATACAAAATTTCCTTTCTCTTTATTACATTGTGACGTCTGGGGTCCTCACAAAGTTCCTTCATATACAGGTTCACGTTATTTTCTTACAATTGTTGACGATTTTACTCGATGCACATGGACATTTCTTATGCACCATAAATCAGAAACACAATCTTTATTAACTTGTTTTGTGCAATTCGTCAAAACCCAATTTCAAAAAGATGTTCAAACAATACGAGTGGATAATGGTACTGAATTTATTCCTCTTCGTATTTTTTTTCAAAACAAAGGCATTGAACTTCAAAATTCTTGTGTTTATACCCCACAACAAAACGGAGTTGTCGAACGAAAACATAGACATATTTTAAATGTTGCTCGTTCTCTCATGTTTCAATCAAATGTACCACTTAAATTTTGGGGGGATTGTATTTTAACAGCTGTTTATTTAATCAATCGCATTCCTACTCCTTTACTATCAAATAAGTCCCCATTCGAGGTCTTATATAATCGGTCTCCCTCACTCACGCACTTACGCGTTTTTGGTTGTGCATGTTATGTAACTAATATTCATCCCAAACATAAATTTGACTCTCGTGCATCCATTTGTGTTTTTTTGGGATATTCACATGGAAAAAAAGGCTACAAAGTTCTTGATTTACATACTTATAAAGTTTCCATAAGTCGTGATGTCCACTTTGAGGAAAATATATTTCCCTTCCATCCCGCTTCCAACTTTCCTTTTCCAAACCAATCATCATCTCCATCTTTCAATCAAACACCTAACTCATCAGTTACAGTTCCCAATCCTACATCTTATGACTCAGAGCCTCAGCCATTATATCTTTCATCTCCATCCAATCCCAAAAATCTCACACCTTCAACCTCTAAATCTCCCACATCTACAGAATCAGCTATGAATTCAGCACCCTCACTCATAACTCCGTCATCACCTTTCGCTCCACCAATACCTTCTACTCCACCAACACCTTCTACTCCACCAACATCTTCAACTACCTCACCTCCCTCAACCATACCTCATTCTACTACCGTTCCTAATGATATCTCGGTTCGTCGTTCCACCCGTCATATTCAACCTCCTACATGGCACCAAGACTACGACATGTCTACCGAGATCAATCAATCTTCAACGCAATCGAGTTCTCGTCAATCTACAAGGTATCCTCTCTCCTCTCACATTTCAAATTTACGATTTTCCCCTAACCATCGTGCTTTCCTAGCTTTGTTAACATCACAAAAAGAGCTTTCATCCTTTGAACATGCTAATTGTGATCCACTATGGCGCCAAGCCATGTCCACTGAACTTCAGGCTCTAGAACATAACAACACTTGGCAGATGGTTCCTCTTCCTCCAGGGCACAAACCTATCGGATGCCGTTGGGTTTATAAGATCAAATACAAATCTGATGGAACTATTGAGCGATATAAAGCCCGTTTGGTGGCTAAAGGTTACACCCAAGTTGAAGGTATTGACTATCAGGAGACTTTTTCTCCAACTGCTAAACTTACGACCCTTCGATGTTTGTTGACTATTGCAGCCTCCAAGAATTGGGATACTCATCAACTTGATGTTCACAATGCCTTTCTTCATGGAAATCTAGATGAAGAGGTATATATGTCTCCACCTCCTGGTCTCCGCCGACAGGGGGAGAATTTGGTATGTCGGCTTCGGAAGTCTATTTACGGTTTAAAACAAGCATCCCGAAATTGGTTCTCCACTTTCTCAGCTACTGTCAAAACTGCAGGTTACATACAATCAAAAGCAGATTACTCACTTTTTACTAAATCTCAAGGTAACAAGTTCACTGCTATTCTCATCTATGTTGATGATATCCTATTGACTGGGAATGATTTACATGAAATCAAATTGTTGAAGAATCATCTACTCCAACATTTTCACATTAAAGATCTTGGCGATTTAAAGTATTTTCTAGGTATTGAATTTTCTCGATCTAAAAAAAGGAATCTTTATGTCTCAAAGAAAATATGCATTAGATATTTTACAAGACACAGGATTATCAGGAGTAAAACCCGAAAAATTTCCAATGGAGCAGAACTTAAAATTAACCGATGAAGACGGTGAGCTACTTCATGATTCGACTAGATATCGCAGACTAGTTGGCAGGTTAATATATTTGACAGTAACCAGGCCTGATATTGTGTATTCGGTGCGTACATTGAGCCAATTTATGGGAGCACCTAGGAAGCCACACTGGGAAGCAGCGTTAAGAGTCCTCCGTTACATCAAGAAATCATCGGGTCAGGGTCTTTTATTTCCATCAGAAAACAATCTTACACTCAAGGCCTTTTGTGATTCAGATTGGGGTGGATGTCGTATGTCAAGACGTTCTATTTCTGGATATTGTGTTTTTCTTGGATCATCACTCATATCATGGAAATCAAAGAAACAAACTAATGTTTCACGATCATCTGCAGAAGCAGAGTATAGAGCAATGGCAAATACTTGTTTGGAATTAACCTGGTTGAAATACATACTTACAGATTTGAAGGTCGACTTGGGTAAACCAGCATCATTGTTTTGTGATAATCAAGCAGCTTTACATATTGCTGCTAATCCAGTTTTTCATGAGCGTACTAAGCATATTGAGATTGATTGTCATATCATTCGAGAAAAAATTCAGGCTAAGATAATTCGGCCATATTATATCTCTACAAAGATGCAATTGGCAGACATATTTACAAAAGCACTCGGGAAAGATCAATTTTATTTTTTGTGTAGCAAGCTGGGAGTCCTTGATTTACACTCTCCAACTTGAGGGGGAGTATTAAATTAAATTTGTATTTATTATAAAGTAACTGTAGACATTAAGATAGATTGATTGTTAGACTAATTACAATCATATATTTAGGCGTTACTGGTCTTACCGTATTAATTATGGTCCATTAAGATAATGGTCTGACTGTATTGATTACGGTCATAATTAGTCATAATCAGTTATAGATGTAGTCCATGTATATATAGCTTCTTACCGTAGCACTTTGTAATTCATTCAAACAAGAGAATAATATTATATTTTATTAAGTCTCTTTTCATTTCTTTATTTTTATCAACAACCAAGTAGTGAAATTTGCTCAAAATTCTAAATTGGTCGTCGATGAATAGTTAAATTGAAAATTTAAGTCTAAGATTCGTATTTGGTTGTTAAAAGACAATAATTTTGACAATATTTTTCAAAGTTCTCGCATGATCCTTAGAAGACACCTAAGTTAAAAAAAAATTACATTCTCAAATATTTTTTACATAATTTTTTGTAAATAATATAAAAAACACAATGAGGATTTTAGTGGTTTTAGTTCTTTTAATCTATAATATATATATATAATAAAGATGATAAATTTAATTAGAATTGGTTTAAAATATAAATAAAGCGGTTAAAAGAACATGATATATTTGTTATTTTAGCTTCGTAATTTTCATGGCAATTTTTTTTTTAAATTAACTTAATTGGTTATTTTTTTGTTTATTCATATAATTTGTATCCCTCTTTTTAATGGAAAGATTCAATGGAAAGATTCAGTGAATCTATGTTGTAATATTTATAATAATATGATTAAATTACTTTCTTTCTCAAAAGAGGATAAATGATTTTTATACGGACAACACCCCTTAAAACTAGGTTTTCCTTTTCAGTGTTTTAGAGCATTTCCAACAACTTCTCTAATTCACGCTGATGTAAAGTATACATATTTTTATTAGATTTCCAACCATTAATCTAAAATACACAATATATTTATAAATTTTGATTTGGTGTATATTTACCTGGATGGTTACATCTTCTCTATCATTTTATAATTTTGTTTATTTTTCTCTTATTTTCTTAAATGTAAAATAACCATCTTAACATTACTCTTTTTGTTGTAAAAGCTCATAATTTTGAATTATATAATTGCAAAATTCTCCATATACTCACTCCAAAGCATGAAAAGACAGTTAGGGATGATCTTAGAATCATTTCCAAGACCACTGCCTTAACGTCAACCAAAACTTAACATGTTTTTTGGGCACGATAAATTAATAGTTTCTTCACCGAAATTGCTGACCGATCTTCGATTAAATATTTCGTGAATGGATGTTTGGGTTTTGGCTCAATCTCTAAATTTTTTCTTTTAGAGTCGGTAACACAGCTCCTGTAGTGCCAACTCAAGCGTTTGCTCTGTTAATAATGAGATTGTTTTTTTAAATGGTTGACGGTAAACGGGGCTCCAAAAAGTTGATGAAAATCTGTCAAGAATACATCAAGAACAGAGGCATCAGAAGTTTGATCTTTTTTAGATTAACTTCCGATTGGTGATTCTTCCTCTATGGAAGAAGGTGAGATAACGTCTTCATCTTCCTCTCGATCTCTAATCTCCGTAAGATCCATGCCTAACGAATCAGCTTTCGAAAGAAACTTCCCTCTGCTTTTAGGAAATAAGGAACAAAGCTTGCCAAATAATTATAAAGATTCAAATCCGGACCATATCATGAGAGTAATCTCAAATTATGCATATGAAAGATCAAACAATATTGAAGATCGCAGAATTGATCCAGATAAAAAAAGGTTACAAAATCCTTCGCAGATATTATGAAACCGAAAAATAGGGGATTGTTCATCAAAATGTTACTGCTATTCAAGAATGTGATCAGCTAGTCATTAATTTCGAGAAAGATGATAAAAATATGCTCCAGCAGATATCCAAGCATACTATAGTGGGTAAGTTTGCTTATGGGAAACCTAATATGATGTGATTAAAGAGTTCTTGGCAAGATTCAGATTATGCCGTCCTTTTAGCGTGTCTCAATGGGATTACAGACATATTTTTATTGAATTTGAAAGTGAAGATGATTTGAAAAGGCTATGGTGTAAATTGTCAGGAGAGTGGGTGATAAAACCATGCGCCTACTCAAATGGAGCCCTCAATTCGATCCTGAAAAAAGAGCCATTTAACCCCTGTTTGGGTTACTATCACAAACGTTTTAGAATTCATGTACAATGAGAGTACCATTCTGGAAATTACAAAATCCATGGGTACCCCATTAAAGGTTTGGATTCCTTCTGTGAACAGAGCTAAGTTTAATTGCGTGAAATTCTGGGTGGAATTGGATATATAAAAAACTCTTATCAACAACGTAGAGATCAAATTTGGTCCTGAAGAAGAATTTGATCTAAATGTGGTTTATGGCTCCTATCCTAGTTACTGTAATGTATGTATGCATATTGGACATAATGAGAGTATATGGAAGAAGAAAGATTCCAACAAATAGCAAAATAATCAAGAGAAAGATGACTGTTACTCCGAAAAAAATGACTTAAAAACAAGAGAAGTTACTCAGAATCATCAACAAGACATTACAAAGTTACCTAACCCTGATACAAATGAAGGGCAACGTGCAAATGTAATAAATGATGACACAACTTATGCAACAAAGGGTGATGCTTCAAAAGACCTAGCCTATGGTACTGATGACGCAACAAACTTCAATAATGACCCTGATATGATTGAAGCTTTACATATCTTAGAAATGAAGTCTCTGTTAGAAGTTGACAAAATGGAATCTCTCCAGGTCACCAACTATCCTACCAAAAAAACAGGAAGCCTTCACTATTCTCCCTCTCAAGTTCAAAAAGACAATGACCCTGTGGAAGTTCAACACAGAAAGATCAGGAAAGTTACAAATGGGAACAAAAATGGACCTTCTTCAACCAAGCTTCTTCAACTGAAGAAGACTGTTAAATCTAAACCAAATCAATGACTATAAAGCTTTTAAACTGGTATGTAAGGGGGCTGGGAAACAAGAAAACTATAAGGAGGTTAAAGTCACTTAAAAGGTCTGAAAAGCCTTCTTTCATGGCTATCCAAGAGCCCATGATTAATGAATCAAATATGGAAGATGTGGCAAGAAGGATTGGCTACAATCAATCCCTCAACAACATAAACAATAAAATATGGTTCTTTTGGTCTGGTGACTTCAACATTGACATCACCAGCAATGAAGAACAGCAAATCATAGTAACCGTAAGCCATCCTCTCTTAAACAAATATTTTAAGCTACCAGTTGTCTATGCTAAGTGTGACAGATATCAAAGACATGTTCTATGGGATTCTCTAAGAAAACTCAGTGATGATACTTTTGAATGGATTGTTGTTGCTGACTTTAACACCACGATAAACACTGAAGAGAACTTATCTTGTACTAGCGTTTGTTTGAGGAGTATGGATGATTTTAGTAATGCAATACTTGATTGCAACGTGATGGATGGAGGTTTTTCTGGATCTAAATATACGTGGACAAATTGGTAAAAAATGGAAGAGGCTGGACAAGATTTTATATAACAACCCATAAATCAATTACTTTGACAGCATTAAGGTTGTCCACTTAGCCAGGACATGTTCAGACCACTCCCCTATTCGTGTCTCTATTTCAGCAAATAATGACAAATTCAACTCATCCTTCAAGTTCCTAAATATGTGGGTCAGACATCCTAAGTTCCATGAAATTGTTTAAAGGATTCGGTCCAGTCCTATGGTTGGGCATCCTACAATTTTTTTGGTGGAAACTAAAAAGACTGAAAAATGACTTAAAAGCTGGAAACAAGAGGGACTTTGGCAATGTGTTTGATTCTATAAAAGAAATTGAGGAGGAAATTGAATTTGTAGAAGCCAAATATCAATCTACAAATGCAATTGATGGTAAGCTTGCTCTTGACAAAGCAAATGAGACTCGCTTGGAGCTGATAGCAAGGGAATAAAGTTTCTGGGAGCAAAAGACACACAATCTGTGGATGAAAAGAAATGGTTTGAGGAGCAAGATGCTATCAATAACTCAGCCATTTCATACTTTCAAAACCTCCTAAACACTTCAAATATTAATGACTGACCAGATCTTTCTGATGTTATTCCTAAAATGGTCTCAGATGAGATAATGAGAAATTGGTTGGGGGTCCCTACTAATGAGGAAATCTACAGAGTTATTTGTGATCTCAATCCTAACAAAGCTGCAGGGCCTGATGGATTTAACGGTAGGTTCTACAAAGATTGTTGGTCCATTATTCAAGAAGATTTATGTCTTGCTATCAAAGAGGTGTTCAAGGGATGCAACATTCCTACTGGTGTACTAGCCTCAGTGATTTATCTGATCCCTAAAATAACATCTCCTATATCCTGGAAGGACTTTCGTCTGATTAACCTAACAACCTTTCTAAAAAGAATATACTAAAAAATAATTAACAGAAGGCTTGCTGAGATACTTCCTAAACTGATATCAGAGGAGCAAGGAGCCTTTGTCACTAGCAGAAGTATTCACGAGAATATACTCATCACTCGAGAGATATGCTTTGATCTCAGAATAAAAGTGAAGGAAAAGAACATCATTATCATGAATATTGACATGGATAAATCCTTTGACAGGCTTTCTTACAGGTTCATTCAAGAAACTTTTAAAGGTTTTGGGTTCAGTTCTTGTTTTATTGACATTATAAACAAAAACATCATGGAAAATCATTTTTCTCTTATTATTAACGGTGAAACTAAGAGTTTCTTTAGGTCAAATCAAGGTTTGAGATAGGGAGATCCCCTATCTCCCAGTTTGTTCATCATGGCTGTGGAATATCTGATCCGGGGTCTTAAAAAGATCAAGGAGAATCACAGTTCTGTTAGATACAAAGCAAGAAGGAAACACATCATACCATGCTTAGATTTCGCAGATGATTTCACTATATTCAACAAAAACTCTCCCCAATCAATATCCAAAATATCTCAGTTCGTGTCACATTACCAAGAAATATCAAATCAGAACATCAACAAACACAAATCAAAACTGATTGTGGCTGAAAATATGACTTATCAAAGTATTAAAGAGGCTGAAAGAAGTATGAGAATTATGCATACTTTTATGCCTTTCAATTAATTGGGGGTAGTAGTTGGTAACGGGATAAGAGTCAGTCACTTTGACAATCTAGTCTCAAGAATAAGGGAGAGAATCACTGAATGAGATAGTTGCACTCTCTCATTTGGTGGAAGGTTGATCTTAATACAATCCGTTTTGTCCACTCTTCCTCTATACTATGTCCTAAATACAACCATCCCTAAAGTTGTTTCCAGAAGAATTGAAATCCTCTACAACAAATTTTTTGGGGGAACAAAAATGAAGTTAAAAACATCAACTGGTCTACATGGGATAAGCTGTGCAAGCCTTATTCTGAAGGTGGTGTCAATGTTAGGAAACTTGAGACTATGCAGGTTACATTTTCATATAAACTATGGTTCATCTTCAGAACAAATGCTTCTCTTTGGGCAAGACTAATGTCTTTTATATACTGTAGGAACCACCATCGTATAACTACACCTATACCTAACAGGAGTTCAAGAGTTTGGTCCAGGATTATTGGGGTTAGAGACAAAGCTCACAAGCTGATTTTCTGGATCCCTGGTTGTGGAAACATAGATTTCTGACTTGATAAATGATGTACTGAAAGGACATTGATTTAATTTCAGGATGGTGACAATAGGGACTTATATCAAAACACAAAAATATGTAGTTTCTGGGTCAACAATAATTGGGATGAGAATAAGCTCAAAGAAACTGTTCCTCAGCCAGTGATCTCTAGTATTCTAAAATTCAATCTCAATAACAGTTTAGACAAAATCATGTGGTCTCTTACGATTGATGGTAAATTCAATACAAATAAGACATGGGTTACAATCAGGAAGAAATGAAATGTGTCTAACCTTTTTGGGAAAACATGGAACTCTGTTACTCTAACAAAATGTTCTTTCTTCATCTGGAGAGAACTTTTGAATTGGTTCTCTGTTGATGTTAACCTGCAGAAGAGAAAAATTCAGTTAGCTTCGAAGTGTCAATTTTGCAGCAATGAGAATAGTGCAAATCACATTATGGTTCAATGTAACAATTCATGGACAGTCTAGAACAACTTCCGCTTTATTCTTGGAATCAAAATTTCAAGAAATATGACATTTTAGTTCGTACCTGGCATTGGTCCTCGTCCAAATACTGCAATATAAGATCAATAATACCAGCTATCATAGCCTGGGTTATTTGGAGAGCGAGAAATCAGAAGAAGCACCATGGAATAAACACTACTCCTGACTCTCTGATTAACTGCGTTTTGAGAATTCTAAATGGTCTGGACAACTCGAACCTCAACAAAAGAAACATTGGGGAATAGATGTCAATATAGCTAGCTCCCTGAGTTGTAGTGTTAAGTGTCTTCAACAGACTATTCCCATCTCGCTTCAATGGTCTGCTCCAAAGCTTCACAGGTACAAATTGAATACCAATGGATCATCCCTGGGTTCTGGTGAGTCTAGCGGAGGATGTTTAGTCAGAAACAATGAGGGAAATATAATTGTGGGCTTTGGGAAGATTTATGGGAAGAACTAAGCCATGGTAGCAGAGACCAGAGCTCTCTACGATAGTCTCTTACTATGTAAAACTCTGGGAATCACGAAGCTAGACATAGAGATGGATTCAACCATGCTTGTCAGTTTGATTGGAGGTGGAAATTCTATATGGTTTTTGGATCCATTGATATGTTGTTGCAGAAAGCTCATATCCTCTGAAATGACGATTAAACACATTTATCGGGAGCAGAACGAGGCTGCGAATTTGGTAGCTAAACAAGCTCTAATTGAAAGAAGAAACTTCATATTTAATCATAATTCTTCTTCAAATCACTTAAAAGCAATTGTCATCCTGGAGAACATTGGTTTAGGTTACATCAGATTTTTAGGAGAAAGCTGATTGTTGTATAATTTGGGCCTTTTGGGGGTTTCGAAAAAGATCTATCGATGGATTTTTGCTGAGAAGAAGGTTAGCTGGTGCTCAAGAGATTAACGGTTGAAGGCAGTGTGATGAAGTCTAAGGTTAGAAGTCAGCTCTAATGGCGTATTTCAGTCTATTTGTGATTTTAAGTTTGTATAAACCATAAACCCCATATATTTTCAAGTTCTTTTCAATAAAGTCAAGGGTTGATTAAAAAAATATTAATAAGGAGACAGATTCACCACTTTGCACCCTTGTCTCCACACTTCCAAGCAAACATAGCCCCATTGAATCGATGAATATTTTAGCTTGACGGGCGTATAAAAGAATTGTTTAACAAATAAGTTGAGAAGACCGTAAATGGCCCTTTTATGATTATATTTTTACAAAGTTATTTAGAGATGGTCAAATCCTGTTAGAATCGGTCTAAACGGAGTTCAAATTTTTGTTTAAGATCAAATTTTGTAATATGGATTAAATTTTATATTATAGTTTTCGTTGATAACTTTTTTAGAAGTTATTTCTATTATTAACTAATTATACGATTATACTACATAAAAATAATCATATATTATTTAATTTTTTTTAAATTTTTTTTTACCGATAATATTTAATAATATATTATATTAAATTTATAACTGCCTCGAAACATCTAATTTATGTTGAACCAGCGTTTTGCGATTAATAGATATTAAATATTAAATCGACTCTCTCATGTTTTAAAAATCTTGCATAGAAGTCGCAGTTTTTTTTATTACAATACTGTAACAACCTTATTGATATTTCTAAATATAACAGACAAAGAACATTGCATTTCGCAACAAGAAAGAGTACTAGTATTCTGGTTTTAGAATAATACTATCCCACGGTAAATATTTGGATTTGATTCCACCCAAAAATAATCAAAATGTCTAAGGTTAATATTTTTTTCAAATCACAATGAACCTTGACTATTAAAACTGAAACTTCTAGGATAAATACACATTTATGTTAAGAATCGATGCTAAAAAGAACAAAAAAAATTCTATTTGGAGATGAGTTACATCCGAAGATGTGTCCCAATTCCACTACAAACAAATTTTAACATAAATAATGCAACAACTCTCCTAACCTATCATCAAACTCGAAGACCAAATAAAGTTGCATACAACTTCAGTTTTTCAAAGATCACTGGTTTTGTTAACATATCTACTGAATTCTTTTTTTTTTCCATCGATATTCTCAAGTCTCAGACAACTATTTGCTATCAAAGATCTAATGAAATGAGATTAAATACACATGTGCTTGGTATTGTAATGGTATACCAGATTATTCTATAAGAAAATATCACTCTAATTATCGTTATGAAAGAATTTTTATTTCTCCATACCCAATTCACACAAGAAATGTTGTAACCATATCATCTTCTTGCTCGCCTTAATAACGAGAACATATCAAACTCAGTAATATAATATGTTAATATCTTCTTCAAATTTGAACTTCAGCTCACAACATTACCACCTAAAATATTTATACTATCAATATATCTAGCCAAATTTGCATCAATATATCCATGCAACTTTATCCGCTTAGAATAGTGATTTGTCCTTCGACTATTAGAATTTTATATATATAGTCAATTGATCCCCAAAACGTTCAGTGGCAGTCCATAGAGTTATAGATTTAATAAAGTTAGTCCACGTACTGGAAAATTTCAATGAAATTCTTGTCTCTAGACTTGCAGATTTCAATAAAGTTAGTCGCTGATTTCCTATGCACCATAGACTAACTTTATTGAAATTTGCAAGTCCAGGAACTCCCACCAAACGTTTGAAGTTAAAATACTATATATATATAATTGTTATAGTTGAAGGACAAATCACTGTTAAAAGACAACTTCATACTAAAAGATGTGAATGAAAGTGATGTATCTTTAGTGCATTTCAAAGACATAAGTAGCGATTTGACTACCTCACAAGGTTGCTTTCCTTGATTATTCATGCACCTGCTCACAACTCCCACTACATGTGCAATATCTGGTCTGGTGCAATCATGACATATATAAAACTCACATTCGTCGATGCTTAACATATATTTTACATCTAAGCCTTATCGTTTTGCTGTCTTAGATAAGTAGTATTTGGTTAGCCTATAATGGCTACCAAAGACGTGTCCACTAGTTTGGCACTCTTCATGTTAAATATATTTAAATCTTGGTCACATATTTCGTTCTGATATCTTCAAGGTACTATGATTTCTATTTTTCGTGATCCTCATACCAAGAATTTACTTTCAGCTCACAAATCCTTCATTTTATATTTATTTGATAGTTTTTTCTTCATATAATTTATTTTATCACTCTTAGGTACTGCAATAAGCATATCATCAACATATACCAGAAAACTAATAAATATATTTTTATACATATTTATGTAATAATAATAATTTAAGTTGTATCAATTGAAACTGATTATATTTATAAATAAGTCAAAGTCCATATACCACTGCCTTAGAGCTTGATTCAAACAATCAGTTTCCAAACCAAAGTTTATTTTATGTTTGTTATAAAACCATGTGGGTGCACCATAAAAATGTCTTCCGTCAAATCACAATGAAGGAATGCAGTCTTCCTATCTAACTGCTCAAGATATAAATTATGTAAAATCACAAATTCAAAAACCAATGTGATTGTATTTATCTTCACGACTATAGAGAAAATACCAATGTACAATACACATTTCTTTTGCTGAAAACCATTCACAATAGTCTGTCTCATATTTTTTTGTAGTCCGTGCTTTGACCATGCTCTTTTTTATTTGTACACCCATTTGTTATGCAAAGCTTTCTTCCTTTCTGGTAGTAAATAGTCCATCTCATCTTTCATAATTAACTCATATTTTCTCCAATTCTTAGCTTATAAAGCTTTAGAATTATTTTTTGCCTTATCTGACAATAAGATATGATAAATTGAGGATGGATAACGATCCATTGTCTTTAGTATACTAGTACTTTTTCTAAGAATGGAAAATAGAATACTAAGGTTTGGAGAAGCTAAACTACCTTACTTTATCTAAGGAACTTCATTTTACTTATTCTGGACAACCTTGTTATGCACATTGATTTCAGAAATCTAACCCAAATTAATAACCTCTGGTGACTTAGGTTCTTCAACTATATTTGATTTGTCTTTATACATAACCTTTTCATTTCTTATGATTTTTTAGATTTTATGCTTCTCAAAATATATATCCAAAAACATCATCTCGATATCCGATGGAAAAATAATTATTGGATTTGGGATCAAGTTTATTTCTAGCATTGGAATAAATATTGACATATAACAAACAACCAAAGACTTTCAAGAAAGAAATAGTTATTGTATTACCACTTCATACTTCATCTTAAAATTTGAAATTGAACGGAATTGATGGTCTTCTATTAATCAAATATGTTACAGTAATGATTGCAATATCGAATC
Organism: Limnanthes douglasii subsp. nivea; assembly: GCA_036936605.1. Classification (NCBI taxonomy): domain Eukaryota; kingdom Viridiplantae; phylum Streptophyta; class Magnoliopsida; order Brassicales; family Limnanthaceae; genus Limnanthes; species Limnanthes douglasii. Next base: position 23,493,522 of record JAUPFV010000005.1, read on the forward strand.
ACGCATATAGCACGTGTATAAGAAATGGTTTTTTGTCATCCATCCCAAAACAACTTCCCTATTGGTGCCATTAGTAAAGAAAAAAGCGTGCAGGTGTTTACCTTCCAAACGTAAGTTGTATATTACCGCTTCTGAATCATCCACTAAATGCGACAAATATATGCACGAGCATGTGCTAGATTCTGAAAAAGCTAGTTCACCAGGGTTTGTTAAAACCTTCAAACCTCAACCCGCAACCTCAAGTAAAGAGAAAGGTATTTTAGGCCTAAAATGTGTTTGGGAAAGCGCCCCCGCTCCGAAGAAAGGTAGAGTTATTCTAACGCAAGCAAGTGAGATGATGCTTTCTAGTGAAACGGTCGGTTGTAGGTCAAACTCTACGATGCCGGCTAAGGAAAGTTTGGTTGATCCCAAAGGATACTTAAAACAATTCCCCATCTATGTTAGACCATTCGTATCGTCCATCAGCAACGTTAAATCCAATGTCCATTGCGGGTACAGCTCAATAGCGTTTGCCTTGAACGGGCAACAAGATGGGTGGATGTTGATTAAGGATGCCCTTTACAATGAGCTTATGGATTACACATCCGTGTATGTTAAGATATTTACAATCATGGTGGATTTGATTGATGTTGTGGAGCGTGTGAAGTGCTCTAGTAACGTGGGTACTAAAGACCATTAGACGTACATGTCCAAGATGGGAATTGCAATCGCATATGGATTTAACTGCATTCTTTATTTCATAGGACAATACCGAGGTATGGATGTTGGCTTCACTTTTCTTCTGTTAAGAGATGCACCCCCTCAGAATCCAAACCGCTTGGAAATCAGATTAGGTTGGGTGAACTCCAACCACTTTGTGAAAGTAAGTATTTAATTACATTGACGGTTAGTTTAAATATTAAGACATTCATTACATCATGTTTTCATTTTGTAGCTTGGGATTATGACGGAGGTCCCATGTGCGAGGATACATTCTTGTTGCATAAATTTACGTTTACTGGAAGCAAAAGGTTGGGAATTACTAATTATCTCTTGTTGCAAGAGATACGAAGAGCTTAGAAGTTGTATCCCCAAAGTACACGATTTATCCACTTTTGTTTGAGCACTAGATCATGAGAAGGTCATTGTAACATAAGTATGATTTGGGAATTATTTTTGTAGTTTATGATGACGTTTATATTAAAAATATCGAGACTTTCTCTTTTTAAATTTGTGGTTCGCATTAAGTTAAGACAATACACTTGAATTTAAGACATTACATAATTAATAATACAAATTCAAACAACGGAAGTATATAGATAGCTAGTAGCCCCGAGTTGACATAGCAGACTCAATTTCATGAGGACGGATAGTTCCATCCATGCTCGAAGCGTGTCTCGAAAGGATATTATTCATCCTCGTTGCTTCCTTCAAGAGTTTGGTTAATTCTAACACCGATGTCTATCGTGTCCGCTCTCTCTTGCATTGGCTGCATCGCATGTTCCACCATCTCTTGCATAATAGTACTTTGAAATTCCATACTAAATATATTACGGGTTTCGCTTCGGACTTCGTAAGAAAGTGACTCAATCGGTATAGCCACGGTTCTCAGATAAGTTAACCTGTCGGCCAATTCTTTGCGTCCTCGTCGTCGGGGTATTATACACCAGGGACACGATTCCTCCCTACCGTGGTTGAAGAATTTTTTGCATAAAACAACATCGACAAAGTCAGGAGTCTCTTCCTGTATCGTGCCTTTGATAAACTCAAGTGCATTTAGGAGGTTTGCATCTTTGTGCATGTTCCAACTAGAGTCACCCATTCTTATTACTTCGATGTTTAATGTTATAGTGTGGCTATACTATTTATAAACGGGTAGTTGGAAGGAATTCCTCAAAAAAAGTGGAATAAAATATAGTTTTGGCGGGAATGAAACAAAATATTACGTGGACTTTAAAAAATCGATTTCCGTCGGTTGAAACATTATCAACCGACAGTTGAGTAATTCTCAACCAGCGGCTAACCATTCCCCCGGCGGGTGTGAATTTTTAAACCACTGTTATGGTCATCCAATGCACCAAGGAAATGGTATCCTACGTAAGGATTTTGACCCGGTGGTTTGGGAATTTTTAACCGACGGGGTCAAAACTCACCCGACGGTTGGAAATTTCACACCTCCGGGATGGTAAGCAAACTACCTTTGGAAAATAGCCTTCAAAATAAAATTGGTCACCCACTGGCTAACCAATTTTCAACCAGCGGGTGAGAATTATTCCTCTGGTTGTAATAGTTTCAACCGCCGGGGGCGGCGCCAACGGATCACGCTCTCTGAACCGGTGGAGATGACCCCGTCGGTTAAACAATATTCAACTGTTGGGGACATTATCAACCGCCGGTTGATAATTTATCAGTGGGCGGGGTTTAATTTTCAAAAATAATATCTATATCCGTTAAATTGTCTCGCTGTTAAACCGCGGTTGAGAATTATTTAACCGCCGGGAGAAACGCCTATAAAGATCTATAGAACCCAACCGATATTAAACCCTCCTTGCTTACAGAGTCAATAAAAACTACACAATATCTAAAACATACACAATAGACCAACACACAAGTTCTAAAACAAACTTCGAGACAACATTAATATAATCAAACCTAGATAGTAGAATCAAATAACATCCAAAACATATTAGCGTGAGTCTAATAACTAAAAACATAGTTTGTAAACTAAAATAACATACAAATAATAAACAAGCCTAGCATTATAACAAGCCACCGACTTGTGAGTTCAAGCACATTCCTCGCGAAGGACGTGACTTCTTCAAGGGTATCGTCTAACGGACGAACACGATTTATCGTGTTAACCACATCAAACGCGGAGCGCTCGCTAAGAATACGAGACGTGATGTTATACAACCCGTATTTCATCACGTAAGCTTCGTACTGAGCGGATGTTGTTCCACTACTCCCTTCCAAAGGCCGTGAATATCTATCCATCACGTACAAATGGTCCATCTAATTCGTCCAATGCCTACCCTCAAGCGCATAACAAGGATTGTCCCCTCTTGAGAGACCGGTTCTAGGAGTAATGGGTGCCATCGGCTTCTCTTGGACCCAACCGAACTGTCGTATAGCTCGAATCGAGTGGTATGCCTTGTTGACGAACATTAGGCGAATAGGGTTGCGATACAGCCCTATTTCCTGCTTCGGAAACACTGCACAAATGTCCTTGTAAGGTTGGAAAATCACCTACAAATAAACAAAAACACACATATTAATCAATGAGGTAAACAAGCAAACTCACATTCGCCTCTTCTTGCGCCGTGAGGATGTCATGGTAGTACAGCTTCCCATAAATAAGTTCTCCGGTAAGCTTTCTCGGAAACCACGCCAGCATCTTCGGATTGGTCGGGCTGTAACCGAGATTCAGTGCCGCCCAGAAGATAGGGAAGTGGTCATACAGCCAACACTCCAACAATGCTGAAAGCCAACTAAGCTCTTCAATGAGCGCTTTGAAATGTCTTTCAAGCTCTTGTATAGTCACACTAATGCGCAAGTACCCCATGCGTACTCATTAAGTTTCTCCAAATGCTCGAGATGTTGGAGAAAATTGCATTGGGTGTTCTTTTGGCTAGTGTTCGTGAAGATCATACATTCGAGGAAGAACATTATGTATGCTTGAGCGGCTTGTTTCTTCATCTCCGTAGTGAGTACGGCGTTGGAATCCAAATATGCAGCCCCGAAAAACGTATCCCTTAGCCATCGAAGGTCGAACCCACTCCCGTCATGCGCCTCCATATCCTCTTGCACGGCTTGCGTCAAAACTCCCAACAATGAGGCATATCGTGCATATGTGTGATCTATCGACTCGGTCCTAAAGACGTCGATAATTCTTATTTTGACTGGAAGGCCGATAATCGCATACATGTCGTCCAGCGTGATACTCATCTCGCCGAATGAGAACTGGAAGGTGTTGGTCTGGTGGTGCCACCTCTCAATGAACACCTCGTCCAACTGTGGGTGCGAGTTAAATTTCAGCAGATGGCGCATAAGTGGCCAGAATGGACTCTCTTCCAATATAGCCTTTACCCATAACTGTCTGTTAAGGTCCCATTGACCGAGTAACCCATATTTTGATTGGACCATGATGCCAGATCGAGACTGAAACAAAGAAACAAACATGGATATACCGTAAAAAAATATTGTTCAAGTAATAACATAAATAATTATGTCTGAAATTTAAAAACTTATGACGTTCATGAATGTGAAGTAAGCCTCGTGCTATATATACTCCGGGAATAGAATAAAATTGTTCTGCTCTAAGCAAAGGTCCTTTCATCCCTCCAAATCAGTTGGATGGTCTTGGGTACGGACCTCTCGTGGAGGTGATGGCTCAGGAACATCCGTCTCTTCCTCCTTCTGGGAATCTATAAGCGCACGGCATTGGCTAAGGACCCTTCATGGAGAAGATGGTTGTAATCCGCGCTCCCTGGTCATATCATATTTTTTATGCGTCACAGAGTGTTCTGTATGCACAGTGCGATCCCCACGTTCGGCCCGATAGCCCTTTGGCAACTACCATTACCATCACTTTTTTTGGGCGGACGGACTTCTTCTCGTTAACACCTTGCTAGTTTTTTTCCTCTCCCCTTCTCGGGTCTAGGTACCTCGTTCCTGCGAAAATAAAGCAAATATTAAAACTCAGCTTAAACCTTAAAATTGACTAGGTCCCTCCCGGGTGACGCTGTGTTTACCCAACAGAGACCATAACTAACCTGCAAATTAAAAACAACCTCCCCCAGAGCTACCCAACCTCAAACGGCGAGGTTTATAATCTACCTAGAGAAAAATAGGCTACCTCGTCAAATGGACATGTTCTCACCCGGCGGGGATCAAGAACACACTCGAGAAAAATACATATAATAACTCGAAACCAACTCCAACCACAAATCAAGCCTTATAACATCAATATATAACTTCCATCACCTAAATAAACATGCATTTTCCTATGCTAACACCCTAAATAGCATAAATATAAACATAAAAAAACTAAATATAATCAAAACAAGTAATTAAAAGATATTCTTACTATTTCCCCTTGCTCATTAGTGTTCTTTTTTGGATTAGCGTATTCTGGAGTTGTTGAAGTAGAGTTTTTGGTTAGTTGGAAATCTTGATTTTGAAATTTTGGGTTTTGGAAGTTTGAAGAAGGAGAGGAGAGGAAGAGGTTAGAGTTGGGGCTGTTTTTTGTTTTGGGAATGGTTAGAGATGGTTAAAATTTAGGATTAGAGCTTAGTAAATCAGTCCGGGATGTTTTGGTTATTATTTTGGAGATGGTTAAAATTGACAAATGGTACTTAAAAATAGGGTTGGTTATCATAATGAGACAAAATTTAGCCATAGCATTTTCATAACCCATTTAGATATCCAATCATAACCAAAGTTTTTTTATCTGTATACAAATTTAATGCTTATGGTAAATTTTATTAAACTTCTACAACAAGTAAAATACCTAAAATTATTACTATAACTAATCATCTCAATCATTGTCTACGACTGGATACACTTTTTTTTTAGATTCTGAAGATGGATAGTGTTAGAATATTCAGTGTATTAAGTTTCCTTGTATAGGCCTCTAAGTTCTCTATATATTGAGAGTCTTACTATTTGTCAATTCTTTAATTACATCTCTAATGCATCAATAAAACAAAAGGGAATATTTTCTAATAAACACAAAACACTAGCCGCTTCCTGCGGCTACTTCTCTCTTTGTTTTTAACAAAGACAACAACTGAGATGCTACGTAGAACATGTGCATGTTAACATGGTATCAGAGCACATGTGATTCTGGGAATTCTGAACATCCTCAACAAAGATGGCTGGCAATGAAGTCGTGGTCAGTCAAATCCCTGATGAATTAACAATGCAGATTGCTGCCATTCTGAGAAATGGTCTCGGAACACAACAACAAACAACTAACCCCGAGAATTTATCCCTAGGGATTAAACTCGGTGGTGACAAATATGCCCTATGGGAAAACCTGATAAAGAAAGCAATTGGGAGAAGGGGGAGAGGTTCTCACATTACAGGGGAGCCGACACCTCCATCCAAAACTGACAAAACATATACAAGGTGGGAACAAGATGATCAATGTGTTTTCACATGGATTATCCAGAATCTTGAATCCAGCTTGGTGAATAATGTCTCGCAATATCCCACTACAAAAACCCTCTGGGATGGGTTAGCCACCACATACAGTTCTGGTACAAATTCGTTACAGGTGTTTGACCTTCATAAGAGGGCTAATTAATTAAGGCAAGGGTCCGATACACTAGAAGACTTGTGGAACAAACTGCAGAACATCTGGATGTCTATAGATAGGCGAGATCCGAACCCTATGAAACACCCAGAAGACATTCAGATCTACAATAAGAAGACTTAAGAACAAAGACTCTATCAATTGCTAATGGCGATTAATGACAAGCTGGAACCAGTCAAGAGAGATATCCTGAAAAAGGATCATCTTCCTTCCGTGGAAAGAGCATATGCTACAATACGAAGGGAAGTGGCAAGGCCTAATATACTAAAATCAAGTTCTTCTGATAGTGACTCGATTGAAATTGGAATGGGTTTGGCTGCTAAAGATTCTGCACAGAGGTTTAAATTTCGATCCAAAGAGAAAGAAGATAAATCCAAGTTGTATTGCACTCATTGTGGGATGAAGAAACACACTAAAGAGACATGTTTCCAACTGTTTGGCTATCCAGAATGGTGGGAGGACGGTCATATGGAGAAAAATAACCAGCGTTTCAAATCTAATGTCAAACGGGCTTCGTCTACAAGTGGCAGTGAAGATCCGACTAAAATGAGCAAGGAAGTGGTACTAGTTTTGGAGGAATGGCGGCAAACTCCTATGAAAAACTTGGAGGTAAAGGGTTTGAGAAATCAATGAATTGGATCTTTGATTGCGGGGCTACGGACACCATGTCTTATGATCCTAAAGACTTTGGTGACATGTCATCTCCAAAGAAGTCCCATATTGAGACTGCTAGTGGAGAAATTTGTGAAGTCAAAGGAGGAGGTTCAATTATTTTTTCGGAAAAAATAGAAATTAAAAACTGCCTCTACATTCCTTCACTATCGTTAAAGTTATTATCTGTTAGTCAAGTGACAAAACAACTCAACTGTGTGGTTCTTATGTATCCATTTTTTGCATTTTACAGGACATTCGTACGAAGGAGATCATTGGGCATGGTAATGAACAAGGAGGTCTCTATTATGTTGATGAGGTAGTTCATAAGGGACATGCCATGCTTGCTCATGGAACAACCGAAAGGCAACTTTGGTTATGGAACCGACGACTTGGTCATCCTTCTTTTAGTTATCTTACAAGTTTGTTTCCTAGTATTTTTTGAATAATTTCATTCATGATAAATGTGAAACCTGCATTCTTGCAAAAAATCATAGGGTCTCATTTAATCAAAGTAATAATAGATTTTATTATGCTTTTTCGCTAATCCATTCTGATGTTTGGGTCCATTACCAAATTCCACTAACAATCAAATCAGATACTTTGTTTTATTTGTGGATTATTTCTCAAGAATGACTTGGATATACTTCATGAAACATAAATCGGAAGTACCAGAAATATTGTTTGTTTTTACAAAATGATTTTGACTCAATTTGAAAAAAAATACAGATTCTCCGTTCTAATAATGGAACAGAGTTTGTCAACCAAACAATGCATAATTTTTTCAAAATAAATAGTCTTATCCATCAAACCACTTGTCCAAACACACCTCAACAAAACGGTACTTCAGAACGAAAAAATCGTACTTTACTTGATAAAACTCGTGCTATTATGATTAAATCTAGAGTTCCTCATTCTCTTTGGCCAGAAGCTCTTGCTACAACTACGTATCTTGCAAATCGTCTACCAACCCGATGTCTAGGAAATAAAAATCCATTACAAGTGCTTGCCACCCAAGTTACAATTCCATCTGTTATGACCTTACCACCCCGTGTCTTTGGTTGTTCGGTGTTTGTTCATATCCCTAAAACTAGTCGAAAAAAACTTAATCCTTGTGCTGAAAAGTGTGTATTCGTTGGATACGGTGTTCATCAAATGGGATATCGGTGTTACAATCCGGTTACTCGTCGAATCCATGTCACCATGGGCTGTGACTTCTTAGAATCCGATTATTTTTTTGACCACCAATCTCGTGCTCAGGGGGAGAAAGTAAGTGAATCACTCGACTGGTTGCTATATGAAAGTTACTTTGAGGATGTGCCGACAGAGTCGGTAGATAGCGCCACCGAACACGCCTCTTCCAATATAAAGGAGACTGACGAGGCAGTTCTTACCACCAATGATTCTCCCGAAGACAATGTCCAACAAGAAATAAATGCCATGGATACTACTAGTGAATCAGCCGAATAAAATGTCCATCAAGAGGTAAACAATTTACAATGTCATAATTCACAAAATGCTATTGACCATGACATTTCAAAAAGTTCATTTGTTGAAACTCAAACTCCGGTTCTTCCCCCAAGAAAAAATAGAGGGGTTCCTCATGACCGGTATTCACCGGAACACGTTCCTCGTGCTTCTACATATCTGGTAAAAACGGACAGGAAAGGAATGACGAAGATTGCAAAGGCGTTTTCAGCTACTATTCTCTATGAACAAATCCCTAAAACAGCTCAAGAAGCCAAGAAGATGACTGAATGGCATGAGGAAATGAATACCGAAATGGAAGCTCTAAAAAGGAATGGTACATGGGAGAATTGTGTGTTACCACAAGGGAAGAAAGCATTCGGGTGTAGATGGGTATTTAACATAAAATATAGATCTGATGGCACCATTGAGCGACACAAGGCAAAATTGGTTGCCAAAGGATATACACAAACATATGGTATAGACTACTCTGAAACGTTCTCTCTGGTTGCAAAGATTAACACTATCAGAGTTTTACTTTCAATAGCCGCGAATAAAGATTGGCCTCTTCATTAATTTGATATAAAGAATGTTTTCTTACATGGGGACTTGGAAGAAGAGGTATATATGGAACCCCCACCAGGGTTCTCTGATGGTTTTCAAGAAAATGAGGTATGCAAACTGAAAAAGGCATTATATGGGCTCAAACAGTCTCCTCGTGCTTGGTTTGGGAGATTTTCAATGACAATGAAGCAATATAGCTACTAACAGAGTAATGTGGATCATACATTGTTTTACAAAAAGAGAGGAGAATTAGTCACTTGTCTTATAATCTATGTCGACGGTATGATTATAACGGGGAATGACGAAGAAGAAATTAGCTCTCTTAGGAAAAAACTCTTCAAGGAGTTCGAAATGAAAGACCTTGGGGGATCGAAGTATTTCCTAGGAATCGAGGTTCTTAGGTCAAAAGGAGGGATTTATATCTCCCAACGGAAATATATATTGGATTTATTAGCTGAAGTTGGCATGGTAGATTGCAAATCAAATGGCACTCCTATAGTTGTGAATCACAAACTAAAGATAATTGAAAGGACCAGACCAACGAATAAAGAAAGGTACCAAAGGTTGGTGGGAAAATTGATTTACCTGGCTCACACTCGACCCGACATTGCATACGCGGTGGGAGTAGTTAGCCAGTTCATGCATCATCCTCAGGAACACCATATGGAGGCAGTAATGAGGATTATTCGATATCTCAAAGGCACACCAAGAAGAGGTATAATTTTTAAGAAAAATGGACACCTTGATGTTGAAGTATTCACAGATGCTGATTGGGGAGGGAATCCTAACGACAAACGATCAACTGTTGGCTACTTTACTCTTCTTGGAGGTAACTTGGTGACTTGTAGGAGTAAGAAACATAAAGTAATATCACTGTCAAGTGCTGAATCAGAATTTAGAGGAATCGTTAAGAGGATTACCGAGATACTTTGGTTAAAGAAGATAATGAAAGAAATCGGATCCCCTCTGAAGTGTCCAACTCAGTTAATGTGCGATAATAAAGCTGCGATTAAAATTTCAGAGAACCCGGTACAGCATGATAGAACAAAGCACGTTGAAATAGATAGGCACTTCATAAAAGAAAAGATTGAAGCTGGGACAGTCGAACTTCCGTTTGTTAGATCCGAAGACCAACTGGCAGACATCCTGACAAAAGTGGTTGCTACAAGAACATTCGAATCAGTTTTATCCAAGTTAGGTATTGTTGATCCCACTACACAACTTGAAAGGGAGTGTTAGAATATTCAGTGTATTAAGTTTCCTTGTATAGGCCTCTAAGTTCAAAAGTGTTTCGTCTTTATAATCTAGGACAATTGGGGTCCATGATTCAAATGCGTCGGCCGTGTAATGTGTAGGTGGCCAAGAGGGTCCCGTCCTGGTCGTCGTAAAGGCTGAACAGTATGTCATGTACGTGGACATCTGCTCTTTTATGGGGTTTTTTTTAAATCCCCTAGCACGGCCAGGTTAACCTTTTCCACGAGCTCTTTGTGATCGAAAGCTATGGAATCAAGTGTTACCATCTGAATTGTAAAATTCGAGGGTGGTTGGCCGATAGATCAAATATAACGAAAAGAGGCACAAGACAAGCGACCAGAATAAAAAGAGCCGAAATGATGATTACCATAAAAATTCGTTGTTGCCGAACGATTGGCACCATTTCCACCATCACCCAAATCATTGGCATATTCCAACGGCCTCAACAAAACCGACGTGATAAAACCCAGTTAAAAAATTCAAGTAAAAACCTCAGAAATGGTAATGAAAAACACAGTTCCAAAACCTTCTTGGATAGACCCTATGGCGTCATGGGTTCATTCATTTCGAATTTGGATTTTTTAAGTTACCATTACGAATAGAGTACAGATTCTTCAAAACATCTATCAAACAATAATCCTCTTACCAAATCTCTAAAAAACAATTCTATAAATACTATTACAACGTCTCAAATCATTCTAAAATAGTATTATTTTTTAATTTCTTGGATAAATTTCATTATCCATCAAACCATATAAATCGATTTGTTTTATTTTAAAATTTATTATTTTAATATATTTAATTGATTTGTTTGAAATTTTTTTTAATTTTTTTGAATAATTGTTTTTTATTTACACGTTTGAATTTGTTTAATTGAATTGTTTGGTTTTTTTTAATGAACATTAGTTTGTTTCACTTTTTAATTTATATAAATTGATTCATATTTGTTTGATTTTGTTTAATTGATTTTCTTAAAAAAATATAAAAGTACTAGATTATAATGAGACCAGTTTTGTTAGAATTAGGGCTGTCAAAAAAATCCGAAAAACCCGATATCCGACCGAAATATTCGATATCGAATCCGAATAAAACGGATAATATCCGTATTCGAAAGAAAACGGATAATATTCGTATCCGAATTCGTATCCGAAAATAGCGGATATGGATATAGTCATATTCGTATTCGAAATATCCGATATCCGAATTTTATAAATAAATATATATAAATTTTTTATATTTAAGCATATTTTTTAGCTATCCCAAATTGTAAAAAGCAAAACAAATTACTAACAAAGTTGACTATAAATATATAGGATTTCTTCTTTTAAAAATGTATCTTATCCCACATCTAAAGTTGGAAAAAAGAGTTGCTACCAAGCTGTTTATAAAACACATGGTTGCTTTTCATAACAAGTTGTGACTCTTATCCCACATACAAAATGTGGAAAAGAAATGCTACCAAATTTTATATAAAAAGCATGGTAGCTTTTCAAAATAAGTATATTTTTCTTATTCTTATCCCACATTTAAAATGGGAGTATGAATTTCTACTAAGGTGATTCTAAAAGTAGCTCATCCAATAGTGAAATTAATTAAAAAAATTAGTGGAAATTCGGATTCGGATATTATCCGTATCCGGATAATATCCGTCGGATACGGATTCGAATTTGGATTCGGATAGTGATTTCGGATTTCGGATTCGGATATAGGCAGATTCGTATCCGAAATATCCGTTTGGCAGTCCTAGTTAGAATGAGCTATAACGAGACCCGATTTTGAAGGAATCAGACATCTATTTTCTAATAGAAGATCAAAATGGTTTTTTTTGGAAACCGAAAATTGATCTGTCGGGTTTTATTAATTTGAAAATTCTTCCCGACGTAGTTAAAAGAATGAGATTGTTAAAACGCAAATAGATACAACAGAAGTGCAAACTAAATCAACCAAAACTCTATAAAAACCATAACTTTCTCTAACTAACAAATTTAAAAACTTCAGATTTTTCAAATCTAACTCTACAACTCCATTAAGCTATGTATAATTTACTTATTGATGTATTTTTAGTGATATTTAGACGAAAAATTTGAAGTCATTTATCTCTAGTGACCGAAGTATGGAGAGATCATTTTCAGCCGTAATGGTTGTCCAGTTTTACGATCATTGGGTCAATTTCAAAATCACCAGTTTTGGGTGTTTGGACTTGACAAAATTTATAAATTCAATCTTTAGCGCGTGGTTTATTATTTGGTCGAGCCATGTGTCCACTTAGTCCATTAAGTACATGTTTCACATTTTTTATATTTGTGGTTGTTATTTTGGATTCGAGTTAGTTCTATAGGTTAGGTTAGGTCTAGATCTAGATCTTCGATTAACTGGTCTATTTGTTTGATTTAGGATAACATGCAGGGATTCAGAAGTTTGAATTTAATTTTTTTTAAACCTTTGTATCCAAAAAGATATAAGAGAGAAAGAGAGGCTTGAATCATTTGTTCATGGTTTATTTTATTTTAAAAAAGGTTCAAGTGTCTCGATTTGTTATACTTGTTTAGTTTGTATTTATTTAAATCTAGACGTAGGAAGTTTAGTGTTATCTCCGTTGATTCGAACAGTCTTTGCTGAAGTTTCTATTTAGTTAAATCTAGACGTAGGAAGTTTAGTGTTATCTTCGTTGATTCGAGCAGTCTTTGTTGAAGCCTTGCAAGTGGACAGAGAACTAATATGATTGGTTTTTTGTATAATAAATGGTAATAAATTGTTTTTTCATTTCAGTTTTTTTTTTAGTTTTAAAAGATTTCACAAACTACCTTGATTGTTTATTTTGATTTGGACTCTTGGTGTTTGTTTTCCTAAGTTGTTTACTAATTTGGAGTTAAATTGTGGGTATTTAGGCTGAATTTATCGTTTTTATATGGTAGAGGTATTTTAGTCATTTCAAGTTATTGATAATAAAATTTTGAATTGGATGATTCTAACAAAATGACGTTTCATGTCTCATTATATATAGCCTACCTCAATGTTTAATTGGTTTGAGTTTGTTTGAATGTTTTAATTGATTTGTTTGGTTGACTTGTTTTATATGTTTAGTTGATTTAAAAAAAATTGAATAACACTAAAAATGGTATAAAACATAAATAAATAAACAATTAAAAAATTTTAGTGCATAAATAAATAGAATTTAAAAGATTTTAGAGATTTTTAAGGGATAATTTTTTTGTATAAAACGTAAATAAATAGAGTAAATAGAATTCTAAAAGACTCTTAGAGTTTTTTTAATGAGTATAATTTTTTTTTAAATATTGAAAAATTGAAAATACCACTCCATGACCTTTTGTTAGTAATTTTCCTTTTCATTTGATTAAAAAACCATTTGAATTGATTCAATTGTTTGAATTTGTTTAATCTATTTCATTTATTTGTTTGAATTTATTTAATTTATTTGTTTGAATTAATTTGTTTGGTTTATTTGAATCTGTTTAATTTATTTGTTTGAATTTGTTCAATTTGTTCAATTTGTTTTTTTAATAGTTTGAATTTGTTTAAATTTATTTAATTTATTTGAATTTGCTTAATTAATTTGTTTGAATTGTTTGGATTTGTTTAATTTATTTTTTAAAATGTTATTAATTGATTTGTTTGATTTGCTTGAATTGATTTATTTGAATTGTTTGGAATATTTTAAATAAAGTATCTATAATATCTAAATACAAGAACAAAAAGTATCAAATAAATATCATAATATAGCTAAAACTTCTTGAGTTCATCTCCACCAGCCGTGGTAAATGACTCATGCAAAATATGAAAGCCAAATATGGAGGTAGCTCGAGAGTACCCAATTTGAAGCCATCATGATCTAGGACAACCAATCATCGTCGTTGAAAGTGAACCCGAGCTAGGTATTAACAATAAAACGCACTCATAGAGGATATAGTTGATGGATTCAACACATGAGTGACACATCATAGATTTAGTACAAGCTATCTCGGTTATGATATACATATCATAAGTATTAAAATTAGAATAAATTAACACATACAAATTAATTTTTAATAAACGTATAAAAATATGGTACACAATAAGGTCAATGTGACACATTACAACTATCACACATGGGAAAACACAGTTATGCATGTGTCATGTCATGCATTATAATGCATCCCGTTTGTCACGTATAGTGGTATCATGCATGGCAATATGTCACACACGACATCGTAATGTCACACCATGCACATCTAAAACATTGTCACGTATGAAATTTATCACGTTACGCCATGCCACACGTGAAAATGTTAAACGGACCATGTGATGGGATGGGCTGAAACGTTTTCCACCTCTAATTGTAGAGTTCAAATAAAAAGTTTCATCTCATGAAGTGGCACGTTTACCCTGACTATTAGAATAGTCACGCCCACACCATATAAGGAATATGCCCACCTAGACATGGCAAACATGTCAACCAATCACATCCCACGATCTATTAAGCATTTTTTGGCATGTCATGACGTGAAGTGACAAGTTTCATACGTAACAATGTTTGTGGCGTGGCATGGCGTGGTGTTACGACTGTTATGTGTGACAAATGGGATGTGTTACACTGCATGACGTGATGGATGCATTATAACTGTGCGCTCTCATGTGTGATAGTTTTAACATGTTTTATTAAAAAATTAATTTGTATGCATTAATTTATTCTAATTTCAGTTATTAAGATACAGATATCATAAGCGCAATACTTGTGTTAATTAAGATATGTATACCAACTTTTAGCACTTCTTTCACTTTTTTACCACCACAACTGTTTGTTACATGAAAGCTTGGTACTCTCGGATTACAGCTTTAACTAACTCCAGTGACTAACTCAAAATACGTTTATCATTTCGGTCACCATTTTTTAACTAAAATAAACTCATCATAAAACATATCGCCAAAGTTAACGAGTAGTTTATGTTTTTAATTACTTCATAAATTTGTTGTAAATATTTTTTTAAACATGAAAAGTAACTAACTTTTGTCCGAATTTTATACGTCGAATTGTTTTTAAAAGAAGTCAAAATAGTCCATACCACATATTTTTTAACTCAATACATCTAAAAAATGGTTGACATATCCATAAATTAACATAAAAAGGATAAATTATAAATTTTGAGCGGGTGTAGTAAGTTTTTTATATAATATCTTATCCAAAACAATTGTAATATTATTTTAGATTTATCTTGAAAAACCCATATCATTATAAAAATAATTTGATTATATATTTTTAAAGTTATATTCAACTTCTATTTCAAAAAAAACATTTTAAAATATGCGTGTTGCGGAATATTTAAAAATATTGATTTTATTTTTTATTTTTTAAAATAGATTAGTTTTTTTCTTTAATTTTATCGTTTTAAATTTGTCCTTTATCATCTAAAACGAACGAAGACCGTTAAAATTTTATTTTTTAAAACCCAAACAAAATTAATTTTGAAAAATATTAAATTTTATTTTGATTTTATCTCTTGATTTAATTTTTCATATTTTTTTATTTTGTTCGTTCAACTCATTCAGTTTATATTGGATTTTATATCAATATTTATTTGTTTTTGGATTTTATGACACAATAGATTGAGTTTAACAATAATTTGATGGTGTTTGATATCTCACTTATACATATTCGAAGTGGTCAAATCAAATAACTTAATTTGAGTTTAATTGAAATCCGATTTGATAGCTCGAATAACATTCAACTATCGGAAGTAAAAGCTTAAACATAATTTATATGTTACCCTTCCCCAACTAAAAAAACTCTTGTGATTGAAAGTAAGATTATTAGAGCTAAGCTATATATTTTACCGTATTTGTTAGTGAAAATTGAATGAAATCTTACCATTTTTGTTACAACTCTCATTTGAAAAAAAATATAATTTTGTCTTTTTGAAAAAAAAAAGACATGAAAAGTATTATATGTCATGTCTCATCTTTTTTCTCGGAATCTAAAACGTCTAAAAGTCATTTTTTTATAAATCATTGGTACAAATTCTCAACATATGTATGAAATTCATGTGAAATAAAAAAATTATATCATGCATGAACTATGCAAAAATGCTTGTGAATTTAACATTGTTAATGTGAATTTCACTAGTATTTTCACATTATTCGTGAGACAAAATATATTGTTTTTAAAAAAGAAGAAGTTTTAATTACTTTCATTATCATTTCGTAAAATTACTATAAGCTTCAGTTTTCAAATCTAGAATCCCTGTAGTGGGATTATTTGTGTTTGGTGGAATGTAGATTAATGGTAAAAGAAATTGATTTTTATAATATATATTAAAATTTTATTTTTTAGGTTATGATATATTAGTGATTTACTTTTTAGATAGATTAAAGTAATTAATATTCAGATGTATGGACAAAATATGATTTTAATGATGAGTTGTTCATCAAATTAAATCTAATAAACTATTTTAATTGTGGTAGAGTGTTTTGGTAGCATAAGTCGTTGGTTTAAAAGACTTTTCATTTATATTAATTTTATGATTGAAACTTTTGATAGTTTAAAAGTTGATAACAAATTATCATTCTTATAATGATAAGTCGTCTATTTAGTTTTTTAAATCCAAATATCGGATTAGATTCATAATCTATTTAAGATTATTGGAATGATAATAAGCTTATTACTAGTGGTATTATTGAAACTAAATTCATATGGAAGAAAATAGATTTATAGACGGAATATCCGATTAGATTCATAATCCATTTAAGATTATTGGAATGATAATAAGCTAATTACTAGTGGTATTATTAAAACTAAATTCATATGGAAGAAAATAGATTTATAGACGGAATCAAATATACGGTATTGACAAACAAAAGTATTTGATTTTTGTTTAAATAAATAAATAAATAAATATACATTTAATGTCGAATTAGGATCAACCTAAGACATAAATAAAGTTTTGCGTCGAACTCTTCTTTGGTGTCAATGTAATAGCTATGAATAGTCATCGACTCTTGGGAAATGACAGAAAAATAATACCTTTTGTTGGACATGAAATGCAATACAAGGTATGATCTATTAGAGATATAAGGCCTAAGCCCATTAGCCCATATAGTTTATCAATAACTAATAGATTTAAACTCTATGTAATACACTTTCAAAATAATACAAAACCCTACCCGTTCTCTTTTCTCTCTTTTGTTCACTATTTTAATATGGTATCAGAGCCAGGTTGATCTGATCGGGGAACCGTCGCGATCCCTCTGTTTTTTAGATCTACCAGGTATTCAATTTCGTAGTAGTATTGGATTTCGCTTTGGAATTGGATTTATTTGGAAATCTTGGACTGTTCGACAATTTTTGGATTATGTATTGGTATTGATCTTGACAGAGCATGTTAAAATCCGATAGAGAGTTATATTATTGTTGGACTTTGATATTGTTTTGGATCTGCTTTTGTGTGATTTCCAATTTTTTATCTTGTTTTTCGTTTGGATTTGTGTTGGAAATTTTGATCTGCTTTTCGTCAAAATAGATATAGTTTTTCGGTTTCCGGATCTGCTGTGTGCAGCTCCAATAAAACGGTCCGATCGAAAGGCAAACGATGTCCGTTTTTACTGCATTTTGGAGAGCATGTTCGGGACATCCAACCCTTCAACATGACCGGTCGGATTATGATTCGATGCTACGGTTTGGGAGAAATCGCAACTGGAACAGTGCAGCAGTCTCGTTGGTAAAACCGTGAATTCAAATTGATTTTGATTTTGATTTTGGAAATTTAAAATTGGCAATTAGAAATTTGAAATTGAATTTAGTTTGGTTTTTGGATATAAGTTTGGTATTTGGATTTGATTTTGCTGGACCACTGAGATTTGGAATTCAGACCTGGTTTGATTTTGGATTTTGGGTTTGATTGGATTTGGATTTAGTATTTGAATTTGGCATTTGGATTTTGTTTGGTCTTAGATTTTGTTTGACGTTTGGACTTTGTCTGACGTTGCTTAGATCAACATTTGTCGTTTTGGTGTTTAGATTTCTTTCTTTGTTTAGATTTAGATTTGGTATAGATTTAGTTTGGATTTCGTTGGACTTGGTTGGACTTGTTTGGATTCGTTTGGTTTCGTTTGGATTAGTTTGGCTTCGTTTGGATTCGTTTGACTTTGTTTGGACTTGTTTGGCTTTGTTTTGGATTCGTTTGGATTTTTTTGGATTTGTTTGGCTTTGTTTTGGCTTCGTTTGGCTTGGTTTGGCTTCGTTTGGCTTGGTTTGGCTTCGTTTGGCTTCGTTTGGACTTATTTGGATTAGTTTGGACTTGTTTGGTTTTGTTTTGGCTTTGTTTCGCTTTGCTTGACTTCGTTTAGATTCGTTTAGTGTTTGGATTTCGTTTGGATTTGTTTTGATTTTTGGAGTTTGGAGATTGGAGCTTGACGATTGAAGTTTGAAGATTGGAGCTTGAAGATTGGAGTTTTGATTTTTGGGTTTTGACGTTTCGATTTTGGTTTTGATGTTTTATTTTGATTCGTTGATGTTTCAATTTTGGTTTTTATTCTGTGTAACAAACTCACAATGCAAGAATAAGCATTGTTAGTTTGAGAGAGGGTGTTAGAGATATAAGGCATAAGCCCATTAGCCCATATAGTTTATCTATAAATAATAGATTTAGACTCTATGTAATACACTTTCAAAATAATACAAAACCCTAACCGTTCTCTTTTCTCTCTTTTGTTCACTATTTTAACATGATGTTAGAGATATAAGGCCTAAGCCCATTAGCTCATATAGTTTATCTATAAATAATAGATTTAGACTCTATGTAATACACTTTCATGTTAGAGATAAAAGGCCTAAGCCCATTAACCCATATAGTTTATCTATAAATAATAGATTTAGACTCTATGTAATACACTTTCAAAATAATACAAAACCCTATCCGTTATCTTTTCTCTCTTTTGTTCATATTTTAACATGAAAGAGAACGACTAGGGTTTTGTATTATTTTGAAAGTGTATTACATAGAGTCTAAATCTATTATTTATAGATAAACTATATGGGCTAATGAGCTTAGGCCTTATATCTCTAACAGTGTATATATTTACACGTTTAGATAAGTTTGTTTATGGTTCGATTGGTTCGAGCTAGCATAATTACAACTTTATCAATTATAATCAACATAAGACCCCAATTAGTATTTATTTTAGAAGAAAAATTCATTTTGATTTAATTTTTTGTAATCTACATTTCAAATATTTTATGTCTTTTTAGTGTTCCTAATCATCTTCGTTTTTGTTGAATCCCTTGCTTATTATATATATAGTGCAATCATTATTTTTTAGCCGTTTCAAACCAGGATTCTAGTCAACCAATCTTGGTTTGAGATAAAATATATCTTGCACTTTTTTACTTATATTTAACATTTGTACAAAAGATATGAGACTTAATTTTTATTTTTACAACAAATTTATAAGCTATTTTATTTCACTCATAAAAAAATATCTAATTTTTGTTATTAACGATTATTTGAGATAATCGAATAGGAATTTGTGATAGCTTCAACGAATATTGAGAGTCTAACGCATAAATTAAAGAATGGACAAACAATAAAAACTTTACGATTATATGAACGATTATTATTGCAAGCTTCCAGACTCAAATATGTCATACAGACAGTAGCCACCAAAGATGAAGAATAATAAGGAGGATGTTACCCCAAAAATGTTGCAATACAAATTTGAAAGAGAAGCTCGGGAAAACGAGAATAATAGTAGGACAACAAGAATATTATTAAAAAATATTATGTTTGAGGATTCATTTATAAAGATCAGAGGCAATAAAAACTCCATAGGAACAGAAGGAGGAGCAAGACTTAATATCTAACTATGACAGAAGAGAAAGAAGTAGACCAGATCCCAGTGTGGAAAAATAAATAGAACACATGATAATCCAACAAATCAGGATTATGGGGACCATACCAATCGTGGGAACAATGTCGAGATACGTCCCTCCCCCCACCAGGATTTATTCTTCCACCAGGTTATCCTCCATTTTCATACTACGTAGCATCCAATTATCCGAAACAAGGTATTTCCCCAAGTATGTCTCAAAATACAAAAACATTCCTACCGTTATATCTGATAAGGGCATAAAATACCAAAGATAACAAAGGTTCCAATTTGTAATACATGAATTCATAGGGACTTAATTGTAAAGTAAGAAATATGTTACATAAGTGCAAATACGAGGGCTAACATGTAATAGAGTAAATGTGACATGTGACAGTGGGTCCCACCGCTGTCACTATATAAGGAAAGATCATATCCCCCAAAAGAGGACCTTCTAATGATTAGTACTTTATTTTGACTACTTTGTCTCTCTAGAATCTTGTAGTTATTCACCTGATACCCTTCTTTCCATAGACGTTTCCCAATAAACAACCCTAGATATTCTGACACTTATTATTGGCGCCGTTTGTGGGAAAGAGAGATACCCGAAGATCAGGTTCCCGAAAATCTCGATCCTATCAAAACTTAAAATTCAACGAATGAATATCGAGGCTAGGAAGGGAAATGCAAAGGAAAAATGTTCTAACAAGGAAATGTCATACTCGAAGGGTCAGAACTCTGAAGATTTGTTTGGTGATGATGATCAGGGAATTCAAGACTGAAGCAAACGGTCGACCCTAATCATGACTAGGCAGCAGCTATTACATGACATTGCTAAGCTAAATGCCGAGAAGGAGCTGAAAGGAGCCCGTCGTGCTATTGGTCGGGATGAGGTGGATTTTTACAAAGGCAGAAATCGAGTGCGAAGGTTCGACGGGGCTGCACGAAAGAAATCCGGATTCAGATCCAAACTTGAGTACGACTTTTCTTCAGGAGATGATATGTTCGATTCTTCTTCCCCAGGCAGATATTTCAGATGCCTTAGGAAGGATAAAAGAATTATCAAGGAACGAGAACTCAGAAGGCGTAAGTCATTGCGAGCAAAGATAGTCGAACCTCAATGTGGTAGCATCGATAAAGTGACTCACACGTCTGTTGAAAAGATCGGCACGGTTACAGTTAACAGAGAGCAGCTGAATTTCCCTCAGTTCCAATTTCCAACAGGGAGCCAGTCTTATGGCTACAGGGTCGGAAGTCAATTTGCAAAACCACTTGATGAAGGGTTGTTTGCGAGTCATGCAGAAGGCTTACGAGGCGGGACTTTTAACATCGGGCATAATTGGAGGTCGTCCCCTTTATTAGATAAAATTTTGTCAGGGCACCTCCCGAAGTGTTTTGACATCTCCAAGCTTGAAAAGTATGACGGAAAGAAAGACCCAGATAATCACTTGAAAGCTTCAAGAATTTTATGTTAAGTTTTGACAATGATGACAAGTTGGTATCTCGAGCGTTCTCAATGACATTTAAATACAGGGCATCAAAGTGGTATAACTGATTGCCACAAGGGTGCGTTAAAAACTTCAGTATGTTCTGGATGATTTTCAGACAACAGTTTGTCGGAAGTATAAATTTCCGAGCAAACGGGGATACAATCGTTAATTGCCGACAAAAGGTCGGAGAAAGTTTGAGGGATTATACTCGACATTTTATAGACGCAAAGACAGATCTTGATTATTATGACGAAAGCGTGACCTTAACTGGTTACATATTATACTTGTTACTTGGGCCGATGAAACAAGTTGTGACGAAGAAACAGGCTTTCACTTTTTCAGCTTTGTTAGCCCAAGTCGAAAAGCAGATCCTGATCGAGAAAACTGAAGCATCAGAATTTGCAGCACAGATCCAACAGACAAATCAAGCTTCAGTTGTTACGTACCAGAAAACTCCGAAAACAAACACGATCCCTCAGCCACGACCGATAAGTACCGTAGAACAGCAGCACATGGGAAAGGATCAGGGAATCAAACTCAAAGGACGTGAAATGGTTATCAAGGAAATAATTATCGACCCATATCAAACAAATGGGTTCGGCCTAATTATTTTGCTGATTTAACTGAATGTGTTGCAACTATCTTCGATAAGTCACGCAAAAGTGTGCATTTTCGGAAGCCATTTCTGATCGGAACTCCCCGCAAAGGTCGGAACAACCGCTTATGTAGGTACCATGATGATGTAGGTTATGATACTGAAGATTGCATCGCGCTCAAGAAGGAAGTACAAGCGCAAATTGACAGTGGTAAATTTCCAGAGTATGTAAAGAAACAAGCTCAGCAAAGCGGAGCAGCCAAACAGATTGTAGCAGTGCCAAAGCAGGAAATTTCTTTGTTGATTTCCGAGGTCAATGATTCATTTAATTTGTCCACCGAGTATCTGGACCCAGATAAAAACAAGAATGTAATATGAGTAATTGAAGAAGTAGTACCCCCAGCACGAGAAAATGTAAGCGAATTATGCAAAAAATTATGGTCTCTAACTATCTTCGAGGGCGACTCAATGGCAGGTATTACTGATTCTTTGCGAAAGAGGCATGTAGTTAATCTGGCTACTCCGTTAGAGGCAAGAACTTTGCTTCATTTGTACCAAAACCCGTCTCCCATTCTATACTTCGATGGCGATGACATGAGAGACACTGTTGGCCCTCATGAGGATGCAATCGGGATTGTTGCGGCTATTGCAGGGGAGGAGGTGCGAAGCCTTTTGGTGGATACTAGTAGTTTAGCAAATATTATTTTCTTGTCGACCTTCTCGGGGTTTAGGAATAAACCAGTGATCTTAAAATCAGATCGGACTATTATTGGCTTCACATGAGCATCGGCAGAGGTAGTTGGTGAATTTGAAGGCATGGTTCAGCTCAGAAGAGGGCCTTTCAAAAAGGAAGTAACAATATTTTTTATTGTCGTTGATGCATCCACGTCGCACAATGAAATTTTTGGCCGCTCTTGGTTGTTTAGAATGCATCCAGTAACTTCTACGGTTCATCAATGTCGGAAGTACGTAATCGGAAACAACGTCGGTGTTGTCAGAAGTAGTCAAAAGACCGCGAGGGAATGTTATCGAGCAACTTTGGCAGTAAAATCAGATAGGGAGATGGTCGACGTGAGGGATTAGCAGTTAGTGAGGTCGGCCCATGGATCCGAGCCTACAGACGATCCTAGGGAGAACCCAGGTTTATTACTTAAGGATGAAAGTTGGGAAATTTATGAATTTTCCAAATAAAAGGTACTGAAGATTGGTGTAAACTTATCCATTTGGTTCCAAAAAAAATTGATTGATTTTATTAAACAAAAGCTAAAAAAAATTTCCTGGTGTTCAGAAGATGTTGTGGGAGTTACTGAGAGCGTCATCTATCACCAGTTGTCTATAAATCCAAGTGTTCGACCCATAACACAAAAATGCCGAGCGTTTTCTCAAGAAAAGGCAGAGGCGTCATTTCAGAGGTCGAGAGATTGACAATGGTAGGGCATATACGGGAGTCCCGGTATTCACGTTGGACAGCAAATCCAGTCTGGTTAAAAAGAAAAACGAAAAGTTGAGAATGTGTGTAGACTTCACGTACCTCAACCGAGCATGTCCTAAGGATCCATTCCTAATGCCAAGGATTGATCAGTTAGGTAGACTTGACGTCATGAAACAAATTATTATCTTGCATGGATGCCTACGCAGGGTATAATCAGATAAAGTTGGATCCTAAAGATCAGGAAAACACTACATTTATTACAGGTTGGGGTTTATACTGTTACAAGGTTATGCCATTTGGTCTAAAAAACGCAGGGGCTACCTACCAGAGGCTTCTGAATAAGGTTTTTGAGGAACAAATCGGACGGAATGTTGAGGTTTACATTGACGATATGGAGAATGTATGTGGACTTTACGGAATCATTACCTAATACATACATGAAATCCTATCTTGGTCAAAAAGAAAAATGTGATATGGAGAATGTATGTGGACTTTACGGAATTAAACAAGGCATGTCTGAAGGACCCTTTTTTCCACAGATCGATCATCTTGTAGGCGCAAATCATGAAACAAAATGATATCCGTTATAGATGATTTTGCATAATACAATCAAATCAGAATGACAAAAAATGACAAAAAACATACGTCATTCATTCCCAAAAAAGGGCGATATTACTACAAAACAATGTCATTCGAATTATAAATTTATAGAGAAACCAATCTAAGGTTGGTAGATAAAATATTAGAAACTTAGATAGGAATAAACATACAAGCCTATATTTACGGCATGTTGGTAACAAACCCACATAAAGAAGACAATTTGGCAGATTTTGTTGAAAAATTCAGCAACTTCAGACACGTGAATCTGGAATTGAATCTTGAAAAATTCACTTATGATGTTCGATCCATAAAAATCGTTGGATATATGGGGAGCGAAAAGAGAACTGAAGCAGGTTAACCCCATCTTTCCAATCTAGAATCAATAAAGGCTCCAAGAAATATAAAAGAAGTTCAAATTCTAACTAGAAAGTTAACAGCAGTTAGTAGGTTATTATCACGGTCTTTGGATAAATGTCGACCCTTCTTCCAAGTGCTAAAAAGATAATGAAAGTTACATTAGATTATGAAGATAGTGCAATGAGAAATATTAACGAATCTGAAGCAAATAGAAAGCTAATACCTGTACTTGGCAGTCTTAGATTGTGCAGCTAGTGTAATGTAAGTAATTTTTTACTACTAGAAGAAACTAGATATTTACAATTTTAAAAAATAGCTCTAATATTGGTAGTAACAGCTAGAATAATGAGACCATACTTTCAAGCACACACTATAATTTTGTGAACGTCCTATTGCTTAACGAATATATTGCAAAGTCCAATATCCTGGAATGATTGACCAAATGATTAGTAGAACTATGATATTACGATATCAATTAAAAACCTAAAAGGGCAATAAAGACCCAAATATTACCCAACTTTTTAACGAAGGTCCAATCCGAGTGACAAATCCTAATAAATTATGAGCCGGAAAATAGTCAAACCCGATAGAAGAATTAACAATCAAAGTTTATAAGTAAAAATTCAAATTTTTCCCCAGTTTGAGATATTTTAAACTAACTCATTCGGTTTGGATTTCCAGTATCAAATAATGAATCATAATATGAATTTTCCATTATGGGACTTTGGTTAGCGAAAACCTGCGGAGCAAAAAAATGTATTGCTTCTGATTGATTCTCATTTAGTAGTTAGCCAAATAACCAAAATAATATAGGATAATATATTCCAATACCTAAGGAAGCTACATCATTTCACTTCTCAATTCGAGCTTGTCGAATTTAAGAAAATACCAAGGGTACAAAATGAAAATGCACTTGCTTCTTTGACATGTACATCTTCAGCTCCAAGAGTAATATTACAAGAAAAACCCTCAACCACACTTCTAAATTACTTCTTCTTGGCCTTCACATCCGAAAGGGTAATGATAATAGAAGGAGAAGAATAGAAAAAAGATTGGCAAACGTCAATTAAAAAATACCTCATAGAAAGAGTCATACCCGAAGGCAAAAGAGATGCAAGAAAAATATAAAAAATATTCGCAAGGTACATGTGGACAAAAGACACATTATAAAAAATGTATCATTATCCTTACTAAGGTTCCTAGGCACTGACAAATAAAACTTCGTAATGGATGAATTACATGAGGGAGAAGATAACGTTCACTGCGGATACAAATCCTTATACAAAATAATATTACTTCAAGGCTATTACTGGCCTACAATCATAAAAGATGTAAAGAGAAAGGTAAAGACATGTGATACATGCCAAAGATTCGTGAATTCAAATTAATTTCTAGTAACATTACTATAATCAATAATTGAGGCACTCATATTCGATAGATGGGGTATGGACATCGTGTGATCATTCTTGATGGCATCTGAAGGATAAATATACTTAATCATTTTTGTTGACTATTTCTCCAAATTGGTAGAAACCTAGGCAGTGAAAAATATCATGAAAATAGATGGAATTATATTTTTAAAAGTAAATATATGTTGTAGGTATTGGATTCTGAGAGTTAACAGTACTCAAAATAAGACATGGTTTCAAAATGATAGTGTCACACAAAACTGTGAAGAAAATAGGTTAAGAAAATATTTTATTTTCTTTGACATCCTCAATCCAATGGACAAGTTGAGTAACTAATAGAGCAATAATTGAGGGCATCAAAAAAATATTAGAATAAGGAACGAAAAATTAGTCAGATACCCCTCAAAAAAGTGTTATGATCATACCAAACAACACATATAACTACCATAGAAGAAACACAATTTTCCATGGGTATATGAAATGGATGTAGTAGTGCCAACAAAATTATTTATGTCATTTTACAGGATTGCAGCATACGAAAAATTAAATAATGATCAAAATCAATGAACGACAGTCTATCCCGTCGAAGAAAGAAGGGCCAAAGCACACATTCATTCTTAACATTATAAGAAACTGATGAGGAATATATATATATATACATATATTCCAATGTATGATTCATGAGTTTGGAAACATAAGATAGAGTGCTAGGAAAAATATTACAGCACATGCAAGAAAAAAAGACTTGGAAAACTAGGCTCAACATGGGAAGAATCATTTATGGTCGAAGCAAAATAAAATCAAAAACTTATATTGCTAGATGAAAATGGAAACCAAGTCAGGAATCGCTGAAATATAAAATATTTGAACTCTACTATAGTCATGTGAACTAAAAGCACTTGTAACTTACTACTCATGTAAATCCTATTTATTAAAATATGGAGATGTACTATTTCCTCTCTTGGTGGTACTAGAAAGTTTTAAAGAGATATTCGTTATTAATAAAAAGATTTTAGTGCCAAAAATATGGTTCACTTGTTATTTACATAATAGAAAGCAGCACACGGTGCTAAAGAAATTTTGAAAC
Organism: Limnanthes douglasii subsp. nivea; assembly: GCA_036936605.1. NCBI lineage: Eukaryota > Viridiplantae > Streptophyta > Magnoliopsida > Brassicales > Limnanthaceae > Limnanthes > Limnanthes douglasii. The sequence continues at coordinate 23,520,578 of JAUPFV010000005.1, forward strand.
CAAAATAACCTTCGGTAAGTGCCAAAACGCATATTATATTTAGGATTCGTCGGTAAATATTGAACACTTCTAACACCCGTTGACATACTTTTTTGTGGTATTTTCGTCCTTGTTGGTGTATGGAATGTGGGTACCGCATATTCCATCTCCGTATATAAGTAAGAACAACCGATCTACAATCTAACAGTTGGACTAACCATCACGTTCTCTAATCTTTCCTAAACAATATTCTTTTCTTGAATTGGAACCCTTGTTACTGACGCTCCTGGTATAACCAACAAAGTTTCTTGTATAACGTTGTTCCCACAAGATGGCGAAGCAACATTTCGAGAATTTATTGTTGGAGATCCATGTACATTTCCTCCAAGTGATCATTTATCTAGTCGTCACTATTTGGTAAAAAACAATTTATTTGAAGACAATATTCCCACAGACGATGCCAAAAATGATGAGGGGATTCTCTTCTTTAAGGTATTGCCAAAGATATAAGACAAAAAATGATCAAGAGTATTATTATTCTTTAAAAATAATTTATTTTTATAATGATTGGATCTCTTATTTATAGTTATTTTATTTCTAAATTATAGGGATATATGACATGTGTATCTTATGACACGTGTCACCGAGCTGTTATAAAAGATTATTATTTTACCCTTTAACTCCTATGGGTAGTAATACATTACACATGCCCCAAATCTTTTATTATCTTCAAGTTCTTTCCATCTTCATCTGGTCTTTAATTTTGGTGCTCGTTGCCTAACATCATATATCTTATCAATGTTGTAATATTATTGTATTACTTCATACTTTTGTTGACGCTTTTACTTAGCTATTTTGCTTATGATTTCTTCTTACTAGCCACATTAATCTTTTATCTATTTTGATATATTGATGATGATATTTACTGACGTCATTACTTTAATAAATAACTTTATCTTCTTTATTAATGACAAATGACGTTTCAGCGGTATATGGCCTTATCAACCTTCAACAAAGAATAAATAAGTCATTAAAGCATCGTCTATAACAAGTTGAAGTTTTTAAAGTAATTAAAAATTGAAAGACCAAACATCGTTCAAACAAGTAAAGCAATCAAAAAAGATAAATGATGCTTCGACAAAGAGAAAAGATGTTGCGGATAAGTGATAGATATCTCGATAAATACCAAAGAATATTTTAGCCAATAGTAAGAATTCTTTCCGCAACAGTGAGCTAGTCTTCATTCGTTTATCTCACTAAGAGTAGGCAATACTGATAGGAGTGTCATTAGTCATGTCCGAGTAATCGACCCTTCAACTTATCCAAACGTGTAAGTATTTACACAGACTTAGTCAAAGATAAACTCAACTATATATATTCACATATATTAGTAGTTAAGAAAATACCATCCATTATCCCCTAATATTATTAGAGAGAAATTTATCGTAACATTATATATATATATAAAAATCAAATATCAATCAATCAAACCAAACTATTCTTTATTTTTATTTTGTTCTTACTTACGTTATTCATCTATATTATTATTCCAACTCTAACTCAATTTACCAGTAATCTGTTTACCGCTTCGGCTATGTCAGGCTATCCAAAATTATCGATATCAATAAATGACCGTGAAAGAAATAGAAATCTATTTTTCTTTTACACCTATAAAAATAGGGTTTATATATATTCCAAAATAAAATATGCACTTGAACAAACTAAATAATGAATATATAATTTTTATGTTCATAAAAACTTTTAAAAAAAATTAAGTGATAAATAGTTTCTAAAAACAGGTTTCGGTTTCCAAAATAAAGGATCAATTCACTGTTCAGACTCAATTCCACGTTATAACGAGCGCGAGATCGAGATTGTTAGCGAGAAAGGAAGCGGGAAAATCAATTTCACGGAAGAAAAAAGAGATAGAGAAAGACGTATAGAGGAGAAGAAAAGTAAATGAAAACTGAATTGTATAAGCTAAATTGAATTAATACTTAAATATGTAATAAAAGTAAAATTTATAATAAAATTTATAATAAAACTTAATTTATAATATATATTTGATAAAATTTAATTTATAACATAAATTTAAATCTAATTATAAAAAAACTTATGTTATAATATAAAACTTAATTTATAATAAAAAATTAAATTATAATAAAAATTTAAATTAAATTTATTTGTAGATATTAATTTATTGTAAACAAATAAATTTAAAATAAATAACTTTGTAAAAAGTACGAAAAATATTAATATTAACTATTAATATAGGTTAATTTATTTATTAATAGAGTTAGTAAATGTAATATTATAATGTTTAAATTGATAGAGCGGGACTAATAGATACAAGATTGTATAATATTAGAATTAAAAAAAATATATTAAAAAAATTCCAATAGTAATCTATGGGTGAGAAACTGTGTGGTAGAATTGTGGGTAAAAAACATCATCGTGTGGTTGAATTGTGGGTAAAAAACATCATTGGTCTCTTATGTTTCCCACTTGTAACAAGTTAGTCTTTTTTTGTGGTTGTAATAAATTGGTGCCCTGTGTTTCAAAAAGCGGAACAAATTAGTCATTATTGACCTCAGCCTATGATTTCTACCATAAATCAGCGTCCCGCGTTGATCACTAATGTGGCAGCAGTTAATAAAAAGTAAAAACGTGTTTATAATTTTTCATTAACCTTTTAACCCTAATTTTATCCATAACCTGGTCCAACAAAGTAAAAATCCGATAGACCCATCTGCCTAATTTAATCCATTCCAATAACCCTAAAACCCTAACTTCTAAAAAAACCTGTATACCTTAACCCTCTGAGATATCAAAAGTCCTATGATCTTTCGTAACCTCTGTCGATATCAAAAGTTCATCTTTCTATAGTAGTTTCCTCTGCAAATCTTCCACTTGTTCTCTTAATGCAATCAACTCGTCTCTTTGAGCTCACATGGCCTTTGACGAAAGGATTGAGTTCTCATCATCTTTGTCCATAACTTTAGATCCCTCTTTTTAGCTTAAAATAAAAAATAAGCTGAAATCCGAAACAACAAAAAAAGTTCAACCTCGATGCCAATCACATATATAGTCATTCAAAAGGTTGGATCCTAAGTATTTATACTTTACTCCCCTAAACAACATTGATTTGATAACTTATTAAATTTCTTCATAGAACTTCTTCTAAACAGTAGCTACTGAAGATCCTATCACAATTTTAAAATACGTAGAAAATTGCTTTAGATGAACGATAGGCATATTAATCGGTAATCAAAACAATTCAGAGATGATATTATGTCTTTCTGATACTAATCCAATTCAAACGAGATTATTTCTCAAATGAAAACTACAATTTTTTAACTTTAACAATTTTATCTGATATTTTTCAAAAGTTGAACAGGTTAAGGTATACGATTTGGAGAAGAAATTAGGGCTAGGGTAATATAATTGGGAAAAGAAAGAAGAAATCAGGGATTCTGGAGAGAAAGACGTTGTTTTTTCGGGTGGAGAGAAAGGCGTTGTTTTTTCGGGTTACAACTGAGGTTATGTTCTTGAGTGAGATAAAAAAAATCGGGTTATAAGTTAGGGCTTTAGGGTTAATAGGTTGGATTAAATTAGGTAGATGGACCTATCAGGTTTTTTAGTTGGTTGAGCCGGGCCGGGTTATAGATAGAATTAGGGTTAGAAGGTTATGGTAAAAGTAAAACAATTTTTTACATTTTTTTACTGTTGTTGTGGCTAGTCAAAGGGTATTTATGGTAGAAATTATGGGGTGAGGTCATGACTAATTTGTTCCGCTTTTCGAAACGCGGAGGATCGATTTATTACAACCACGAAGGAAAAGGACTAACTTGTTACAAGTTAGAAACATGAGGGACCAGTGATGTTTTTTAGCCTAAAACTGTAAATAAAAGGAGGTTTTCATAGAGACTTACTGTTAGAGAAGGCCTAAGAAAAATTGTGAGATATCAAGCAAGCCCTTATGGTTACTCTGCCCTTCGCTGCTGACAGAAGTACCATCCTCCAGTCTTACTTCCCTTAACTTTCAATGCTTTATCAGATGAAGATTCTTACAAATATCATGCCTAGATATATTCTGGAGAGCTGTAGATATCCAAAGTAAAGACTTTACATCGTCTATAATTAATTTTAATTTTTTGTAATGGGATTTAACCATCGACCCAAATGAGCAGTGTAGTTTATGCATGGATTACTCCTCTACCAGAAACTCCGTCTGGAAAATCAATAACACTGATACTCTCTCTGTGGAGATGGAACGATCCAGCCCATTCTTTTGTCAGGTTCAGACAGTGGCCTAGCAATGCTATGTTTATTTCAGGCTCCGCAACTACGACCGTAACCTCATAGATACTTGAGTCAGTAGTGATGGCCAGGCGTTCCCTGACTGATTCCAAAGATTTGATGCGAGATCATCCTCTAACTTGTTTAACCAACCAGATTCCTGCAAAATGAAAGACAAAAAACAGAAAACATAATTACTATATTTTGTTTACCGCTGGGATTGATCGATGAAGATCATAAGGATGTGTTTAGTTTGTGAAAAATATCATGAACCAAACAGAACTTTTATCTTTTTTGAAACTGGAATTTAATAGTTCTGGTTGAAATAGAAAACAGAAGTTATAGATAGCTTGCCTTGTTGGATTACGAAAGGATGTTACCACTGTGGAGGTCCTTCGATTGCTTCGTCAATATAATTAACAAACAAGAAAGTTCCAAACTACTAACAAAATACTTCAGAGCACACCTGGTGAAGCAGACATCGAAGGTATCACCAACTAGCATCTGGCGCGAGATCTCGGCCTGAGCCTCGCCTTTGAGGGTCAAACGGGGAAACCAGAGCTCCCTTGGATCCTCCCCTCCTCATTCCATGTACTCTGCCCGTGCCTAACGAGTACCACTCGCTTCGCGGAATCGACAATCGGAAACGGAGGCGAATCGTAGAGGTCCGAGATCTTCTCTCTCCTCGTCGGCGACGACTATCGGGTGGTGGGAAGAGGAGTAGAGCGGAGTCGGTGTGATGCATGTCATTTCAATGTTTTCCTATTTGGCGCTAAATCTTAGGGGGGTTTGGTACTGTGGGTGGTGAAGGGAGAAGATTGTTGACAAACGACATCAGTAGTCAAACATGGCTCTGTCTTATGATACCGAAATCAAAAGAGTTATCATTATTGTTATTTTTCGTGTTCATTTATAGTTAAAATTTTATAAAATATTGTCATGTTAAAACAAAACAGAAAACTTGTTTGTTTATATAAGAACATGGGTGGTTATACACTAACATATACTAAAGCAACTGGGTTTAGAGAGAAGCTCTATAACCCAAATCGTTTCGCTAAAGCTTCCCTATACATGGATATCTGTTAGGTATTCAGAAAGTAGTTTTTGTAGTTTTTGAACTGTCATCTCTAATGTTCTCCTGCGATGGTTTATGTTCTCTCGCTGCAGTAAGTTCGGATATATTTTTTCTCGTTTTTTTTTTAGAGTCTTGCAAATTTTTCACGTATGAATTTACTTATTCTAAAGTTCGTTTTTATTTGTATGTCTTTATTCGTATTTCTTATGATTTCAGACCTAGTCTCCAATAATCTTTGACGAAGGAATGTCTTTTGATCATGTAAAACACCTTTTAATTTTATTTAATGTTTTAAAATATTAAAAAAAATATAAAATTAATATGGGCATGTGTCTTAGTGATGGGTCCACTCAAGTAAAAAAATCGTGGTAAAAGTTATAAAAAGGAATTAGGTTTGGTAGTAATGTCGAAGTGTTAATGTTTTTGGGAAACAAATTGCCAAAATGGTGAAGGAAGTTAGTAGAGGTGTTGAAAATTGGTTCGGCAATGGGTAAAGTGATAGGAAGTAATGAAAGAAGTGAAAATTGATGGCTTGTAATAGTGGAAGAAATAGGAAGAAAATGGTGAATATGAGTTAAATGGTGGAAGAAATACGAGAGAAAGTGTTAAACATAGGTCTAAAAAGTTAAGAGGGATGGGAGGTAACATAGTGTTACTGTTACTGTTCCAAGACAAACTATTTTTGCTCTTTTTCTGTGGTTAATAAGGCTTGGATGACTGTTGGTGATTTTAACATTGTTTCATCTTCTGATGAGCAAGTGGGCTGTACCTCTTTGTGTGTTAATAGTATGGAAGATTTTAATGACTGTATTGCTGAGTGTGCTCTGGAGGATGTTGGTTATGGTGGTTCTAGGTTTACTTGGAACAGGGGTAGAAGATGGAAGCGTTTGGATAGAGCATTGGTTAATGATAAATGGAATGAGGTCTTTAATGATACCAGGGTTCTTCACTTGATCAGGACTTGTTCTGATCATTCGCCCTTACTTATTTCTATGAATATTGGTGTTAATATTTGTCATAAGAAGGGTTTTAGGTATATGAATATGTGGGAAAAGGATGAGTCTTTTTTAGGAGTGGTTGAGGCTAACTGGAAGATGCCATTGGTTGCTCCTCCTAATATGTGTTTTTGGCAGAAAATGAAGAGGCTCAAAACATGTTTAAAGGAGTGGAATAACAATAGCTTTGGTAATATATTTAATAGTCTTAAGGAGGCTGAGTGCAGTGTTAAAAGGCTTGAGGGGTTGTTGGCTTCTAATTATAGCCCTATTGTTAAGGCTGACCTTGACACAGCGAATAGTCTTTATGTTAAGAAGCTGAGAATGGAGGCTGATTTTTGGAGGCAGAAGTGCTACAATGGTTGGCTTCAAGATGGGGACAGAAATACTAAGTTGTTCCATGGTTTTGTCAACAAAAAAGAAGAAAAGACAGGATTAAAAGTATAAAGGATATTGACAATTGGTTGTTTGATGATATGAGTATTGGTCAGTCTGCTGAAAATTACTTTAGGAAAGCTCTTTCTTTTGCTTCCTATAGTAGTAAGGAAGATGAAGTTCTTCTTTTAAATGATGAAATTATGAATGTCATTCCTTGTTTAGTGTCTGTTGAAGATAATGTGGCCTTGTTGAAGCATGTTTCTGAAGATGAGGTTTGGGGTGTCATTTCTGACATGAAGGTGGACAGCGCAGCTGGGGTTGATGGATTCAATCTTCAGTTTTTCAGAAGTTGTTGGAAGGTTATCAAATGGGACCTCTGTATTTCTTTTAATAGTTTCATTAATGGAGATTATATGCCTAAAGGCATGTTTGCCACTGGTCTTTGTATGGTGCCTAAGTCTCAGAATCCTACTGCTTGGTGTGGTTATAGGCCGATTGGTTTGTGCACCATGTATAATAGAATTTTTTCTAAGCTAATCAATTCCAGATTGGCTCTCATTCTTCCTAGGATTGTCTCCAATTGTCAGAGTGCTTTTGTCAAAGGGCGCTGTATTCATGAGAATGTGTTGGTTGCTAAGGAGATGATCTTCGATATTAAAAGAAAACCTAAGACTGGAAACGTATTGATTCAACTTGATATGTCCAAAGCCTTCGATAGGATGGCTCTCTCTTTTGTTAGACAGGTTCTTATTAAATTTGGCTTCTCTAATGATTTTGTGAGTCTTATTAACCGATTAACTAGCAATGTCTTCATTTCTATTCTTTTGAATGGAGGTTCTTTTGGTTACTTTAAAACTCTTAGAGGCTTGAGACAGGGTGATCCCCTGTCTCCAAGTTTGTTTATTATTGGTGAAGAGGTGCTCTTGAGAGGTCTGAATTCTCTTTTTATTAATAATAAACATTTGATTTACAATACTAGATCCAAAATCATGCTGCCTTGTCTGGCTTTTGCAGACGATATACTAATCTTTACAAACAGCTTACAAAGTTCTATTAATATCTTAAGTGTTTTTTTAGATAGGTACCAGTTGGTCTCTGGGCAAGCTATTAACAAGCAGAAGACCAGGTTGATCACGTCTTCCTCTCTTCTTCAATCCAGGAGGGTGAGCTTGGAGATTCAGACTGGTTACAGTGTGGAGAGCTTGCCTGCTGCTTATCTGGGCATCATTCTGTGCAATAGTAGCAGAGCCTGTAACTATATAAAGATTGTTGACAGTATTAATGATAAAATATCTGAGTGGGATTCTAAATTCTTATCTTTTGGGGGGAGATTAGTGCTAATCACTAATGTCCTCATGGCTTATCCCAACTATTGGTTACAAAATTGTATTCTGCCTAAAAGCATTATTAGTAAAATTGAAGGGATTCTCAATAAATTTTTATGGAGGTCTAAGTTTGGTGAGCCTATGATTCATTGGTCCAATTGGAAAAGGGTTTGTAAGCCTTTTAGTGAGAGGGGGCTGAATATTAGGAGTCTTTCTGATATTCAGCATGTTTATTCTCTTAAGCTTTGGTACAAGTTTAGAAGGAATGACTCTATTTGGGCTAATATGATGCACTCAACATACTCTAATAATTCTCACCCTCTCTATGCTAATTTCAATAGGTCTGGTTCTCAGGTTTGGAAGAGACTGGCTAGTGTTAGAAAGGATGCTGAGAAGTATATTAAATGGGTTCTTGGCTGTGGTAATATAGACTTTTGGAGGGACAATTGGACTGGTGTTAAGCCTATCTATGAAGACCTTAATAATGAAAATTACCTGGAGGCCAAGGTGAATACCTTCTGGAAAAATGATGGCTGGGATGCTGATTCCATGGCTCCATTTCTCTCTTCTGAAACCTGGAACAATATTCAACAGATTAAAGTTAATACCTCTAAGCAGGATGTTATGATTTGGAGCTGCTCTAATGACTCTGCTTTTGTTACAAAGGATACTTGGAATGTGGTTAGGCAAAAAGGGACCTATTCTAGCCTGTTCAAAAAAGTCTGGTGTCATATTATTCATAGGAAATTCTCTTTTCTCCTTTGGAAAGTTATAATGCAGTTTATTCCTATTGATTCTGTCCTTCAAAAAAGACATTTTCAAACTGTTTCTAAGTGTCAATTCTGCAGTCATTGTGAGGATATAAACCATGTCTTTGTTAATTGTTCTCAGGCTTGGCATATATGGATCCATTATAGTCTGATTTTTAGGATTAAGCTTATGAGGACTATGGTTCTGACTCATGTTGTTAAGTCTTCGCAGGACTTTCACAAGGGGAAGGCTCACATTGTCTACCTAATGCCTGCCATAATATGTTGGGCTATCTGGTCTAATCGTAATTGGTCCAAATTCAAGGGAGTTGTTCCTAATCTTAGCTCTACGATTAGATACATAGATAATATTGTCCTGTCTCTTAATGTATCTGTTCTTACTAAGAAGCATTGGGCTCATACTAGAAATGCAGGATTATTAATGAGCTGTCAGATTCCGAACACAAAACCAATTTACGTTACCTGGAAGCATCCTCCTGTGGGCAAAATTAAGCTTAATTTCGATGCGTCTGTGTTAAGGAATGGGGAAGAATCTGGAGCCGGTATCTTCAGGAATCATTCTGGAGAGGTTCTCAGGTGCTTTGGTAACACCTATGGCAAAATTTCCCCTCTTCTCGCTGAAACTCGCGCTCTGTTGGACGGTCTTCTGATTTGTAGTCAGAATCAATGGCTTCACGTCGACATTGAGACTGACTGCCAAATTCTTGTCAATTTCCTTGCCGCCGGTGTCTCTCCTTGGTTTTTAGATCCCGTCATTAAGATTTGTAGATCTGCTTTTGCCTCTTCGATGAGCATTAGGTACATTTCTCGAGTCCAGAACCAGGCGGCAGATTGCCTGGCTAGATGGACTCTGAAATGTACCCAAATGAATTTGCTTGATATAAATTCCTTTCCTTCTGATTTGAGAGCCATTCTTCTCCTGGAGGAGATTGGTTTGGGTTACTTGGTCTAGTCTGTTGGTTTGTATTTTTCGTTTTAGGATTTGGTGGAGTTCAAAGGAGGGGAGTTCGGACTGTTGGAGCTTACTGTTAGAGACTTTTGCTGATGGAGAAGCTTGATGATTTATGTTGTCATTTTTGAAGTAGGATGGTTTTTGGGAGCTTGATTGGAGTTTCTATGGAGAAGACGAAGTCTGGTTTGGCTTTTTGAAGGAGACAAGCTTTTGGAAAGTTTCTGTATTGATTAGTCTAGGGTTTTTGCCCTTTTTTGACCGTCCTCTTTATTTTGACCCATTTTTTGACTTTAGGGTCTCTTCGATTCCTTTTGTCTTTTTGGGCTTGTCTTTTTGTATCATGAATTCTTTAATTCTGATTAATAAATTGAATTTCTGATTAAAAAAAAATAAACAGTATATTAGGTGTTGTACTTTTATGTATTTCGAAGAAGAGGCCTAATTTTTGGCACATTTAACGCAGTCTTAAAGTCTTACATATAACACTTCTGTCCTAAGACTTCTAATATAACAATTCTCACGAAAAGCCCTACTGAATTAATATATAGGTTCGGATCTAACGGGTTAGATTTTTACGATTTATATTTTTATTAGTAGCTCATCTAATTCTTTCGAGAGAATTATTCGGTGAACCATATAGATGGCAAAGTGTTTAAAATTTTGATGTTATATTAACTAGTCCCGGAAACATTCGGGGGACCATAGTTTTGATGTTTGACCTAACATAAAGATGTTAAAGTTTCGAGTCGTGAAGGCAATGATGAATTTTATAAGCAGTATTATCATGCACTGGAGAGTTAAATACTTTTTCAATACGTGTAGTTGGCGTAAGCATCCTGAATTACCTTGAATTACCTTGACAATACACATTGTTGCCTCTAAGTCATGACCATTTTATTTAAATACATGCATGGTTGCTCATTCTTCGGTTTTTTTATATTTTCTTCATTTATTTTATTTGATCTTGAGTTTTTTCTTTCAAATTTTAAGTTTTTTTTCTACTTCAACATAAAAAGAATGGCCAGGTTTATTGTCAGACAACTCCTTCATAACGACGACAATGATTTTTACAAACAGAAACTCGGCAATACACTTGAATATGCTCTCTAAGTCAATAATCTGAGTTGGAGTAGGATGTATATGATCATGACACCGATATCATTTTCGAACCCTTCAAGGATCTATCAAGATTCTGAGCATTTGAGACTGAAGACTTTAGTACCATTATATATGGGTTAATCGGCCAAATTTGTGTTACTTTGGTCTGGAGTGGAGTACTTCGATGGCGAGAGTTGTTATTGATTTTTACTATGCTCTCCAAACAATGAGGGTCTCGGGAAGTAGAAAACCTCACAAACCCTATGTGGGGATGTTAGGGTTGATGAGGTCGAATTTCATTGACACAGACCATTATATATATTCGGCGGGTAGTTCGGACATATCCAGTACCATGCCCTATCGAATAGTATAACTTAGTGGACCATGACTCAGCTAGTTTCTAGTCATTTCACCTCTTGGGCAAATGAGTTTTTAAACTTAACTCAAGCCCATGATCCGACTCGGAAGGCTCATGGATCACCAAATTAGTATAAATACCTCAACTACTTTCATTAATGACGGTAATCATAATTTACTACTAGCGCACACCTTAATTATCTCTCTACATTGTACACTAAACATTAATTTCCCAAAATTATTTCCCAAACTACCCTTTGATCAGAAATAATCCACACTAAATTGACGACCATAGTGGGAAGCGACAGTGCCTGAATCATAAATTCAAAACCAGTAAAAACAATCAGTTCGGATTGATCTGAATGCACAGAATACACCACCTCTAGAGGTGGAAGCAGCAAAAGAAAATAATGAGTACACTATTGAGGAACGAGATCAATTAAGGGCTGAAATTGAGGCTTTGAGGGCAGTAAAACAAGCAGATAAATGAGTTAAAGAGAAATCTGGTGCGTCGGCGCTTCACCATACTGATAATCCTGGTGAGAACGAGCAGTCCCTGAAGACTCATCTAATGATGCAGAGCTTAAAGAGCCAGTCTTATCCAGCAGTGATGAAGGGCTTACCAAAAAAACATTCAAGAAAGAGTGATAGACATGGCAGACTCAAGAAGTATCAGGAAAAAATGAAGGGTTCAGCTGATCAACATATTGACCGTTTGTTGATTGATCCTTTTGCTTTCCAATCTGAACCAGGTGTTTTTGCTACTCCAAATGAAGATATTGTGTTTAGTCGTAGCCAAAACTGGAGACAATCACCTTTATCCGCAAAAATAATCTTCGGACAATCATCGATGGAAGTAAAGATCCGGACAACCATCTTGAGCAATTTAAGAATTTTATGATGAACTTTGGCAATAACGACAGATTGATGTGTAGGGCTTTCTCTCAAACCCTCAAGGGGAGTGCCCTCAAATGGTATAATAGTCTTGCTCAGGGATCTATAAAAAAATTGACATATTATGGGTTGCTTTTCGGAGGCAATTCGTTGGGAAGTAAGGAGCTTAAAGGGGATGGAGATACGATCATCCATTGCGCCCAGGAGCCAAATGAGTCTTTAAAATAATACATCAACATGTTTGTAAATACAAAAAATGGATTAGCAGACTGCTTTGAACAAGTGGCAATTGCCTCTCTTAGGTAGGGGTTGAATCCGAGTAACTTGGTTGATTCTGTGACCCGAAAAAAAAGCTATGACCTTTGGAGGGTTGTTGAATCAAGTTGGGAAACAAATCAATTTTGAAGAAACCAAGAAGTCTAGAGTAACTCGACAGATCAGATCCACGACTACAACATCGGCACCACAAACAACTAATCAGTCCGTTTACAGATCAAAGGAAACCGGACAGGGGTCTAATCGGCCTAGGCAGAATCAGTCCAATTAGAACCAAAACCAGCAAGTGAGAAATAAAAGGGGACATTGGGTTCAACCATAATGGTTTGATGAGTTGGGAGAAAGTGTGGCTACGATACATGACAAAACTAAAAATGAAGTACACTTTAGAAAGCCAGCTGCATTACAGTCTCCAAGAGAAAATTGGAGTACCCGTTTCTGTAGATTTCATAATGACATTGGGCATGATACCCATGACTGCATAGCTTTGAAACAAGAGCTGCAGAACCTCATTGAAAGGGGTAAATTGGGTGCCTATGTTGAAAAACAAAGGGGAGCAGGTCGGATAATACCCTATCAAGCACTAATACTCCCCGAACTATGCCTTCGATTCTTCCTGGAACGTCTAGATAGGAAGACACTAGGGTGATTATTGAAATATTTGATGTGGATTTTGAGTACTTGGATCATGATCCAACTCGGAATCGGGTAGGAGTGATAACAGACAAGACCGCCACTGTTTCCAATCTGGTTAAATACTTTGAGTCTTTAACAATATTTGGGGGAGATACTATGACTGCACCTTCGAGTTCTTCAAGGAAGAGGCTCATCAAAAGTTTGACTACCCAGTTGGATGGAAGGATGTCTACAAATTTATACCAAACTCTCGCTCATTTATAGTTTTTGATGAGGATGACCTAAGATACATTGCAGGACCTCATGAAGACGATGTGGTGATAGGGGCATCCATAGGAGGAAATAATGTATGTCAAATCCTGATTGACACAGGTAGCTCGGCAAACATATTGTTCTTAAGCTCCTACAAACAAATAATAAACCCTTCGGTTATTCAACGTTCGAACAAAACTATTGTGAGCTTCACGGGGAGTTTGGAAGATGTGATTGGAGAATTCGAGGAAGAATTATTACTGGGTAAAAGGGCCTTTCAAGAAAATTGTGAGGGTATTATTTGTTTTAGTGGATTGCCCAACATCTTATAATGCGATATTTGGGAGATATTTCCTCTCCATGATGCATGTTGTGGCTTCTACTATCCATCAGTGCTTAAAATATGTTGTGCAGGGACAAGTGGGTGTTGTTCAAAGCAATCAGAAGATAGCTAGGGAATGTTATGCAACATCCCTTGCCTCGAAATCTTTGGAGGCATTCAAGGTTAACAAAGATTAGCAGCTAATGGAGCCTTTCACTGATGAGAATGAGATTGATGATCCAAGGGAGGCTCCTAGTGTCATAATACTTATAAAGGAAATTGAAATTTATTCCCTAGTTGAGGGAAAACGTGTTATAATTGGTACCAAGTTGGCACCAAGTCTGAAACAAATAATATTATCTTTTTTATCAGATAATCTACATGTATTTGTATGGTGTAATAATGATGTCACCGGAGTGCCTGCTGATGTATTTTTTCATAAGTTGTCGGTACGAACTGATGTGGGATCAGTTGTACAAATAAAAAGGCCCTTCTCTAAATAAAAAGTAGATGTAATTGTTCAAGAAGTTGATCGTTTGACCAAAATGGGCCACATCAAGGTATCCCAGTATGCATTATGGACCGCTAATCTTGTTTTAGTCAAGAAAAAGAATGGAAAATGAAGCATGTGTATTGACTTCACTGATCTTAATAGGGCATGTCCCAAAGATCCTTATCTTGTTCCTCAGATAGATCAGCTAGTGGAGTCTACCTCTGGGAACAAGTTATTGTCTTTCATTGATGCATTATCAGGGTACAACTAGATACAAGTAGATCTGAAAGATCAAGATCACACCAATTTTATTACGGATAGAGGTCTTCATTGTTATAAAGTGATATCATTCGGATTAAAGAATGTTGGGGCCACCTATCAAAGGTTAGTGAATAAATATTTTTCTAGTCAGATTGGCAGAAATATGGAAGTTTACATAGATGACATTATGGTGAAAAGCCTTGAAGAAGATGTGCATATATCCAATATTCAAGAGATGTTTTCTAACTTAGAGGCTGTCAATTTTAAACTAAACCCTGAGAAATGTTTTTTTAGAGTCCGGTCTGGAAAGTTCTTGGGTTATGTTATAGGTGAAAAAGGGATTCAACCTGATCCGGGTCAGTTCAATGCTCTATTACCTATGGACCCTCCTCGGAGCACTATAAAAGTTCAAAGGTTAATCGGGCGGTTGGTTGCGTTGAACACGTTTATTTCAAGATCATCAGATAAGTGTGCTCCATTTTTCCGGGTATTAAGTGATGAGTTCGTCTATTGGAAGTCGCTTTAGTAAATGATAATAATAGTGTTTTAGTGAGAGAAATATTTCAGAGAGATAAAGTGAGAGAACACAAGTAAGTAAAATCAGAAGTTCAACCTTTTTATTAGTTCAGACCTGGAATTTATATAGAGGCACGGAAACTTAGCTCATAATTGTAAGTAGTTACATAAAATGATAAATTACACTAGTCCTAAATAAAGACACATAATCAAAATCTCTCTTTTAACCTTTCAATATGTTACTAAACCTTTCATTATTTATATTTTAGTTCATGAACTTCTATTTCCTTATCAGTAGCCCCCCTACTTCTCATGTCAGTAAACGAATGATAACTAAATATCTTCGAATTGTGCCAATAGCAATGATAATTTTTCTTTCAAAATCTGACAAATAACATTTTTCTCCTCATATTTCGTTATACGCAGTGTTACATCAAATTGCGTCCTTAGACAATCATTCCTTGAGCTAACTTCGAAGTCAATTTGTAAAATCTAACCGTTGAATACATCATGATTTCCTAAATGTTAGGCTTATAGCTAGCATGACGGATGTCAAACACATAACATTGTTACCGTTTCAAATTTTTCCCAATCATCACAAAACCTTTTCCACTTCTACACACATCTTTTTCCTCCTATAAATTCGTTAGCAATTTCACATTTTGTTTCACAACTTCAAAATTCTTTAGAGAGAAACAGAAAACCTCCCAACCTTTGGTTACCTTCAACATCTTCTTCAATCTTTATGGTTTCTTTCACCAGAAAGATCATATTCTCCAATTCATCTTCAATCTGTTTATGAGAAAACACCCAAGATCCAGAAGATCTAAAGCTAAAATTCCCTAAAAACCAAAATCTTCGAAACCTGACAAAAATTTCGTCTTCTAAGCTTACGATTACTTTTGCATAGGTAAAAGAGAAGACGAATATAGAGATACTGGGTTGATAAGCGACGCTCCCCTCAGAACAACTACAAAAACCATTTACTACGGTAACATCGACCACTCTAAAACTTTTATATTTCCATTTTCACCTGTCACATAGGAGAGTCGATATTCTAAAGCTCGAACAACCAGAACACCTCCAACTTCTATTTCCCATATTAAAGCATCACCTCGAATTAGCGGTGAATCAAGAAACTCTGCTTCGAAACAAACCGAAGCAACCTCTTCTTCAACTTATCCCCCACAAACTTAGAAAAAAGGCTTGTATAGCCACGGGAGATGATACTGATGCTACACCAAATCCTTCCTCATCAAATCCATCTACCAAATCTCCTCCCTTGAGGGAGATTGTTGAGAAAGCCTCATTACCTCAACAAAATCCCTCGAAAGATCTTCCACAATTAAGAGATGAGACGTCAAAAGTGGAGGAAGTTGATTCTGATGCTACCCAATAAGACAATGAGGCTAATTCCAATGAATAAAAATCATAGAATGCTACATAGAAGAAAGTCTGTAAGCCAAGAAAAAAGGCTCTGATTACTATTCCGATAAGCAAAGAGCAAACATTGGAAAAAAACTTGAGATCTCTCGATGCTGAATATATTATTGAACTGAAAAAAGTTCCATATATATATACTATCAAGATAGTCAATCGTCGGATCTGAAGAAACAATGGGGAATGGGAGACAACATCACCCTTTGACTATCTAAAAAAGGGAAAACACCCTTAGATTGTAAAGACAACGAGTTTGTAGTCTATCCCGAAATCATCAATTGGGTTCTTCGGTTCCCATTAGATCCCATAATAGTCGAGTACTTCGAACTTCTAAATCTGTTCCCAACTCAAGTGACATTGAATCTATGGTCCAGTCTTATGTCTGTAATCATGGCCTCTCGCTTGCCTAAGATTCCGATCAGCATCAAGGATTTCATATCTTTGACAAAACTATCCAAAAGACCAAAGCTTCTATTTTACTACCTTACCCTAGATGATGATCTAAAAATCATCGTCGACCTTCTGGAAGCAGACAAGTTTTGGAAGCAAAAATCCGAAGCCCAAACGCTTGAAGAGAAAAACAAAAGAGAATACACTTTTGACTATCGAGGAAGGAACCGAAAGAGGTCCTCCTCATCAGAAGAAGAAAATAACAACGACCCTCGAAAAATAAAAGTTACAGCAGTCCTCCTCATCAGAAGAAGAAAATAACAACGACCATCGAAGACATAGTATATGATGGTAATGAGGTTATAGTTGATGATGTTCAACAAAGTCCTCAACAGAAAAAATAAACTATTGGTGAAGATGCTACGACCACTGTAGAAGATAATCAAGATGACGATCGATCCCGATAGTTTTATTAATTTTAATAAGTCATAAGAACTCATTGGAGAAGAAGATCCTGTCATTCAAGAAGTTCAAACTCGTCAACACAACTTTCGCAGAAGATCTGCAACCTCTGTTTCAAACGCATCACCTGAAATCATCGTTCTTACTGTTCGTACAACTTCTTTGGACATCATTCCTCGTCCTAGTCCAACAGTTTTCCCTCCTGTTGCACCAAATCCAGACGTCCTTGCTGCACTTCAGCCATTCTCTGACCTTAAAACTACAGCGAACACTCTCGCACAAGAAATCAAAGCTTCGTAAAGTCATCTGAAACGACTTGCCAAAGATATGGTTCGCTACAAAGGAATTGCTGAAGCTGAGAAACAGTTGAGGGAAAAATTCCAAACTCATGTAATAGATCAATTTTATGGATTTAAAATGGAAAGGTTTAAGCTTATCAGATGACTCATTTTTGTTAAAGGGCACTTGCGAGAGCAGTATCGAATTGAAAAAGAAAATTTTAACTTTTCTCATCAAGAGGAGATACATCAACTCAAGACTAAACACCTTGAGGATTTGGCTGCTGAGAAGAAAAAATCTGAGGGGCTTCAGACTTTTCTTACCAAAAGCGAAACAGAAAAGAAAAACTCGAGCCATGAGATAGCCACACTAAAGACCAGTTTTGAGAAGGAAAAACAACTTGTTGTCACTTCCGCGGAAGCTGAATGCACCGAGGACATGTTGGCAGCTATCAACAATGGTAAAGAAGAGACGACCACCACTCTCCTTCGATAAATTCATGCAACATATCCAAAAATCAACATTTCTAGCTTCTGAAATGATATTCATGTCGAACGGCGCCCTAGCGAAGCCTTCGACCCTATCCCAAGCTCATCATCAGAGGAAGAATCATCCGAAGAAGAGTCATCTGAATGATTTTACTATCCTTTGAATTTATGTTATCTTTTTGTATTTTTCATATTATTATCATATCCATTGTACTCATCGAATTATTCTAATTGACAATGGTTTTTGTTTATATTTCATATTTATTATCAAGTTATGGGATCCTTTAAAAAATATTAACTATAACCCTTCGAATATTATGGTGCACTAAATGATTATGGCACATCGAAAATTACAATACATAGTGCTAAGTGCATTTCATGTCACTTATTACGCTTCCATTATTCTTAAAGTCGTCGCCGGTTAACAATTTTTTGTTGTGTTTCAACGTGTTTTCATTCATTCTCGTAGGGATAACAATATGCAGACAGTATAAACTTTTTGAGAATAGAATGCTCATAATGTTCTTGATAATTAATTTTGTATGTTTTATTTCCCTTTAACATTTTTATGACTAGATTGACTATTGTTTTTGTTCGCAATCTTCATTTTATTTCAGTGTAGAGGCATGCATATAAGTGACAGTAATCTTGAGACATTTCGATAAGAACTGTTCATTATTTAGATTATGATCCAATGATTTTAATATTTCATTTTATTTTATTTGGCATCGCAGGAAAATGTTGGTTCCTTTACCTGCAGCACTAGGCCTTCTGTTCCTGAGAAAATTTGTAGTAAAAGGCTGGAGTTGTGCCGTGGGTAAATTGTGATAATATTAACAATTTTGGGGTTGAAATTGCAGAAACTGGAAATTTAATGTACTTGAGGGCAATCGTAATATGTCACTAACCATATCATGTTACCCTATGTAATCGAAATAGATAACTTGTGCTTGGAACCCATTGTACCTCAATTCGTATAGACATATAGGATTGGCATGAAAGCGGTGTCTGCTTAGCTGTTATCTCTTTTGTGGTTGTTTAAGTGGTTCAGTATACGTGTACTGAAAGGTAGCATATACTGATTTCGTGTTATCTGATTAGTAATCCTTGTTATCATACATATTGATTAAGTATCTTAATACTCTGAGTAAAATAAACAATGAAGTTAGGGTTCCATGTTTTCTCTCGCATAAGTAAACTCGTTAGTTAATCTCGTTAGTTAATTTTCTTAGTTATATTCATTCACATATGCTTTATTACTCGTTCAAGAATTAGTCTAATAATCATACGTTGTTGCATAAGTGAATTCTTGTCATATACACTTGGTCTTTGTGGGAACGAACTTACTTACTTATTACTTGCTACTATTTGACGACGTATACTTGCGTGAGAAAAGGACTAACACATAGTACTTCAATTTTCCAGTATATGGCACTTCAAAATATATAGTTCATTTATTGAACGTAGCACTTCCAATATTACAATGCATTTAATGGACGTATCACTTTGAATATCACAGTGCATTTAATAACATAACACTTAGAATTTCCCAGTATATGACACTTCAAAATTCATAGTGCATTTATTGAACGTAGCACTTCGAAGATTAAAGTGCATTTAATGGACGTAGCATTGCGAATATCATAGTGCATTTAATGAACGTAGCACTTCGAATATCACAGTGCATTTAATGAACATAACACTTCGAATATCATAGTGCATTTAATGAACGTAGCACTTCAAATATGGTTGCTCCTGTGAAAAGTGTAATAAACACTTCAGAACATTATACTTTTGATCAACCTCAAAGATGATCAGTCTTTGATCAGTTATCAAGATAGTTTAAAGAAATACTTGTAAACAACCATTGGCCAAAATGAATTTTATTGATAATGTTAAATTATGTACATAGCGCCTCGTTAAAACCTTCGTTGGCCAACAGGGTAGGAAATAGTGTGCTTTTCAACCAAAAGAAACAAATTCAAAATACAACGTAGTTACTCCTAGTATAGTTTCAGATGTTGTATATTCCATGGATGTTAAAGTATCCTCCCATGCATATCACAAAGACGATAAGACACTGGTTTTATCCTTTCAACAACCACATAAGGTCCTTACCAATTGGGGGCCATTTTTCCAAGGCTTTTGTCCTTGGTATGCAAAAATACTTTCCTCAATACTTTATCACCTGCTTTGAACTCCCGCATTTTTACCCTCGAATTATATTTGTTCCTCATAAAAGTTTGATAATGGATCACGTTTAAATGAGCTTGAATTCTTTTTACATCAATCAAATCTAAATTTTCTCTTTTAGCTTCGTCATTAGATCTTTCAGAATATTGGTTCTTCTAAAAGATGTCATCGCAGATTCCCCAGGACTAACAACATTCATTCCATATGCTAAAGTAAAATAAGTTTATTTTGTAGCTTCCCTAGGAGTAGGTCAAGAAGCCCAAAGTACTTCTTGCAAATAATTTGGCCATTTCCCTACTGCTCCTGTCAAATGTTTCTTCAAACCATCTAAAATAGTTCTATTTGTCACCTTGACTTTTCCATTAGCTTGGGGGTGAAAAGGCGTCGAAAACCATTGTTGAATTTTTGGAATCGTTCATGATCAAAGGCCAATAGAACCTTGCAAGCAAAACTCGACGAGATAAAGCTTTGAACCCGTAATGAGCTGATCTTTCTCCATTATGCAACTCTGATAATACCTCATGTGATTCTTGTCTATCGAAGCATCGCAATAATGTCTTACTCAATGCATTTTTATATAAAATCTCACTCAAAACTATATATCTGAAGGCTTTACCTTGCAATTTTTTAGCCAATTTCACATCATCTGGCAATGTTCCTTGAATCAAAAAAATTAAAATATTAGTTCTCCAATCACCTCGGACCAAATCTGGAGTGACAAACAACTCCTCTATATAATCGCACTTGTCTAATTGGGTCAAAATCGAAGGACTTTCTTATAACAAAATCCAGGGATGCTCTTCCTTGTATGCAATATTTGCTAGTGAATCAGCCACCGTATTACTTCCTCGACTAATATGTTCCACAACAACATGATCAAATAGTAACATTAAGTTTCAAAGTTCCCAAAGATACAAAATTAAGCGATCGTCTTTGCTTCGGAATTTCCAGATACTTGATTTGCTACTAATTGAGAGTCTGTCTCTAACCATATTGAAGCTTCTCCATATATTTTCGCAAGCCTCAAACCAGCTAAAACAGCCTTGTATTCAGCTTCATTGTTCGAGGCGTGAAAACCAAATTTGATGGACTGAAGTATCCTTTCTTAAATTGGAGGAATTAACTAAACTCCAGTGCTGCATCCCGAAATACTTGACCCACCATATGTTCGAACAACCCACATCAAAACCACTGCTACATCATTCTGACTTTCTTTTATATCCGACCTGCTCGAATGAAATTCAAAAAGAAAAATCAGCTAACGCTTGAGCTTTAATTGTCGTTCTAGGTGTGAACACAATGTCATAATCTCCTAACTTCACTTACCACTTGGTTATCCTCCCCAAAATATCAGGACGTTGCAAAACATTTTTCAAAGGGAATAAGGTTCGGACTTCGATGGTATGAGCTTGAAAATAAGGACGCATTTTCCTAGCAGCAATTACCAATGCTAATGCTAATTTCTCAAGCTTTAAGTACCTCTTCTCAGCTACCACCAAACTTATACACTGGCTTCGGAATTCCTGAATGTTCACTTATCAATATTGCGCTTAAAACGAAATCCGATACCGCAATGTTAAAAAAATATTTTCTCCACTTCGAGGTTTTGACAAGATTTCTAGTGATTATAATAAATTTTGTATGCTTGTAAAAGATGCTTCATAATCCGACGTTCATTCAAATATACTCGGTCCTCGCAACACTTGAAAGAAAGAAAAGCATTTATCAGAAAATCTAGAAATAAATCTATTAAGCGCTGCTAACCTTCCTGTCAAAAATTGCACTTATTTAACAGTTCGAGGTGAATTCATCGTTATTACAGCTTTCAATTGTTCTGGGTCAACTTCTATTATTCTTTCACTGATGACATACCCCAAGAACTTCCCTGATCGTCCTCTGAAGGTGAACTTTTCAGGATTAAGCTTTAGCCTGATTGCCCTTAGATTCAAAAATGTCTCCTCTAAATTCTCCAGGTGTGCATCATCCATCAAGATTTTTACCACCATATCATTGATATAGTTCCATGTTTCTTCCGATCTAAGTGGAAAATTCTTTATTCAATAATATTTGATAGGTAGCTCCAGCATTTTTCAATCTAAAGGGCATAAGTTTGTAATAATGTAATCCTCTGTCGGTTATAAAGGTCGTACATTATTGGTCCTTCGTATCCATCTGGATCTGATTATATTCTCCAAAAGCATCCATGAAGGTTAATATTTTATTTCTCGAAGTGGAATCAATCAGTTTCATTCAAGGAACATGAAATGGATCTTTACGACAGACTCGATTCAAGTCTGTAAAGTCTACACACATTCTCCATTTTACATTCTTCTTTTTTACCACTACTGGATTTTCCGTCCATAAGGGATACTGCGACTCCCTTATATGTCCGACCTTAGATAAACGATCCACTTCGAAAATAATCGCTTCTGCTTTCTCTGATGAAAATGTCCTTCTTTTTTAAATTACCGACTTTATCTTTGGATTAACAATTAAACTATGACAAATCACTTCGATTGGCACCCCTATTACATCCTCTATTTTCCAAGCGAAAACGTCCAAGCTATAAGACAAGAATTCTAACAGTCGTTGACGTAAAACTGGGTCAACAAGGTTCCTATTCGAAGTACTCTTCTTCAGAAAAAGTATACTCCTCAATTTCTTCACTTACTATCAATGGCCCTGGGATTTCCCTCGAATTGTCAACACTTTCATCAAATTTTGAGGACAACCCCTTTAACTGCTATTCATCCATCATGTCTCCACTATCGGATCCTCGAATCCGAAGTGCAGTGGTATAACATTCTTTTGCAACTTTCTGATCGCTTCGAACGACCCCACACGATTTCCTACTACATACTAAAAATATTGATGTAGTGTCGACATAACCCCATACATTCTGGACAGCCAAGACCTTCCAAAAATAGCGTTGTAATTTGGACCTTCTTCTTGAAGGATACCTTTCCTAAGCTTACCTCCCCTTCGAAGTCCCCAATCACCCGCGTTGTCACACCAGTGAATCCAATAATCGGATGCTCCGATTGAGAAATTCGAGGAGGATTATGCAACCTGTCATATGTTTTTTTGAAAAAGACATTTTCAAAACTACTAGTGTCTATGAGCACACGTCTAATTTCAACACCAACCATTTCTGCCCCGATAACTACCGCGTCCTCATGCGGGCCCGCAGTACCTCGCAAGTCGTCCTCATCAAACAAGATAAAAGAAATGGCATTTTTGCCATATAAATAAGTGGACATCTTTCCTTTAATTTGAGTTGTCAAATTGATAACATGTCTCTTCTTTGAACTGTCAGTAGTACCAGCCATTAAATCGCCTCCGAAAATGGCCAACGATTCAAAAAACTCACATAAGCTTCGCGCATGCCCTTTCTTTACTGGCTCTTAAACAACCATCAAAATCAACATGTATGGACCTTATCCAAGTATATATAAGCAGCATCAAATTCATTATCTTTTGAATCTAGAATTATCAAATTCTCAGCCGGTGCACTTGGGTTAGTTGGTCGTGAATTCAACGCTGGAGTTTTCGACGCGCTCCCTTGTGACTTCACATAAGTCAAAAGCTTTTCATTATCAATTAGAATTTGAACTTCTTTT
Organism: Limnanthes douglasii subsp. nivea; assembly: GCA_036936605.1. Taxonomy (NCBI): domain Eukaryota; kingdom Viridiplantae; phylum Streptophyta; class Magnoliopsida; order Brassicales; family Limnanthaceae; genus Limnanthes; species Limnanthes douglasii. The sequence goes on from JAUPFV010000005.1 coordinate 23,544,328, forward strand.
TTCAATGCAATACAATTATTGGTATCAAGACCAATTCGAACTTGCCTACTGATTACCATTCGAAGGTTGTCCTTGGTTATTGGCCACCTGACCTGAATTTTTTGGAACATTATTTGGTCCTTCTTGGATCCTCATTGATTCTTTAACCTTGATATGATCTACAACATGAGCTATTAATGCTGCAAAGGTTAAATCTCTCCTTTTGTCGCCTTATTAGCCAGATCACCTGGAAGTAACCCCTGGCGAAAAGATGTCATCGCCCCACCTTCTTTGCAATTATCCAAAATTGCTTTAGTCAGAACAAATCTCTTTGTATAGTTCTTTAGTTTCTCTCCAACTGTCTGTTTACATTGGATAATCGTATCTCAATTTGCTCTCATCTCCTTTCTTCCAACAAACTGCCTTCAAAAATCAGTATAGAAATCCTTGAAATTTGAGATGGATCCTCTCAGAATCCGATTGACCATTTTAATGTTGTTCTTTTAAAAGTTTGTGAAAAAGCACGACACACCAACCGGTCGTCATCTTTGAAATTTATCATGTAACTCTTGAATTGTTTGATGTGATCATCTAGATCCTGCATCCCATTGAACATTTCAACCTTAGCAATATCAAAATGCTTTGGAAGCGTAATAGATCGAATTTCACTTGTCAATGGAGAATTCCTCCAATCGACACCCTACACGTATTGATCATCAGTCCCCATGACTGCATACAAATTCCAATCAATCTTAGCATACTGATTTGATATGTTCCCCTCACACCAACTAGATTTCCTCAAACAACGAGGAATTATGTCCCTCTTAGATTTGTGTTCCTTCTTATGCTTTAGGGGTTGTTCCATTTCCTCTTCCTTCTTCGAAGAACTTCTATAACTCTTAAATCCTGAGTCAAAACTTTTAACATGTCGATTAGTGCAAGATCGATCAGACTGGTTTCCAATTTCAGTTTATTCATTTACTTGTCTCACTTCAGATTTAAGCTTCACCGAGTGAATTTCTTGCTCTCTTTGCTCGTACATCTGCTTTTATTTTATCTAGGAGTTGGTTCATACGCATTTCAATATCTGGCTGAGTTTGGATTGGAACAGATCGTTGTGATCTATTTTTATTCCCCTGTAAATCTTCTCTTATGGTTTTAATTTCTAATCAGACTAATGGATTGTTTTCAGGACTCATTTCACAATTTCTAGACTATTTTTCAAGATTAGCAAAATTCGAACGAGAAAATAAGACATTGTTTGCTAGTTGTCCCTAGTGGAGTCATCAATTTGATGAAATCGTCTATTGGAAGTCGCTTTAGTAAATGATAATAAGAGTGTTTTAGTGAGAGAAATATTTTAGAGAGAGAAAGTGAGAGAATACAAGTGAGTAAAATCAGAAGTTCAACCCCTTTATTAGTTCAGCCCTGGCATTTGTATAAAGGCACGGAGACTTAGCTCATAACTGTAAGTAGTTACATAAAAGGATAAATTACACTAGTCCTTAATAAAGACACATAATCAAAATCTCTCTTTTAACCTTTCAATCTGTTACTAAACCTTTCATTATTTACATTTTAGTCCCTGAACTTCTATTTCTTTATCATTAAAGAATGCCAAAGAATTTAACTGGTCCTCGCAGTGTGATCAAGCATTTCTTGAAATCAATAAGCATTTGTTTTCACCCAAGAATTTCTTTAAACCTGTTCAGGGGAGAAACTTTTATATACTTAGTTGTGTCTGAGTATGTAGTAAGTGTTGTGCTAGTAAGAGAAGTGGACAATTACCCCCGTCCGGTTAATTATATTAGCAAAAGTCTGCTGGATGCTAAAAGAAGATATTTGTAAGTTAGAAAAGTTGGCTTTGGCATTGGTAATCATATCAAGAAAAATGAGACCATAATTCCAAGCTCATCGCATTGTTGTTCGTTCATCTTTTCCTCTAAAGAATGTTCTCCAAAAGGGTGATATATCAAGTAGAATGACCAAATGGTCAGTTGAGCTAGATGATTATGATATTGACTTTGCCTCCCAAACGGCAATCAAGACTCAATCACTGCTGATTTCTTGGTGGAGTTTCATGCTGATAGGCCCCCGAAAAATGCAAGAAAACCAGTCTAAAAAGAATAGGTAGTCTGAACTGATGGTGGGTCTAGTACTGTGAGGTGTGGGGCTGGAATTCGTTTGACTTCTCCCTATGGTGATACTATGTACCAGGCTATATGTTATGGTTTCAGGGCATCTAACAATTAATATGAATATGAAGCAACTATAGTTGGTCTCAGTCTAGCCCTTACATGTGGGGCGAAAAAATTCTAATTAATGAGTGACTCCCAACTACTTATTCACCATGCTCAAGGGAAATATGAGGCAAAGAAGGAAAAATTGATAAAATATTTTCTCATGTTGAGAGAAGTTGCTGCAAATTTCAAAAGTATCCAGTATGAACATATCCCTAGATTGAAGAATATTATGGCATACTCTTTAGCAACCATAGTCTATTCTGAGTTTTACCCATGGATTCTGATGCTATAGTGTCCATCAATACAAACAAGCCAAAAAGGGTAAAGAGAATGAAGAGAGTATGAGCATATTTATCATCCAACCCAAAGACTGGAGGTATGATATCTTTCAGTTTATTTCTGACGGGAATTTGCCTCCGGATAAAGTCATGGCTAAGAAAATTAAGAACAAAGCTCGTGGTTTTCTTGTATTAAAATAAGTTCTTTAAAAGAAATCATTTAGCAGACCTCTTTTGCATTGTTTAGGATTTGAAGAATCCCAAAATGTTTTATCTGAACTACACGATGGAGAAGGTTCTGCACATGATGGCTATAAGGTCTTAACTAGAAGATTTTATTAGCCGGGTATTATTGGCCAACAATAATGGAAAATGCCAAAGATATAGTCAAAACATGTGATCCTTGCCAAAAATACGGGAATGAAATCTATCTGCCAACAGTTCTTATGGAGTCCATATCTGAACCAATACCTTTTGATAGAATGGAGTTGGATTTGATTGGACCTCTTCCTATGGCATCCGGTGGATATCGAACAATAATATTTGCTATTGAATATTTTTCTAAATGGACAGAGGTTGCTTCTTTAGCTGGAACCACTTCTAAGGAAGTTATAAAGTTCATTATATCCAACATTTGTTGCAGATTTTGAGTTCCCGGCAGATCACTACAAATAAGGGGCCACAATTTGATAATAAATACATGGAAATGTTTGTACTTCGAGAGGGATTCAACATTTTTTTTCTTCTTCATTCCACCCTCAAGCTAATGGGAAAGTTGAAGTTGTTAATCTAACGATTCTCTCCGGGATAAAAAAAGAATCTGGAAGGAGCTGCAGGGACATGGCCAACTTATCTGCAAGAAATACTGTAGGCTTACCGAACTACTCGTCATACTACTACACAAGAATCCCATTTTGCTCTCGTTTATGGGATGAATGCAATCACACCCATAGCAGCTACTTTACCATCTTTCAGAATCCAAAGCTACTCTGAACAGACGAATGATATGACAGTTACAAACCAGTTGGATTGGAGTCGTTCAATACTTATTAAACCCTTATTTAACAAATCGGAAATATTGAAAAACTACTTAAAACATTGACTGAAAGGATACAGTGGAGTTCATACAAAAAAAGATGCAATATTAAAACTTGATCAGAACAAATTTGATCCACAACACAGCAAAATGCTTTGACCATTCAAGGACTTTGGTTCTTAAGACAGGAATTTAAAAAGAACAACACAACAAAATTCATTGGCCGTCCAAGGACTTTAGTTTTAAAAAAAACACAACATAACATTACAACCTTAGGGCTTGTTCCCTTCGGTTTTTTCATCACTTTCATCTTTTTTGGGACTCTTGAGCTCAACACTTGAGCTCTCACCGGTTTCTTCCTCATAATCTTCTCCGCTAGAATAATCATGCTTGTCACCAGCCACCATGGTATCGAAGGGGATTTCCTCATACGGTACATATTTCCACAAAGGACCAAGTGTCCTTTTCGGAAAGGTTTTGTGGAATAGCAAAACCATGTATGATTTAACCTCATTATCTCTTTTCTCCAAATAATCTACCACTCCAGTAGCATACCATTATATTCATGCAGCTATATCTTGGGCTTGCTTACTTACTAAAGAAGAATTCTCATTTGTCTCTTCCTTGAGAAGCTTCCCCAAATTAACTTTTTCTTCAGATAAAGTTTTGACAGTACTAGCGCTGGCATCTAGTTGCTCCTTCAAATTTTTTTATCTCAATAGAGGAAGAAGTTTCCAGTCCTGAATACTTGGTCTGGAGATCTTGTTGAGAAACTTTTTACTGGCGCAGTTCGGATGCTAAGTCCTATTTTTCTTTCTTTAAGGATTCTATACTTTGCTGAGCAATTGAGAGACTATTCTTCAAGCCCTGGTTTTATGTGGTTGGGGAGGTTATGGTTGTTGTTTGTTCCTTCACTTGCCTTTCTAGGTCAAGTATCAGATGGGTATAACCCAAGAGGGCATGGCTCAGAGTACCTTGTTCATTTGATATCACATATGTCTCACCGTTATGGGTCACATCATTGCCCACGTTGGCATGAGGATAAGGCTCTGCGAAGTTGTCCTTGTCCAGATCACTAAAATATATGTTTTGAAATTCATCCAGATTGATATCTCCTTTGGTAGTTTCCTATTCGGCCGGAAGGAATGTTTGTGAAGGAATTTTAGGTGGAATTTCTTCTTGTGGAGGAGGATCAGTAAGAATGGGAGGAGACAGTTTGGAAGGACACAGAATTATCTCTAACCCTAAGAAATTTTTCTTTTTCTTTGCAGCTCTTTCGTCACTGCTCTCCTTGCGCCTCTTATGATCCTTCTTTGTAATTTAGGATGGATGATCCAAACCGCCAACTTCCTTGACTGTAACTTCAGTTGCCTCCAACAAAGCGGCATTGATTCATCCTTGGTTTTCCAAACTGACCCCTTCGATGATTTTTTGATATGGGTCATCTTTTGCTTTCTTCTTGTTGTTGTTATTAATCTTGTCCAGGTGGCTAGTGGCTTTGTTCCGGGAAGGCAAGTAAAGTTTGCCATCCTTAGCCTCAGTTTTCTTCAGAATGATATCTGCATGAGGAGGGGCGGTCAGTTGTTCCCAAGTAAGATCTCTACTCCCCATAGTATTCCAAATGTGAGACCTTATGAAGTTTCCAGAAGTAAAGCAATTGTGAAAACCGTTTTCCCATCTCTTCGATGCTCATTCGTTTTCCCATCTCTTAGAAATGCTGCGTTTGCTTTAATTGAGATCGATATCTGCAGGAAAAATCATAACAACATTTTTTATCAGCTTTCGTTTAAATGATGGGTGTTGGATATCTGGAAAATATAAGAACATCCCTTATTATTGCAATATGTGTTATCGTATGGGGCATAAGGCTTCAGATTGCAAGAAGGTTCAAAAGAGTAATGCTCTAAAAGATCAAGATAAATACAAGCTTAACAAAGACAGAGATACTAGAAATTCTACTCAACAAAGGAAAGAATGGAAAGAAAAGGAAACCAAAAGATCTGATATTGATATGATCATTTCGGATAACATCCCAAATGTGAAATCTATAGTGGTTTACAAAAATTTACAAAATAAAGATGCTACATAAGAGGCTAATGTTAAAAGAAAAGAAAGCCTAAACAGAAAGAATGTTAATGATAATGTTATGATTACAACCAGATCCAGTAGTTTTGAAGACAATATACCAAATAAAAATGAGATTATTGTTATTATACATCAGTTGGATAATCAATGTGATCAAATTAATTCTCAATATTATGTGAATATGTATTCTAGATTGAACTCTCCAAAGCAGAGGAACATTGGTAGTAAGCAGCATACTCCAACGAGAAAAGATTTGTTGCTTGATCAGACCTTAAGTTCCATCCTCAATCAGAAACTCAAATCTGCTAGAAAAGCCAGAAAAAGTTCTTGAATAATTAAACCTCTGAAATATGCAGGGTAAAAGCCAAAGCACAGATCCTTATCTGATAATGATAAAAAACACTTAATTGGAATGTGCGTGGTATTAACAAAAATGCAACAGTCAACAAGCTGAAATCTATCATCTTCAAAGAGAAGGTTAATATTCTGGCTATTCAAAAGCCTCTTGCTAAGTCTGAGAAAATTAGGGATATTACTTCTCTATTAGGCTTCTCTAATCATATTGTTAATATTAACATTATTATTAATCATGATCAGTGTTTGAATTTGGAAATTAAGCTCTAGGATATTGATAACAGTTTATTTATTACTATGGTTTAGACTAAGTGTACTAGGCTGCAAAGGTGTGACTTATGGAATCAATTAAAGTTGATCTCAAGCACAGATAAAAGTTAGCTTACGGTGGGAGATTATAACGTTGTTGCTTCCTCAAATGAGCAGCTGGGATGTAACAGCATGGATGACTTCGTGCACACCATTAATGAATGCAATTTGGAGGATGTTGGCTTTGTTGGAGCTAGTTTTACCTGGAACATAAGCTAGAACTGGAAAAGGTTAGATCAAGCTATGTTTAACAATAGTTGGTCTAACATGTTCAACACAACTCAGGTGTATCATATGGTCAGAACTTGTTCTGACCATGCCCATATCCTTATCAATGCTTTAAATAATCAATTTAGCTTTACAAACAAAACAAACAGAAGTTTCAAATTTATTAATATGTGGACAAATGATCAAGATTTTCTAAGTATAGTTAATCAAAATTGGAACATGCAAATTAGTGGTCAGCCTAATGAAATTTTCTGGTTTAAGCTTAAAAGGCTCAAAAATTGTCTTAAAACTTGGAATAAAAATATTATAACACCTGGTTTAAGAGATGAGACAGTAATATTAAGTTGAATCATGTTTTTTTCTAAGGAAATGAGGAAGAATGCTATTAAAGGCATCAAAGAAGGCAACAATTGGATTTATAATCAGGAGGAGATTGGTAGATCTGCTGAAAAATACTTCAAGTCTCATTTTACAAGTCATCCTTACAATAATATTGAGAAAGATAAGTCTTATATGCAAGATGATATGTTTTATTATATTCCTAAAATGATTACTACTGCTGATAATGATCATCTTATGAAGGTTTTTTCTGAGGAGGAGCTCTGGAATATCATTAACGATATGAACCCAGTTAGTGCAGTTGGGATTGATGGGTATAATTTACATTTTTATAAATCTTGTTGGAACATAATTAAGTTTGACCTTATTCTGCTATCAATTCCTATCTTTCTGATCATAAAATCCATACTGCATTTTTTCTACTGGACTTTGCCTAATTCCTAAGGTTTCTAATCCCCAATATTGGAATAATTATCGCCCTATCAGTCTGCGTTCTATGATAAACACTAGACTTTCTAAAGTCTTGCCTTATATCATCTCTAACAATATAGGTCCATTCATGAGAATATTCTCATTGCTAAGGAACTTAAGTTTGATCTGAATGGGAAACCTAAAAATGGTAATATTATGATCAAATTGGACATGTCAAAGACATTTGACAATATGCCATTTCCTTTTATAATTAAAGTCTTTACTCGGTATGGGTTTTCTAGAGATTTCATTAACTTAATCGGTAACATGATTAAGGAGATCAATATATCAATGTTAATTAATGGCAAGGTCTTTGGTTATTTTTCCAAACTAAAAGAGGCTTGAGGCAATGAGATCCTTTGTCCTCAAGCCTCTTCATTATTAGAGAGGAGGTGCTTTTGAGAGGGCTATATAATCTTTTTAGTTCTAATAACAACTTAAGATATTCTTGTAGGACTGACTATTTAGTGTCATGCATTGCATTTACTGATGACATATTAGTATTCACTAATAGCATGCAAAATTCTATTAATATTTTAAGTAGTTTCATGGAAAGGTATCTGTTAAAATATTCAGTGTATTAAGTTTCCTTATATAGGCCTCTAAGTTCTCTATATATTGAGAGTCTTACTTGAGTTTGCATTATAAAAAAAACAGTTCAATACAAAAAGGAACATTTTTCTAAATAAACACAAAACCCTAGTCGCCTCCTGCGGCTACTTCTCTCTTTGTTTTTTAACATGGTATCAGAGCACGTGTGATTCTGGGAATTCTGAACATCCTTAACAAAGATGGCTGCCAATGAAGTCGTGGTCAGTCAAATCCCTGATGAATTAACAATGCAGATTGCTGCCATTCTGAGAAATGGTCTCGGAACACAACAACAAACAACTAACCCCGAGAATTTATCCTTAGGGATTAAACTCGGTGGTGACAACTATGACATATGGGAAAACCTGATTAAGAAAGCAATTGGGGGAAGGGGGAGAGGTTCTCACATTATAGGGGAGCCGACACCTCCATCCAAAACTGACAACACATATACAAGGTGGGAACAAGATGATCAATGTGTTTTCACATGGATTATCCAGAATCTTGAATCCAGCTTTGTGAATAATTTCTCGCAATATCCCACTGCAAAAGCCCTCTGGGATAGGTTAGCCACCACATACGGTTCTGGTACAGATTTGTTACAGGTGTTTGACCTTTATAAGAGGGCTAATTCATTAAGGCAAGGGTCTGATACACTAGAAGACTTGTTGAACAAACCGCAGAACATCTGGATGTCTATAAATAGGCGAGATACGAACCCTATGAAAGACCCAGAAGACATTCATATCTACAATAATAAAACTCAAGAACAAAGACTCTATCAATTGTTAATGGCGATTAGTGACAAGCTGGAACCAATCAAGAGAGATATCCTGAAAAAGGATCATCTTCCTTCCGTGGAATTAGCATATGCTACAATACGAAAGGAAGTGGACATGCTTAATATACTAAAATCAATTTCTTCTGATAGTGACTCGATTTAAATTGGAATGGGTTTGGCTGCTAAAAATTCTGCACAGAGGTTTAAATTCTGATCCAGAGAGAAAGAAGATAAATTCAAGTTGTATTGCACTCATTGTGGGATGAAGGAACGCACTAAAGAGACATGTTTCCAGCTGGTTGGCTATCCAGAATGGTGTGAGGACAGTCATAAGGAGAAAAATAACCAGCGTTTCAGATCTAATGTCAAACGGGCTTCGTCTACAAGTGGCGGTGAAGATCCGACTAAAAATGAGCAAGGAAGTGGCACTGGTTTTGGAGGAATGGCTGCGAACTCCTATGAAACATTTGGAGGTAAAGGGTTTGCGAAATCAATGAATTGGATCTTTGATTGCGGGGCTACGGACACCATATCTTATGTTCCTAAAGACTTTGGTGACATGTCATCTCTAAAGAAGTCCCATATTGAGACTGCTAGTGGAGAAATTTGTGAAGTCAAAGGGGGAGGTTCAATTATTTTTTCAGAAAAATGGAAATTAAAAAACTACCTCTACATTCCTTCACTATCCTTAAAGTTATTATCTGTTAGTCAAGTGACAAAACAACTCAACTATGTGGTTCTTATGTATCCATTTTTTTGCATTTTACAGGACATTCGTACGGAGGAGATCATTGGGCGTGGTACTGAACAAGGAGGTCTCTATTATGTTGATGAGGTAGTTCATAAGGGACATGACATGCTTGCTTACGGAAAAACCGAAATGCAACTTTGGTTATGGCACCGACGACTTGGTCATCCTTCTTTTAGCTATCTTAAAAGTTTGTTTCCTAGTTTTTTTTTTGAATAATTCCATTCATGACAAATGTGAAACCTGCATTCTTGCAAAACATTGTAGGGTCTCATTTAATAAAAGTAATACTAGAGTTGATTATACTTTTTCGCTAATCCATTCTGATGTTTGGGGTCCAACATGAAATTCCACTAACAATCAAATCAGATACTTTGTTTTAGTTGTGGATGATTTCTCAAGAATGACTTGGATATACTTCATGAAACATAAATCGGAAGTACCATAAATATTTGTTTGTTTTTACAAAATGATTTTGACTCAATTTGGAAAAAAATACAGATTCTCCATTCTGATAATGGAACAGATTTTGTCAACCAAACAATGCATAATTTTTTCAAAACAAATGGTCTTATCCATCAAACCACTTGTCCAAACACACCTCAACAAAACGATACTTCAGAACAAAAAAATCGTACTTTACTTGAAAAAACTCGTGTTATTATGATTGAATCTAGAGTTCCTCATTCTTTTGGCCAGAAGCTCTTGCTACAGCCACATATCTTGCAAATAATCTACCAACCCGATGTCTAGGAAATAAAACTCCATTACAAGTGATTGCCACCCAAGTTACAATTCCATCTGTTATGACCTTACCACCTCGTATCTTTGGTTGTTCGGTGTTTGTTCATATCCCTAAAACTAGTCGGAACAAACTTAATTCGTGTGCTGAAAAGTATGTATTCGTTGTGGAATGGTGTCCATCAAATGGATATCGGTGTTACAATCCAGTTACTCGTCGAATCCATGTCACCATGGACTGTGACTTCTTAGAATTCGATTATTATTTTTACCACCAATCTCGTGCTCAGAGGGAGAAAGTAAGTGAATCACTCGACTGGTTGTTATATCAAAGTTACTTTGAGGATGTGCCGATAGAGTCGGTAGATGGCTCCACCAAACACGCCTCTTCCAACATAAAGGAGACTGATGAGGTAGTTCTTACCACCAATGATTCTCCGGAAGACAATGTCCAACAAGAAATAAATGCCATAGATACTACCAGCGAATCAGTCAAAGAAAATGTCCATCAAGAGGTAAACAATTTACAATGTCATAATTCACAAAATGCTACTGACCATGACATTTCAGGAAGTCCATTTGTTGAAACTTAAACTCTAGTTCTTCCCCCAAGAAAAAATATAGGGGTTCCTCCTGACCGGTATTCACCGGAACACGTTCTCGTGCTTCTACATATCCGGTAAAAACGGACAGGAAAGGAATAGCGAAGATTGCAAAGACGTTTTCAGCTACTATTTTGTCTGAACAAATCCCTAAAACATCTCAAGAAGATAAGAAGATGACTAAATGGAATGAGGCAATGAATACCGAAATGGAAGCTCTAAAAAGGAATGGTACATGGGAGAATTGTGTGTTACCACAAGGAAAGAAAGCAGTCGGGTGTAGATGGGTGTTTAATATAAAATATAAATCTGATGGCACCATTGAGCGACACAAGGAAAGATTGGTTGCCAAAGGATGTACACAAACATATGGTATAGACTACTCTAAAATGTTCTCTCCGATTGCAAAGATTGACACTATCAGAGTTTTACTTTCAATAGTCGCGAATAAAGATTAGCCTCTTCATCAATTTGATGTAAATAATGCTTTCTTACATAGAGACTTGAAAGAAGAGGTATATATAAAACCCCCACCAGGGTTCTCTGATGGTTTTCAAGAAAATGAGGTATGTAAACTGAAAAAGGCATTATATGGGCTCAAACAGTCTCCTCGTGCTTGGTTTGGGAGATTTACAATGGCAATGAAGCAGTATAGCTACAAACAGAGTAATGGGGATCATACCTTGTTTTACAAAAAAAGAGGAGAATTAGTCACTTGTCTTATAATATATGTCGACGATATGATTATAACGGGAAATGATGAAGAAGAAATTAGCTCTCTTAGGAAAAACCTCTTCAAGGAGTTCAAAATGAAAGACCTTAGGGGATTGAAGTATTTCTTAGGAATCGAGGTTCTTAGGTCAAGAGGAGGGATTTATATCTCCCAACGGAAATATATATTGGACTTATTAGATGAAGTTGGCATGGTGGATTGCAAACCAAATGACACTCTTATGGTTGTGAATCACAAACTAAAAATAATTGAAGGGGCCAGACCAGCGAGTAAAGAAAGGTACCAAAGGTTGGTGGGAAAAATGATTTACTTGGCTCACACTCGACCCGACATTGCATACGCTGTGGGAGTAGTTAGCCAGTTCATGCATCATCCTCAGGAACACCATATGGAGGTAGTAATGAGGATTATTTGATATCTCAAAGGCACACCAGGAAGAGGCATAATTTTTAAGAAAAATGGACACCTTGATGTTGAAGTATTCACAGATGCTGATTGGGGAGGGAATCCTAACGACAAGCGATCAACTACTGGCTACTTTACTCTTCTTAGAGGTAACTTGGCGACTTGGAGGAGTAAGAAACAGAAAGTAGTATCACTGTCAAGTGTTGAATTAGAATTTAGAGGAATCGTTAAGGGGATTACCGAGATACTTTGGTTAAAGAAGATAATGAAAGAAATCGGATCCCCTCTGAAGTGTCCAACTCAGTTAATGTGCGATAATAAAGATGCGATTAAGATTTCAGAGAACCCGGTACAGCACGATAGAACAAAGTACGTTGAAATAGATAGGCACTTCATAAAAGAAAAGATTGAAGATGGGACAGTCGAACTTCCGTTTGTTAGATCTGAAGACCAACTGGCAGACATCCTGGCAAAAGCAGTTGCTGTAAGAACATTCGAATCAGTTTTATCCAAGTTGGGTATTGGTGATCCCACTACACAACTTGAGGGGGAGTGTTAGAATATTTAGTGTATTAAGTTTCCTTGTATAGGCCTCTAAGTTCTCTATATATTTAGAGCCTTACTTGGGTTTGCATTATAAAAAAAAGAGTTAATACAAAAAGGAACATTGTTCTAATAAACACAAAACCCTAGCCGCCTCCTGCGGCTACTTCTCTTTTTATTTTTTAACAGTATCACTAAATTTCAGGTCAATCTATAAATAAAGATAAAACGCAAATTATTACATATGCAAGGCTTTACCAAAGCAGTATTAACATGCTGGAAAGCAACACTGGCTTCAAGTCTGAGAATATTCCTATAAGCTATTTGGGAATCAACATTTCCTGCAAAACTTTTGCACCTTGATTGACACGATCAATGCCAAAATAACTGAATGGGACAGCAATTATTTATCCTTTGGGGGAAGGCTTTCTTTAATCTCTTCTATTCTCATTTTCATACCTTATTATTGGATGCACAATACTGTTATACCAAATAGTATTATTCAAAGACTTGAAAAAAAATTAACAAATTTCTGTGGAGGTCTAAATTTAATATTAAAAGTATCCATTAGACCTCTTGGCAGAACTTGTGCAGACCTTTTGATGAAAGAGGTCTGAATATCAGACTGTTATCTGATATTTTAAACACTCTTACTCAAAAGCTCTGGTTCATTTACAGAAAGAAAGAGAGTTTATGGGCCAATATGATGCATGACATATATAATAAAAATATTCATCCTCCTAATGCTAATTTTAAAAAGCCACGTTCACTTACTTAGAAACGACTGATCAATATTAAAAATGTTACAAAGGAGAACATAAGGTGGCTTTTGGGCAGTGGAGATATGGATTTTTTGGTTGAAAACTTGTTTAATCAGGCTCTCATTGTTGATCACTCCTCTGCAAATGCAAACATGTGGTTCATGGATGCAAAAGTTAAATCCTTTTGGAAATATGACAGACTGGACATTGAGTTTATGAAAGGCTTTATACCTGATAGTTGCATCACTCAAATTCAACTCTTTAAAGTGGATCCTAATAAGCATGAAAGGATTATTTGGATGAAGTCTCCTGGTATGGAATTCAACACTAGCTCCACCCGGAATAGCACAAGACATCAGCACGTTAAATCATCTTTCTTCTAGAAAAAATTGAACTCCATACCACCCAGGAAGTTCTCTTTTATTTTACGGAAAATAGTAAAAATTATCTGCCTATTGATTCTGTTATGCAATATAGACATCTTAACATAGCATCTAAGTGTCATTTTTGCACTAATTGTGAAAATACAAATCATTTATTTGTGAATTGTTCTTATGCCTAATGTATATGGAAACATTTCAATGACTTATTTAAAATCAAAATTGAAAAATATATGGGTTTAACTCATGTAGTTCGAAACTGGTTTTGGTTTTCAAATCTAAAAGTTCACATAACTCATGATTCAAAGTTAAAAAACATTAGATCATCTGCTAATACTGCTATTCTATTTATCTATAAAATTATTATTGGACTTGATATTTTAAACAAACTAACTAAAAAACACTAGGCAAAAGCAATTGATGCAGGTTCTTTATCGGGGTACCTTTCGATTAATGATAAAATAGTTAAGGAGAAATACCTGAAGTGGTATGCTCTTGACAAAGGTAGAATGAAAATGAACACTGACGCTCTCAGCATCTTCAATGGAAAGTCGAGTGGAGGTATGATTCTTATAAACAACGATGGAGAGATGATTAAAGGTTCTAGATGGACTTTTGGGAAGCCATCACCTCTTATAGCTGAAACTCGAGCTTTGATTGAAGGTTTGATGATCTGCAGAGAAAACAATCTTAATAAAGTCGACATTGAATCTGACTGTAAAACCCTAATCAACATTCAAGCTAATGGTAAATGATCTGGTTACCTTTATCCTCTTATCTCGATCTGCAGAAGGTTAATCTTGCATTTGTTAATGATCAAATTCATCTCCAGAAATCAAAATAGAGCCGATGACTGGCTCACAAAGTGGACTTTAAAATGCAAAGAGAAGGTTAAATATTCTCACTTCAATGCACCTAACCAGCTTTTGACAATTTTTGTTCTTGAAAGCCTGAATTTAGTCTACATTAATAGCTCCAGGGATTAGCGAGTTAATGTTCCCTTCTATGCTTCTACATTATGTTAGAATTTGTGTTTGGGGAGCTTCTGGAGTAGATTGTGGGTTGGTTCTTTGATTGCTGGAGAGAAATAAACAGGTTGTAGTAGAAGCTTTAATGGATTTTGGTTTAGTAAATGTAAATTAGTATCCGATTTAGGAAAGATAAAGAGCCTCTATTGTTATAATTTATTAATTTTGGATATAAATCCTTGTAATTTGGATCATTTCTCTATTTGGTCCTTTCAGTAATAAAATTTTCAATAGCTCCGTAAACTTTTTTGCCACTGCTACAACAAAACACAATAATCAGTTCGGAATATTAACACAACATTTAAGAAATTAATAAAAATACAATCATGTATTACTTGAACTTTTCCAACGGCTGGTTAGCTGGCTTGGGTTTGTGGTGAAGTTTATCTTTTTGTCATTCTCCCATGCCCCACTGATAAAAAGGAATTGAATCCTCAATGTCTTCTCTGACTACAAAGACCGTTTATCATCTTGAAATCATTGCCCATGTGTAGTGGTAAAAAGAAATATGGTGGTTTCTATATAGACCATCCACGCAGCAAATTGCTCCATGGATAGAGGAATTTTTGTCAATCTAGACGCCATTATACCAGCCAGCAATGTATACCATGCATTTGGGCTCAGTTGACTTGGACATAACTAAACCAGGTGTAAATACCTGACAATTTCTAGGTCCAGAGGAAACAGAAGGCCCCAATTGATCACTTTAGTATATACCACCAACTCGTGGGATTTACAGTCCATGGGGGTCTTTGGAGTGACTAGAATTCTCACTTTAACAGATTCAGGGAAGCCCCACTTTATTCGGATCCAACCTAATTCAGCAGTATGGGTGTATACGTAAACAATGTTTTGAAGAGCTATCATATACTTCACACTAACCTTTTGGAAGTTTGGCCAAACTTTCCCTTCCAGACACTCCGAAAGTGCATCAGGATTGGGTAAGCCCACTTTCAATCTAGTTGTCTAATATACTTTATTATCCTCTGTTTGTCCGGACTTCTCGAAAAGAGTGTCCTCTATACTGTCCTTCATGATCTCCTTCATCACCTTCGATTGTTGTTCTGACATTTTGGTATCTGCTGGGAGCTTTATTGTCTCCGAACTAGCAGGTTTCGAAGAAGAGGAGTATTTTTTGCTTTAGACAGATGAGTTATCCTGCGATGAGTGGATTTCTCAGCATCTGAACCTATAGCCAGGAAAGGTGAAGGTTTTCTAACACTGGAAACTGCCTTCTCACTGGAAACTGCCTTCTCTTTAGGCAGAGGGTTTTTGGACTCTTGAACTTAAAACCCTGATTGTAAGGGAGATAGGATTGGGACAAATATGCCCCCACAGTGATGAACCAAATATGCAATGAGAATTGCGGGCATTATAAACCATTAAACCTTATAAAAACTAATGGAAATATGCGTAATTGCAACTAACGTGCATGTTCGGCTATCGAAAGATAGGGAAAATCATGACAGTGCCACAACCGACAAACTAGTATTCTTTATTATTATTACTATTATTACTGGTGTTCGCTTTCTGATGCACCCCAATATGATAGAATTATTTCAGCTCACCCCGATATGCCATAGCTAAGTGGTACATGACGACTAATATAAATATTTGAAGGATAAATAGGTCTTGAATGTTTCGAAGGTCACGCAGAAGTTAGAGATAGATAAGACGAAAATTCTATGGACAGAAACTTTCAAAAGTAATAATAGAATAATAATTGTTCATTTTTTCCAAGAAATTGTACATTGCGTTATGTAGTAATGGTGGTAGGCCTTTAGGCCTGCATAATTATTCAAATAATGGCTGATCAATCTGAGTAGCTTACTAAATTAAAATATATTTACTCTTTAATATATAAAATATCCCCAGTGTCACACATTTGTTGGGTTTATATTATAAAGTAAATATCGGTCCAACATTTTACTGGTTTGACTTATGGGTTGCATAAATCATACCTTTAGTAGTGTCTTAGTCTTTGCAAATAATTCTAAGGGGAGACTAGTTTTAATGTTGTTCTGAATTATATTTGTACTTTTATAACTTACTGTAGTCGACCTGTGTGCCCGAAATAGCATAAGTCGGATAACTTTGCCTTTATTATTTTTGTTACGGAAATCAACAGTCTTGAGAACTTTCTACATCACGCGTGGTATGTTTTTGCACATGTTTCATGATCAAGCATGAAAATATGCTGAAAAGATATTTCTACTCCATAGTGTAGGTGTTCGTTGGCTTCCAAATCCTCTTCTATAAATTCGTTTTTTCTTTCTCATTTTATCGTTTTTCACTAATTCTAGAGATAGAAAGAGAAAGTAAATTCATTTTGCTATGATTATTGTAAACTCCAATTTCCGAAAGATTTTCACCGTATAAACTTTTCTGGAAAGAATCACCGCATTTTTTCTCTTTTCATAAATTATAAAATATTTTTTGACACACACTTGCCCTCGAATTTATTCGGACTGACAGCTTGTTCGAGGTACCTTCTTAATTCCTCAACTTAATTTATTGAATTTTTTGCTTTGACAATGCCATTTTATATTAGTTTTCCATAGTTGAGAAAGTCGAGCAAAATAAATCCGTCGAGATTATAGATGAGAAACCTAGCTTTATTACCGAATTATTTTATATTAGAATCAACGCACCATGGAAAGAGCAAGATGAAATGGTTGGCACCTCGTTTTCTTTGATCCTTTCTACTTACCCTACTTCGACAAAAATCATTTATCCTCCAAAAAAACCTCGTATCCATGGAAACGAACGTCAATCCTGGTTCATTTTGATAGGCTAATCTGATATTAGATAAAAGTCTCATACCCAAAACTCTTTGTTGACTTTGAAGAAAAGAAAATACTTTTCCAACTCTAGAGAAAATAATCCAAGATACCTATGGTGATCCCTCTCAACTATGATACACCCTAGAGGAATCCACTAGGTTTGGAGAGAAGGTTCACACAAGACCCAAGGGGATTTCTATAGGATATCCTACATTCCCAAATAAATTTGTTGGGTTTCAAGAAAGAACGCTAGTTAGCGCCGCAAATCTGAATTTTCCTGATATTGAAATTGTGATTAATACTCATAGGAAACAAAAACATTGCCACTGGAAACTTTTTGCTTCCGGTCACAGGATCTGTAGTTCGAGAGGGTTCGTAACTGCCTTACTGATGTCAACCTGATCCAAAGCCACCTTTGGAGAATGGACAAGGAAATTGCCTTATCTTCAGAATAATTGATGATTCATCCTAATTAAGATGAAATTGTAGACTAATTGGTTTTTGTTGATGCTCATGTTTACCTTTCAACCAAAAAAATCTCATATCAAAAGAGTTCATAAGGAACCTTCTTGTGGACCGATAAAAGATATCTAAAAAAAATGCCAATGAAAGGAAGAAGCAAGCCAGCTTGGCTGATCCGAAGGTTAATAAAGAAACAACACACATCTTTAAGGGTAAAAAATAATGGAAAATAGGAAAATGAAGAATAAATATTTGGCTCAAAATACCAAATCATTGAAGTTATCATGGATATTGAAGATTTATCCAAGGTCAAAACTTCGAAACTGTTGATATGTGGCTTACCGTGCTGGCTGACCATCCTGACACTCAGACCCCAAGAACTCAATCACTAGTTCTTCCGATGGAAAACCAACAGGGGTCAAATTCTTCCAACTACAGGTCTTTTAAACTGCTCAAAACAGATTGATTTATCATAACTCTTCAGAATCTTGTTGTTCCCATTATAAAGTTCGAGAAGAAGACGGTTAAGCAAAAAATAGAGTTAGACAAAGCTAAGGATTTAGTTACGCGCCTTGAGAATACCACTTCGCCCCTAGTAGATGATGATACGTTTCTTCATAAAATATTTTTTGGGCTCCAACACAGTACTTCGAATAAAAAATACATAGCATTTAAGAATGAATAGTGGACTCTCTCTATAAAAAAATAGGTTGTGGAACAAAACTTCATGTTCCAAACTAATATGACTAGCATAACGATTTTCGTACTAAAATGGGACCGAGGCATAACAGAACCATGGGGATAAATAATGTATCGATCGATCTATTTTTGAAAGAAAATGAAGAGTTGAAAGAGGTCATCCAAAAGACTTTCAAGGCAGCAAAATGTTACCACAAATCTTGTTGTTTTCAAAGTCCAAACTAAAAAAACAAAATAGATATGATTTCTGTTTATGCTGATAGATGGGAGACAACACTTAATCGATACGAAACTGAAGTTAGATCTGCAATGGTCCTTGTTGTATTCGTAAAACATTTCCAAAGTTGTTGGGTTGTTATTGGATATAGTTCCGAAGAAAAAACATCCTAAAGATATTCCATTCTAATATGAAAAATATGTATCTGAATATGTTTTTAAGGCATCCGAAGATTTGGAAGATGATGGTGATAATGGTGATTCTACAAGTGGGGAGTCCGAAGAAGAGAGCTCTCAAGAAATTCAGTATGGAGAAGATCTCGAAGATGTTGAATGACTTCACTTTTGTCTTTTAAATATTATACCTCTATTTTTTAATGTATTTTTTTGAATTGAAAATCCTTGTACGGCCATGGAATTTTATGTTCTTATTTCAGATTTTGTAAATACTAATATATTTGTTCATCTTTTTTATCATCGTATAAATTTTGCATATAAAGTCACGTCACCCTAACTGATTATCGAAGCTTTTTATACATACATAAGTACTAATTTATAATATTGACCAACTAGTATTGAATCTTTTAAGCATGATTAACTAGTATTGGGATCTTTTAAATATGACCAACTACTGTTAAAACCATTTAAACATGACCAGATAGTATTATAAAATATGACCAGCTAGTGTTGAAACTTTTTAAACATGACTAACTAGTGTTGGAACCTTTTAAAGTAATATTTATATGTATCTTATAATTATTAACTTTATATCATGTTAATATTAATAAGGTAACAAATCTATATTAATAAATAATTACTACCTTATTCATTCTATATTAATGTTTGTGGATTTATTTGGACCTTTGAAATATAATGAGTTTATGTATATTTAACTGTAAGTTTATGTAATTATTTAATGATGTTCTTGTTGTTGGTATTATTTTTTCATAACTTTGTATTATGTAAGTGAAATTTTTTATTTTTTAATCATCGCAGATAAATTCGTATGTATATCCAACAAACGATTCTACTCATTTGTTATCTTTTTTTACTAGTATCATGATCTCCAACGAAAATAGTTTATATCTGTTATGTTTGATATCGATATAATTCTTTGCATGCAAAAGTTGCATGTCAGTCACTGAATAATCTTAACTTATGTCTCATACTGTTTTGTAATAAATATAACTTGATCTAGCCAGATGAAACTTTTGATTCCTTTTTGGAATTGTGTTGTATCCTAATTTGAAAAGATAAATGGAATTGTTGAAACTGATAACAGAAGATTTTAAGTTCCAGATTTGGAAGAATCATATGCTTCATTGTGGTCAGTTAAATTTTTCTATCTTTATATTAAACTTATATTAGAAGTTAGAGTTTACAGAACTAGCCGAGCTGACTGAGACTAGTACTGCAGCCAATACGTATATACAGCTACAACATTTATATTATACGTGCGTGTGAAGTTAGAGTTACGCAACTGGTCGAGCTGACTGAGACTAGTACTGCTAGCCAATAAGTATATACAGCTACAATATTTAGTTTAGCAAAGAAAGATAAAAGTTTGCATATATATATATATATATATATATATATATATATATATATATTACTTTTGTTTTCCTATAAACTTGTCTTCTAAAGTTAATGAATTTCTTAATAGAATTATGGTATTTGCATTGAAGGTTATGCATGCATTTCAGTTTATAAGCAAATATGTTAGTTTTGTCCGAATTTAGTCTTATAAAAGGCTAACTTAAACCCTTTCAAAATTGGTTTAAGTTCCGATTTTATTTTTATTTTTTGGCACCTAATACTCAACTATGATAGAAATAACAGTAAATATCTTAGTTTATATTATTCTTGGCTTTCTAACTATGATCATGCAAAATGATTGCACTCATTTATGTTAATTACATGAAATTTAGAACCTTTTTTATTTCTTATTGGCAAGGTATTTATATATATTTTTTGGATTTGATATAAATTATGTCCTATAATAATGCAAGCTTCAAATAAATCTTATACAATAAAAAACTGAACTAAGCAAAGTATCCTTTATGTTTTTTGTAGTGTAACACTGGCTTTGAACGTGATACAAAAATGATTACCATTATTTGGTGTCATTTAAAGTAACCAAAAATAAGTATCGATGCATAAATGTGGTTTTGGTGTGTCATGTTTGATATTTTATTAACTAGTAACTAATATGAACTGTTATCATCTATGATGTTAATTCATAGGAGTAGAGTTTAGATTATACAATTTAAAGTATTTTTATTTATGCAGGTGAACTAAAGCTCGGAGATATAAGCAGATTTTGTTGGATTGGAGTCTGAAGATTATGTTAATGAACTGAAGTTGAATTTTTGTAAAAATTTTGTTGAATTTTGAAATGTATAAATTTTCTACCAATTTTGTTGAATGGTAAGTGAGTAATGTTGTTTTTATAAAATATATAACTCTTATTGCGTGTTGGCTGAAGTTTTTTTTTTCTTTTTTCTTCTACAGTAATTGTATTTTTTTATTGAGATAATTCAATTCCGTATGAAATTTATTGGGTATAGGGTAACAAACTGGTTACCAAATAACCAGTCGGAACATAATCCAAATAGAACCATACCTATTGTGGAACCGAAATTTCGGGTTTTTTTTGGTTCTCCGATTAAAAGAACCGAGTAAATAAGAATCGAACGGATTTTAATAGGTTCTATAATGCGTACCAGTTTCTAAAATTCGAAAGAATGAAAAACTGAACTAACCAAAAAATCGAATGTCCATATCTAATCCTAAATAATAACACATAAACAAACCAATTAAAAATAAAACAACCCAAACAAAATTCAAAATAGAAAAAAAAAAGATTTAGAAATGGTTAAGAACAAGCTAGACTAGAGATTCAGGCTACAAACAAACAAGTTAGATGGGAAATTCATGCAGAGTTCGAATTCAATAATTTTTCGACCCAAAGTAAACCACTTCGAACCGTTTGATCAATTTAACGTCGAATGCAATTTTAATATCGAAAGAGAAGCGAGGAGAAAAAATTGTGGACAATAAAAGACGCTATTATATATTTTAATTTTTTTAATTTGTATTTTTGTTTGAGGTTTAGGAAAAATAAAAGAATCAGACTTAGATTTGAAGATTAGGTGGAGCTATTTCCTCCATAAGATCTATTATTTTCTCCATTTCAAATTTTTAATAAAACATTGAACACTTGTTTTTACCTTTTTGCCCTTTATTTACTTTCTAATTTATAATTTGATGTCACTATCCACTATCAAACCCTTATTACAACAAACACATTATATCCTAAAATTAAATCCTAAAAAACATAAGAACTCAATTATTTTTTAGATTAGTCACAAAATTACATGCTTTTTCAAAAGAAAACATGTAGTTCTGAGACAATCACTCCGAATAACATGTTTTTTAAAAACATATAATATTTTTTTTAAAAAACCTTAATCAACAGACACTAATCAAACCACAAAAAATCTATATTTTAAACTCAATATACAGGAAAGAAACAATTAAACCAGAAATCGATATTAAAAAACGATTAAACTAGTAACTCGATATGCAGGAACTCGATTAAACGATGAACGAGTTTTTTTTCCAGCATATAGAGTTCCTATAACTCATTATGCAAAAAAATCATAGATTTAAAAAGAGATTTTATTCGATATGTCAACCCGTATATTTAAAATAAAAATAAGATTAACGATAGATTTTTATTTTTGGAACTGCAGAAACTACTTCAAAATTGTTTGGTGACTATGATTTTTTAGGGTTAGAAGAGAAGAGGCGAAGGTGGATACTTACCGGAGAAATTTGGGATTTTGGTGTAAAATTAAAACAAGGATAAATTAGGACATTCCTTTATGAAAGAAATAACAAGATGGAGTTTTTTAGGAATAATGGAGGAAATAATAGATTTTATGGAGGAAACAGCTTCACCCTTGAAGATATCAGTTTTGACGTGTCATGAGTCATACAATTCTACAATGTCATTGCAATTTTAGATCTCGGTTTTAAATAAATTGGTCCAAAATATTTCATTACAATTTTAGATCTCTCGGTTTTAAATAAAATGGTCCAAAAAATTTCAATTTGATTTACACAAAACAAAAGTAATTAGTTATTTTGAACAACCAAATTTGGTTGGATATGAGAAAAATAGAGCACAATAAATGTAGAGAAGGCAGATGATATTGAATTGACTTGACTTGACTAGACACGTAAAAGAGAAGCCAAATCCAAAAGGAGCCGTTATGTTATACTCCTACTATACTCTTTATCCATTTGGTAAAAATAATAAGCTCCTCCCTCCCGACCACCAAACTCCATCCAGCTAGCAACAGCCTGCCTCTACAGCTCATCAATTTTGACCCCACACCATTCATTTCTTTCACTGTTTTTGCATTTTCCCATTTATAATAATAAAAAGTTAATATGACTGATCCATATTTTAATAACAAAATAGTATAACTGGTTAAATAGATAAGATGTTGTGTATTGGAAATATTAATTTATACAATACAATACACATAAATATATTTTTATTAATAAATAATAATGTTTTTTGAATTATGTTAATTAATTAGGTATGATTTTTTTAAAAAAAAAACTTTAAAAATGAAATAGTTTTTATAAATATTTAGTGTATATTCTAAAATATGGTTCAATTTTTTTTATAAAAAATTTAAAATAAACAACAAACCAAATAATTAAAAAATAATAATATAGAAATAAAATTTGGACATAAAAATCTTGCATTTCGCTCCCGTTGAACATGATAAATTACCGCGCCAAAACAAGATCACCAAAGATGACAGTACAAGAAGAATGCAAGTTTGACGCCTCTTCAATCCAGGAAAGCCAATTAGATGCAGTAATAACGAGTATGAGTTTGAAATTGGCTGATAACCAAATACTATGAGTAAAACTACCGTCATAAAAAATATGATTGATGGGTTCAGTGCATTAATTACACAAAACACAATCCGCATGAGTATTTAAATCTCACTTTATAAGTTTGTCTCAGGTAAACAATTCGCTCTAGATTATAAGCAATAAAATAAAGAAACGACGATAAATATTATATTTATGTCATAATAACCCGAACCACCCGATATGGCATAGGCGTGCAGATGACATTATATGCGTCATTGATAGCGAACTTTGTGTTTCCACTTTTGGCGGTCCATAATGGACATTGTTGTAATTGATGGTACTATGAGGGAGATGGGCGATGAGGTTGTTTATCTCCCAAAGGTTGCAGTGATTCTTGGTGTTTGAAGATTAAATTTAGGAAGACCATTTCTAGAGACCATACTGGATTATGTATGCTACCTTAATACATTGTACATAATGGGTTACGAGAAAGGTAAGGAGAAAACACGACTCGTACCAAATAGAGATAGATTCCCCATTACGAATTGTACCCTATACATTTTTTTAGCCACATGCATAAGACGTAAAATTTTCCTCCAAGTATATGAGGGAATGAAACCAATATTTAAAGCTCAAAACTTATTGTTTGACCTTAATTTAGTTAAACTAGATTGAGTTACTATTTTTACTAATTAAATACCACAAATATATAAAGACAACCACCTCATTCCAAATTTTAAATATAGAATCCCAAAACCACCTTCCTTCGTGAGCAATGTTACAATTGACCAAACCACTTTAGCCTCTGAAATCTTAATTTCATGGCTTGAGTACATGAGGCATCAGAGTTATAAAGAAAACTCTTTGATTTTTTTGACATGAGAATGAAAGTTGATGACCGATAAACATGGCATGCAATCGTTTGAATGTTGTTTGATGTTTGGATTTTGTTTGCAGTTTTTCGTTTGACGTTTGGTGTTTGGCGTTGGGCGTTGGGCGTTGAGTGTTTGATGTTTGGCGTTGAGAGTTTTTGAAATTTGATTTAGTTTTGGTTTTGATCTTCATTTTGGATTGAGAGTTCGATTCAGTTTTAGTATTTGTTTGGTTGGATTTTAATTCAAATTTAAGATTTTATTAGTCATTTGATTGAGGGTTTTAGTGGTTTTATTGAATTTTAAGTTGAATTAGTATTTGAATTTGGTTTTGGATTTTGTATTTGAACGTTGTTTGCTTGAAGTTGGAGTTAGATTTGGATTTGAATTTAAATTTAGTGTGAATTGAAGTTTGGTTTTGGATCTTGATTTTTGGTTTTTGGGTTTTATATCTTGAATTTTGGATCTTGAATTTTGGTGATTGGCTCCTAAATTTTAGATTTTAGATTTTTATTTTGATTAACTCCTAGATTTTAGATTTTATTTATTTATTTTGATTTGGAGAATTGATAACTTAATATTAAAAATTGAAATTTGACATTTGGCATTATAATTAAGAATAAATTAAGATTTTAAAATTGAACACTTGAGATTTATGATTGGAGATTTGAGATCTAATATTTCGATTTGAGACGGTTGAAAAAGATGATAAAGTATAAGAAATGTGAAGAAAACGTGTGAAGAAGATACGAAGAAGACGTGTGGAGAAAATGTGAAGAAATATGATTTTTAAAATTCGGTTGACAAAGATCATTTGAAGATATTTTAAAAATTGAAGACAACTAGTGAATTTCTTCACAAAAATACCATTAACTTTTTTCTTTACAAATTCTTGATATTTTTTTGTGTGAGAAAATATTAAATAAAATAAAAGGTGTTCATACAAGTACCTAGGGCATACCCCGAGGAGTTATAATCGACATAAGGAGATCGATAGACATGACTCTGCTAAGACAAGCATAATAGCAATGACAGAAACATCAAAGATAAAATAAGGTAACCAAAATAACGTAACAAGGGCCAATCGAGCCGACAGAGAGTAACTCCGAGAATGTCCACACCAATGGAAGGCAACAGACAAGACCGAGGAGGAGGAGATCTGCAAATAAAGCAGAAGAATAAATAAATTAATTAAATTAAAAGCAGTTACAAAGGCTAACCAATCTTGGTGCCATGGAATCTAAATCGAAGATCATAGAAGATTCAGTGAGAAACCATAGAGACATTGGCTGAAGGGGAACAAAAAATTCTTGAGTTCCTCTCCTTCCAGACGTGATAAATTACCGCGCCAAAGCAATAGCGCCAAATGTGACGGTTTCGAGAGTGAGACCAATTTGATACCTCACGGATCCAAGACTGCCAACACGAAGCGGGAAAAGGGAAACCTAGTTTGGAACTAGCAAATGTCCAAATACTATGAGTGACCTACAGTCAAAGAGGAGATTAACAATAGTTTCAGGAGCAGAATTGCATAAGACACAATAAGGTGGGGTATTGAAACCCCAACTGAGAAACTTATCTCTGGTAGATAATTTGCCCAGGATAGCGAGCCATAAAACAAATGAGTGACGAGGAATATTGAATTTATTCCATACTAAGCCGGCCCACCCCACAATAGGGGCAGACGTAAGAATAACGTTATAAGTATCCTTGATTGTGAAGCTGTTGCAGCCAACCTTTGCAATAAAAAAGTAACATCATAAGATTTGATGTTATGAGGGGGCAGAGTGCGGATGAGGTTGTTGATCTCCAAAAAATTAGAACGACTTCTAGCTCTAGTCGATTTGATGTTTGGAGGCCAATTTCAATGACCATCGAGAATGATATCCGATACCTTGAGGTTTTTCTCAAACCGCGAATCCTTGATGATATTGGTATCATAGTGCGAAGCAAGAGAGGTAGAGAGGAGCCATGGGTCATACCAGAAGAAAGTACTCGAACCATTACCAATAGCAACCGTGTACAAATTACAAGTCAACGGGCGAAGACGAAGAATTTCCCTCCAAATCCAAGAAGAGGATGAACCAATAGAAAGATCCCATAAATTATTATTTTTGATTATTTCAATTTTTATCCAATCATACCAGATAGAGTAATTGTTATTACTAATAATAGACCAGAGATGCTTAAGGACAGTCGTCTGTTTCCATATTTTTTTAAATATAGGATACCAAGGCCGCCCTCTTTTGTGGGAGAGATGATATTAGACCAGGCCACTTTGGCCCCATGAATTTTCATAGCGGAACCGGACCAAAGGAAATGACGAAGGTTCCGAGTCAGCTCTTTAATGATCCTAGAGAGGAGGATGAAGATGGAGGACCAATAAACTTGACCAGCAAATAACACAAATTTGATAAGATTGAGTCTACCCGTATAGAACAAATGCTTGGAGGTTCAAGAATCAATCCTGGCGGTAATTTTATGAAGAAGAGGACGACAATCCGAGTGGATAAGACGACTAGTAAAATGGGGAAATCCAAGATACTTGGCTGGGAGAGAACCTTCCAAATAACCCGTAATAGATATGAGCTCAGAGCGAAGAGGATTATTGATACCCGACAGAAAAATATGACTTTTTGAGGGGTTTACTTTTAGTCCGGAGAGGGAGTAGAAATCTTCTAGAGCCTCTTTGATGAGAAGAAGGAAGTTGACATCACCATGACAAAAAATCATAAGATCCTCAGCAAAACAGAGATTCATAATTTTGAGTTTGTGACACTTCCAGTGAAACCGAAAGTTTTTATCATTACTCTTCTCTTTGAGGGTACTGGAAAGGACTTGCATAACAAGGACAAAGAGAAAAGAGGAAAACGGGTCCCCTTGCCTGAGACCCTTTCTACCTTTGAAGTTACCGTAAGGATCTCCATTAATATTGATGGATTAAGAGGGGGAGAAGATGCAATTGATAATCCAAGTGATCATCTTATCCGGGAAGTTCATCTCCACAAGAATGACAAGGATGAGATGCCAGCGGACATTATCAAAAGCTTTCATAAGATCAATTTTAAAGGCTACCCTTTTGCCTCTACAATTAGTATGATAGCCTCTTAGAAGTTCTTGCAAAAGAAGGATGTTATCTGAGATGTTCCTTCCAGAGAAGAAAGCTGATTGTGAATTATCAACCAGATAGGGAAACAAATCCTTAATTCTATTAGCTAAGATTTTATAGATAGTCTTGTAAACAACATCACAAAGAGTAATAGGTCTAAAATCTGCAGCCATATAAGGGGAATCCTTTTTGGGAATTAGATAAATCGAAGTGGAGTTCCAAGAGGTATCGAGAATTCCAATTTGGAAAAAACTCTAGGACACCATTACAGATGTCATGCCCAACAATATTCCAGGTGGATTTGAAGAAACTAAAATTAAAACCACCAGGTTCAGATGATTATTACTATCAATACTGAAAATGGAAAACTTAATCTCCTCGTTAGTGATCTCACGAATCATTAAGGCATTGTCAGTATAATTGACTTTAGAGGAAAGAAGAGAGGAAACTTTCTCCAATCCCGGATAACCATCAGGATGCCTAGTACTAAGGGAGTCCTCAAAGTAACTCACAATGACCTTAGAAGTACTAGTGGGAGTTGAAACAATGATACTCTGGTCATTATTGATAGAAATAATTTTGTTACGGAAAAGACGGGTTTTTATACTGTTGTGGAAAAATTTGGTATTTTCATCACCAAGCTTTGATCCAGTTTTCTCTAGATTTTTGCTTGAGGAAGGATTCTTCAGCACGACTAAGAAAGATGAAAGTCGTAGAAGCCTCAACTTCTTTGGTGACAAGGATATGGTTGAGGGGGTCAAATGCAAGATTAGATTGAGCTTGAAAGATAATGTTTTGAGCATTAGAAACCCTAGAACTAATGTCGCTAAACTTCTTACGATTCAGACAAACAAGCTCATGCTGAAGACGATTGAGTTTATCAGTGATAAGACTCATACCAGAGATAAAGATAGGAAGATTCCAGCTTTTGGAAACAATGTTTTTAAACTGCGGATGGGATTGCCACATGTTAAAGAATTTGAATGGTTTTTTACGTCTTTGACGGGGGAACCCAAGATTGAGGGTGACGGTGGTGTGATCAGAGGAACGAAGGAAACCAAAGTGAGCGAATGACATCGTCCCAGTCAGGGTTGACTAGAACACGATCGATTTTGGAAGGGATGTGATGAGTAGGCTGTTTATTAATCCAAGAGAAGTGGAATCCTGTAGATCGGAGATCACTAAACTCACTGAGGTAGCAACAATTATTGAAGTCATTAATTGCCGATGACCAGTTTTCAGAGGAGCCTAGTCTCCTCCGGATGTCGAGTGATATTGAAATCTCCTAGGGAGACCCAGGGGATGCCCTGATCTTGCTTGGAAATGGTTATTAAATCATTCCAAAGATGAGTATGATCCAGAGCATCATTAAATGCATAGGCTCCACTGAATCTGAATATGGCTTTGAAATTATGGCACTTGGTCATGCAGTGAATGTACTGAGAGGATTGGGATAACCTAGATATAGTGATAACACTAGGGTTCCAGATAATCCAAATTATACCAAGAGGATGAGAGAAGTGATTGGTAACAATATGCCAAAAGGAAACCATATACCTAATAATAGACTCGACTTTAAAAAGTTAGACTTTTGTTTCAACTAAAATTAACAATGAGATATTGTTACTAATAATGAAATCAGTAACATCTTTTTACCTAATAGGATCATTAAGACCCCACACATTCCAACAAGCAATATTCATAAATAAAACAATACTTACAGTGCATTAGACGATGGTCCCGTCGGAGGACAAAAACCATATTACCGAATGTGATAACGTTAGAAGAGCGAAGCCTCTTAAAACAGTGAATCCACCTTTTTATTGCTTCCAACAACTTTGATCTCTTCCAATAAATCATTCGAGTTTCCTATAGACAAAACAAGAACTTCCATCTTGCAGCAGACATCACGATATAACATTCTCAAAAAATCGATGAGTAATTGAAAAAAAAAATCAAACACTTTAATTTTAGAAAATACTAAATTAAATTCTTCGAGATTAATGAAATAGACCCGTTCAAAATTAATAACAGTAATTTTTAATATTAAAACTATTATCAAACCGTAAAATAAATAAAATGATACCATAAGAAATAAATAAGTAACTAAACTTAAACTTCTTGAAAGAGATAAATAATTTGAAATTTTTATTAAAATAGTGGGGTCCACTCTGAATTCACTCAAATGAACTTCAACGGTTGAGAAACCCGAGAAGCCAAACATCTAAGAACATAAACAAATGTTTATGAAATTTTGAATAACCCATATGTCGATATTACATAAACCATTGAAGCCAAACATCCCATAACATAAACAAATTCTTATGAAATTTAGAATAACCCATATGTCAACATTACATAAGAAAATAATTTCATACTTAACTATAAATACCCAACCAAAGATATTTGAATTATCCATAAACTTATAAAGAAGCAAAACCCAATTGATGCCAAGATCAGATCCGAAATACGAAACTGAACTCTTACTAGGGTTGAGCAAAAACCGAAAAAAACGAACCGGCCGACCGAACCAAACCGAAAAAGATCGGTCCAATTTTTCAAACCGAATTATATTTGGTCGGTTTTCGGTTTGACTGATTTGGGGGGCGAACCGAACCGAAACCGACCTAATATATATTATATTAAGTACACATTATAGTTAAGCCATAGTTTGTCTCAGTGGTTAAAGAAAGTTGTACCAAAACACGAGCGAGTGGGTTTGATTTTTATAAAGTATTTTTAATGATGACAAAATTTATTATTAATATTATGTTATTATAAACATATAAAAAAAATTGGTTTAACAGAATTATTATAACTTTTTATGTTGATTTTTTTAGTTTTTTTATTAATTTTTTTTAAATAATTCAAACCGAACCACACCGAACCGAACCGACCGAACAAAACCGATTTTGAAACCGAAAAACCGAACCGAAAAAACCGAAACCGAAAAAAACCGAACTGTTGTTTAATAAATCGGTTTAATAATTTATAAACCGAATTATTTCGGTTTGGGTTGAATATTTATAAAAAACCGACCAAACTGACCGAATCTCACCCCTAACTCTTACCATTCGCTGTCGGCCGATACCGCAATTCGGATTTGGTACTCAATTTCTCACCGAAAGCTGTAGTTCTCTTCCCTATTAACACCTGTATCGACTTACCTTGAAGACCGGCAAACGCCATCTTCTCCGAGTCTCGCCGCAGCAAGATGAACCTACCAAAGGCGGAACAAAAAGCGAGACCATACTATTAAACAAAAAAAATAGAAGAAGGATTAGACTGCAGGGAAACCCTGTTGAAGGACAAAATCAAGACCGAAAAATAACTTACCTGAGCCCGATATTTGTTTCCGATAATAAAGACGGTGATGGTATCAAAGGTTGGACAGAGCTAGAACAGGTTCACGATACGAACAAGACAGCACATATCGAACCAGAAGAGGAAGAGAAGAGAAGAAAACGATTCCAATTACCATGAAATCAGTGGTGGTTTTTAGGCTATAGAGCCTGAAACCACCGTTAGAAAATTAGCTGTTAGAGAAGAGAGAAGACAGACCTTCTCTAGCTCGTGCCGTCAGAATAAATTCTTAATATTTCTCACCAAGCCATCATGAATTTGAGACAAAATGCTAACATAGGAGTATAGTTTTTTATTTTATTTTTTATTTTGTCTTTATCCTGTATCATATTTTTTTGTTATGGTTGGTGTCTTAGCTATATATACAGATTTTTCTATAAGAAAAAGTCGAATATATATATATATATATATATAATGATAAATTAACTTATTGAAATAAGTGTGTTAAAAATAAATAGCAACATCAACATGCGAGAGGATGACTGATGACACAGCGGAAATAGAAGAAGAAGAAACAAAAGATGAAATCCTAAATTTAGAGGTAATATTATGAAACTCTAATATAAGGGGAACGAAATTTTCAGAAATAAAAAATATATTATTCAAAAAACTTAAAATAACTTAAGGCATATGAGCCTTTATATAAGAACTTCTCAAAACCCTAAATTATAATAAAATGAAATAAAATAAATATTTTAAAATAAAATAAAATAAAATCTTAATATAATTAATTTTAATTTAAATACATAAAATATTTGAATGAAATATAATAAAATAAAAAATGTTTTTGTTCGGACTTTCTAGCTACATCTTTCTTTATCGAAACAATTACATTAATTGGAAGCCAGGAATCAAATGTGGTTATATAGTTAATTATTTTATGGTTATTTTAGTTAGATGAACAATAATACTACACGAAATGGTGAACTCTCTCGGATGTTATAATAATAATCTTTCATATAATAAACATTTATATAAGATAATAATATACTCCATGTAACGATAATATCTAAGTTAAAAATTAAAAAGTATACACACGTGCAATGATATTAGATTATAATTAGGTCATGATTCCAGTACAAAATATACTCCTCCTCGTCGCAGTTAAATTTAAATATCAATAAAATATAAACAAAATAACCCTATTTTCTTCCAATTAACCAAACATTATATATTACTAATTGAAATTTCACTATCTAATTTTTTTAATACTTCAAATATTTTTAATTGTTAATAATTGTTTTAATTATTTTACCATTTTTTTTTCAAATCTACAAATGCAATTAAGGTTATTTTTTTTAAATTATGTGAGGTCTGTTTATTCGTGAATCAACTTTTTTTTGATTAACTTCAGATTATAACTAATCAGTGGTAAAATATTTGAAACGTGTAGTAATGCTATATTAACCAAAACAATGTAAACACAAGGATTCTATTAAATAAATGTTATTGTTAATTTTTTTTCAAATCACGTAAACAATGAAGTGGTTTATAAATGTATTAGATGATCGGTTTAAATACGGAAATCACAATTTTTCGATATAACATATTCGATACGGAAAGTTTTAAATAACGAAAATTTTTAAATATCGAAAATATTAAAAAAGGCAATCTGCAATTGTAAAATGCAAAATTTAGAGTTAAATTTTGTTTTTTTAAATAAAAACATGAAATTATAAATAAAAATTACGAAATCATTTTTTTTTCTTTCTGTGTAAGTACGAACTACAAAACCAAAAACCATTAATCAAAATACGAAATGAAAATTCAAGCCCCAAAAGGTAGCTGAGTTGGTTGAGTATGATATGCTTGTTACCAAAGATCATGAGTTTGAATCCCTCTATATACGATTTCTCGGCTGAGCCTGTCATCTTGTGTGGTTTATCTTGTGGCGTTGGTTTGCAAGCTATCGCTATTGTGTGAGACTGATGGTTTACTCTATGCGCACTCATTGCACTCTGAGTAGTGACTGCGGATTCCCCCCGAAAAAAATGAAAATTTAAGGTTAAATTTAATTTTTTTTCTAATGCAAAACATATACTAAAACAAAAATGTAAAATAAAAAATGAGATTTGAATTTAGAATTTTTTTCTTTTATCCAAGCCCAACACAAACTAAAATATAAAAGGCAAGACTAATTGTTTTTATAAGCCGAAATACAAAATTAGAGTTATAAAAAATGTAAAATAATAAAATAAAATAAAAGTATCATTTACAGATTGAGTGTTATTATTTTTTAAAAAGTAAACAAATAATATTTTTTAGTTTTTCTATTCAATTTATTGTTTTAAAATATAAAATTTTCAAATTTGGATTCATATATAACTTTTTCTTACTAAGAGTTTGTGTTTTCTATTGGTAGAAGTTTTTTTTAAAAAATGTAGTCCAAGTATATGTTAATACTTTTACTTATTGAAAGACTAGTACGTAACTGAATTTCATTAGTTTCAAACTTGTATTTATTTTTCAATTTGCTTTAGATCAAATTGTAGCATAATTTAAGCTAGAAATTTTATAAACTCTGCAATTGTGGTATTTTAATATGTTTTTTTTTTTTAAAAAAAGAAAACCAGTACGTAACTGACTTTTAATTAAAATAAAAAAATAATTTTTTTTAATTGTATTAAAATTAATTATTTTGTTAAAGACCAAAAATTAAAAATAGCGAAAAATGAAGGACGCGTTTTAAGACTTCCAGTTCTTCTCTAGAGACTCTCTTCATAGTTGTCTTTGTCGTCTATGTTTCTCTCTCTTCACTCACTCTCACACACACTTGTTCTTCACTGTTTATCACTTTCTCTCTCTAGAAAAGAAACAAGCAACATTGGCTCCTTCACAAGAAGAGCTCTAAATCCCCACTTCATTTTTGTTCTTCTGTATACTGTCACTCAAACTAACTCTTCCTTCATCACCACACCTCAGATCTACACTTGCTACTAGCTAGCTATGAATACCACCCTTTGAAATAACTCACCCCACTCCGAAATGGCTACCACAGACCCCAAAACCCGCCCCAAACCAGGTCTATGGCCACCCGTACCGGAATCCTCCCCAATGCCACCGTCTTCTTGGGCAAAACGCACTAATTTCCGTCCAAAGTTCTCCGGCGAGACCAATGCTAGTACTAATTCGGGTCAGATAGCCACACCCGTTCGGACTAGAGACCCGGGTCCAACACCCGATCTCGAGGCTGGACGGGTTAGACCGGTTCGTGTGGCCAACGGTGAGGTTGTGCTGCCACCGCGTTTGGATAAAGAGCGAACGATGGTGGTGAAGAAGAGAAGAGATTCTGAAGGGGTTTCTAACGGTCCAGCTCCGGTTGTGAATGGGTCGACGGGAGTGAATGGGTCGACGGGAGTGAATGGTTCGACCGGAGTGAATGGTTCGACGGGAGTGAATGGGCCGACGGGAGTGAATGGGTCGTCGGGTGAGCCACCTAGGAGGCCGGTGAGGAATGAGGAGGTTGTGGATGATGAGTTTGTGAGCAGACATGCTCGTAATATGAAGTATGAGCTAAGAGACACTCCTGGTCTTGGTATATACATTTTTTGTTTTCAACTTTTTTTTTGTTCTAAGAATGTTCAATTGTACTGACAAAAAACATGTCTGAATTGTGGGTGCTACTTTGTTAAACTTGTCTGATAAGTACCCTAATAGTGGAATGCAGTATTTTTTTTTTTTATAATTTTAAAATAGATCGATTTTTCACTATTTAGAATGGTAAGTGTTGTTTAGTTTTGGCGTTCTTGTGATCAAATATGATTTGGATTATAATTTTTACAGTTCCAATTGGCCTGTATGGGTTCCAGCATTATCTTTCGATGTTGGGTTCCATTATTCTCATTCCCCTCGTCATAGTTCCTGCAATGGGTGGATCACATGTGAGTCATTTAATTGTTCATCACTTAAAGTTGAATATGTTGTCGTTGTTTGTTAGTACTGGATATCTTGATCTGAATGGGTTTAGTTCGGTGTAGGAGGATACGGCAACTACAGTATCCACGGTACTACTTGTGTCTGGAATCACCACACTATTGCACTCATTTTTTGGGTCAAGGCTACCTTTAATTCAAGGTCCATCATTCGTTTTCTTGGCTCCTGTACTGGCCATTATTAACTCCCCGGAATTTCAGAGGCTCAATGGAAATGTATGATTCGGTTCTCTAATTGCTCTATTGTTTGTTATAGGCTTTTTATTTTTTATTTAATGATCGTTAAGCACATTCTGACCTTTCTTTCTAGCTATTACTATAATGAACAAAGTTTGCTGCCTTTCGTTAAAATATAACAAAAAAAGTTGATGGCAGAATTTCAAGCATATAATGAGGGAGCTACAGGGAGCGATAATCATAGCTTCAGCGTTCCAATCATTACTTGGATATAGTGGATTTATGGGAGTGCTTTTAAGGTACGATGCTGCTGTGTGTGTGTGTTTTCGTTCCTTAGTTTTTGGTAGATAAGATTTTTATTACGTCCTTGTGGTGGAGGACATATGATCTTACCGAGTTAAGTTCAAACTTTACCATGTTTTTTGTGTAATTGCAGTTTTTGATCCATGTATCTAAATTTGCAAAACCATTCTGCTTCGTGTTTCTTTTCTTGTTAGGTTGATCAATCCAGTAGTTGTTGCTCCAACTATAGCTGCTGTTGGACTTTCCTTCTATAGCTACGGTTTCTCGCTTGCCAGCGGTTGTCTCGAGATCGGTGCTCTGCAGATACTATTGGTTGTTCTATTCGCTCTTGTGAGTTTGAGTATTCTCTTTTCTTCTTTGGGCAATGCTTTGTACTGTTTACCGTTGCAATTTAAGAAATTGTTGCAAACTCTCCGTCTATAATGTTTTTGTTGCTTTTAAAATTTGCAGTATCTCCGCAAAGTATCTGTCTTGGGTCATCGCATATTTCTAATTTATGCGGTAAGTTCATAGGTACGACTTTAAAATATACGGCTTTTATTTTTGGAGTCTTGATTAGGTTAACATATCAGTGCATTAAAATCAGTAACTGTGTGTATTACCAGGTCCCTTTGGGTCTGGCAATTACATGGGCAGCTGCTTTCCTTTTAACAACAGGAGGAGCCTATAGCTACCAAGGTTGCGATGCAAACATACCTTCCTCGAATATAATATCTGATCACTGCCGAAAACATGTAACTAGAATAAAGCACTGTCGGGTTGATACTTCTCATGCACTGGCATCGGCTCCATGGTTTAGATTTCCTTATCCGATACAATGGGGAACCCCTATCTTCAACTGGAAAATGGCTCTTGTTATGTGTGTGGTCTCCGTAATTTCCTCGGTAGATTCGGTTAGTTCCTCCTTATTGTGTTGCAAGTGAATTGGCAAATCTTTTCTTCAGATTTGATGTCATTCCAGTTTGCAAGTGAAATCATGGAATTTTGTCTTCATTATATGTTTCTTCAGGTTGGGTCGTATCACGCATCGTCATTGCTTGTAGCATCGAGGCCTCCAACCCGAGGAGTTGTTAGTCGTGCAATTGGTCTCGAAGGTCTTTCTAGTGTCTTGGCTGGTCTCTGGGGTACGGGAACTGGCTCTACAACTCTAACCGAAAACGTGCACACCATTGCCGTCACTAAAGTAGGAAGCCGTAGATCACTCGAAGTAGGTTCATGTGTCTTGATACTATTGTCCGTGATCGGTAAATGCCAGGACTCTTTTAACTTCATCACTCAATAACACTGTATTCAAACATTGAACATATTATGAATTCATTTTAGGTAAAGTTGGAGGTTTTATCGCGTCGATTCCTCAAGTGATTGTTGCTGCCATGCTTTGTGTCATGTGGGCAATGCTTGCTGCATTAGGTCTATCAAATCTACGTTATAGCGAGGCTGGAAGCTCAAGGAATATTATTATCGTCGGGTTATCGTTGTTTTTCTCCCTTTCGATACCCTCTTATTTTCAGCAGTACGATACCTCTCCAAATTCAAATTCCTCCGTTCCTAGTTACTTCCAGCCATATGTCGTGGCCTCGCATGGACCTTTCCGCACCAAATATGGAGGGGTAAGCACCTCACAATTTGGATTTTTTCTCAGTTTATTTATAAGTAGGAATGATGATAATCGTAAAAATTAAAACGAACGGAACAAGTCCTAACCAACAAGTGAGTCTAATTTGGTTGAGGTTATATATTTCATAAAAAACCGAACTATATCTCATCCCTATTCACAAGTAAAATGCGTGTTGCACTTGCAGTTAAACTATGTGATAAACACAGTGCTTTCAATGCACATGGTTATTGCGTTTCTAGTAGCCGTGATCCTGGACAATACAGTACCTGGTAGCAAGCAAGAACGCGGCGTATATGTCTGGTCTGACCGCGAAACTGCAAGGAGAGAAGCTGCTGTTACTAAAGACTACGAGTTGCCTTTCAGGTTTGGTCGACCTTTCAAATGGGTTAACTGGGTTGGACTTTAAGCTTCCTTTTTTGCTCTTATGGTATATAGCTTCTCATCTGTCTTTCTTTTTTCTCACACAGTCGGTTGGAACATAGGTCCTAGCTCTATTAGTAGTGTATATTTATAACCGATGGTTATGTAATATTGAATATATAGTTTCGGTATCTATTTTTGACTTGTCGAGATTCTATCGGTACCCTTATTTCCACTCTTTTCTGGGATAGAAACTCAGGTGAGTCATCCCCTTTATGTATGATATTTTCTTGTCGATTTTTTGCTTTGTTTCAAGAGCTTTCCGTGTCTCGTTTTGTTGAGGAAAATGATTTATTCGCACGACCTGTATTTTCAAAATAAAAATGCGTAAGTCATTACGTGCAGCAGATGGCTTCGGAGTATTTTTTGGTAGATTTCGTACCATGTTGATCGGTTTGAGACAGGCAATTATGTATGCTCCTGCCGAGTACGATAAGCTTAAGTGTTAGTGTTTAAAGTGTTTGAAGTGTTATTGGTTTTGGTTTTGGGATGAATGCTAAAGAGTTTGATATGATTTTTAGGTGTACTGAGTGGAGTTGTTTACTTCTGGCCTCAAAACTAAAGGGTGTGGTTCTGGGTTTGGTTCGAACCAAAACTGCTACGAATTCTCTATGAATATTTCTCTTTTGGGTTATGTGACTTATGTCAAATATGTTTCGTATCGTATATATTTCATTTCAAATGTATTTATTACTGAGATGAAGAACCAATCTTTTTATCCCAAATATAGGTAAAACAATTTTTATCCGAAGATGATACTAATATAACAATTTTCAATTTAGGAGATTATAGTTTTGAAAAGAAAAAGGAATAGTATTTTTTTTTTAAAGCAAATAATTTTTTTTATTACTTATATGAGAAAAGTAACAACATTACAAAGAATGGGATACAATTGAAAGAAGATACAAATTAGAGGACTTAAAAAGAACACCAAAAGATTTTCACGAAAACCATAACTTTTGATGGCGCCTAAAAATCCCTCCAGAAAACCAAATTGGGACCAAAATTAGGGTTTCTCTTGAGATCCCCTTCACAAAAACACCAGCCCATTTCACAAAAACACCAGCCCATTTCACGAAATCAGCCTCAAAAAACAAAACCAAACAAATCAATCCCTTCTTCAAAGCTAAGAAACGTAACCCACTCCCAAGCTTTCAAGAAGAGTTAGTGACCTGAGATGATTAGGAGCAGTAGCCATGGTGAACTGCATGTTAGCTTTGGAAGAGAGAGAATGCTTCGCGATCCAATCAGAGCAGTGGTTTTGGGTTCGAGAAATAAAGCGGATCGACATTCTGTAGTGTATCAGGGCTCTACAAGTGTTTAGCGAAGAATGCAGGTACCAAGCTTCTCTTCGATTTGCTAAAAGATTTATTAGTACCTCACTGTCAGATTCGACATCCACTTCAGACCATCCCTTCTGTTTGCAGATGATCAGCCCTTCAAGGAGCGCATCAATTTCAGCAAAGAGAGGGTTAAGCTTTCCTAGCAGCCTACCCGAACCAAGGACAATGTCTCCCTCTGAGTCTCTGATCAGCACGCCACTACTTGCTTTACCAAAAGCATTACAAGCGCCGTCAACGTTGAGCTTCAGCTTGCCGGGTTTAGGAGCAATCCACTTAATAGTGTCCCAATCAGAAATTCTATCATGAACCTTTTTAATTAAAGAACAATAGTTAACCCCTTTGTTATTCTTAGAGATAGTGATACCAAGATAAGTAAAAGATAAGGCCTCAGGACTATGATCAGAAAGAGTATTGAGTCTGCTAGTTGTAGAAAGAGTAGCTTTACTAGACACAATAAGCTTAATCTTCCCTTTATTGATAGACTGACCAGGAAGCTACTTAAGGCAGAGATGGAGGAAGCTACTTAAGGCAGAGATGGAGGAAGGCTACTTGTCCAGGAAGGCAGAGTAGCTTTACTAGACACAATAAGCTTAATCTTCCCTTTATTGCTACTTGTCCAGGAAGCTACTTAAGGCAGAGATGGAGGAAGGCTTGCAATTGGTAAAAACCAATATGTCATCAGCAAATGCCAAACAAGGCACCAGGTAAGAAGATCTAGATGCATACTAAAATTGCTTGTTAATCATTGAATAGCTTGTAAAGACCACGTAAAAGGACATCTTCAGCAAGGATAAACAGGCTAGGAGACAAAGGGTCTCCTTGCCTTAAATCCTGCTTTTGATGAAAATAACCTGTGACCAGACCATTAATCAGAACTGAAATGTGGACATTAGATATCATACTTTTAATAATAGAAACACAAGTGTCATTAAATCCAAAACAGGATAACACTTTAAGAATGAAAACATGAGAAAGCCTATCAAAGGCCTTGGTCATGTCTAACTGAATCAAGACATTTCCAGAACTAGGCTTTCTATTTATGTCTTGCATCATCTCCTTAGCAATAAGAATGTTCTCGTGAATGAGCCTCCCCTTAACAAAAGCCCCATTGCATCTTAGATACAATCTTAGGTAAAATATTAGTAATCCTAGAGTTAATAACATTAGATAGAATTCTGTTAAACATAGAGCATAAACTTATAGGCCTGAAGCTGTTCCAAGACATAGGGTTAGGGCACTTAGGAATCAAACAGATACCAGCGGCATAGACACCCTCAGGCAAGACCATACCACTAAGAAAAGAATTAATGGCCCTGCAAAGATCATCACAAATAATAGACCAACAAGATTTAAAGAAAAATATGTTAAAGCCATCCAAACCAGGAGCACTATCATTGCTCATCGTGCAAATGACATTCCAAACTTCCTCCTTGGTAGTTAAAGATAGAGCCATTGTCCTCATTAGAGACCAGCCTAGGAATGTTATTAAAAATAGCCTCCTGCTGCATATCATAAACCATGTTAGCATTAGAGATAGGGGCTAAAATATTTTTGAAGTAATTCTGAGCATAAATAGCAATGTCATCAGGATTATAAATCCAAACACCCTCATCTTTGATGCCTTTAATCACATTACGACTTCTTTTCTTCTTGACAAAAGCATGATATATCTTAGTGTTCCCATCCCCATTCTTAATCCAATTATTATAACACTTTTGATGCCAATAACTCTCTTCATTCCTAAGAGCTTTAATGTACATGCTGTTACCTTTAGAAAGATCAGCCTTTGAGATCTGAGAATTATTTAGCAAATGTCTATTCTCCATCTCCCTAACTAAATCAGCAGCGTCCTTGACCTTGCTGAAAATATTGCCAAACACCTTAACATTCCAAACCTTAAGACAAGCTTTGAGCCTTCTAAGCTTGTACCAGAAGATCTGACTAGTGTTTCCATTACACCTTAAGCTCCAATTCTGACTAACAGTATCCAAAAATCTCTCCTCACTAATCCAGGCATTAAGAGATTTAAAACTACCATTTTTAATGGTATGTAAAGTATCAGAGTGAGCCTGAATTAACAAAGGAGCATGGTCAGAACAAGTTCTGACCATGTGGATAACCTGAGTAGTGTTGAATATATCATTCCACTTAGTATTAACCAGAGACCTGTCCAACCTTTTCCACTTAGTACCCCTGTTCCAAGTATACCTAGAGCCAACAAAACCAGTATCCTGAAGATTGCATTGTCTAACAGCCTCATTAAACTCCTCAGTGCTAGCATAGTCATAAGTAACACACCCAACTTGATCATCAGAGCAAGAAACAGCATTAAAATCACCCGCAATCAGCCAATGAACTTCATCAGAAGCAATAGAAACCATTTGAGCCCAAAGATCCCTTCTAAGAAGCCTTTGACTCTTAGCATAAACAGAAGAAAAATTGAAACTATCACAACCAGGATAGACCACCTTCATGTGGAGTATCTGGTCATGATCAACCAGCACATTCAACTCTACATCATCACACCAGAGAATCCAGATTTTGTTGGAGCAGTTCCCAACAAAATTCTTAAAACCCAACTTAGAAGAAACCATACCAATCTTGCCAAAATCAGCCATAGGCTCTTGAATCGAAAGAATTTTAATCTTATGATCTTTAATAATAGTTAACAGCCTTCTCAAGGTTGATTTGTTACTGACCCCTCTAGCATTCCAACTAGATATCCTGATCATTATCAGAAAGGGATTTAGATTTTTGTTGTTCTCCAATGCGATTCAGAAAAGTAACTGTAAACTTCTTTGATTTCTTTCTTTTAAATGCAGTTTTTACTTTGCTGGAGAGGATTGTCTCGAAGTTACTGGGAGAAGTTGGCTTACTGCCCAGATTATCACCAGGAAGAGAATCCACACTTCTCTCACTCTGCAACTTACTCTGAGTAAAGTCCCGATCCAAGCCTTTAATAGCATCTATAATTTCCATGTTTTTATCAGCACTGGTGCTCCTTTCTTTAGTATTAACAGAAGTATTAACATGTGTCGGATCCTTGATAACAATGGATCGTAACTTTCTTTTGTATTCTTTACTAAAAGATTGAATATTACTAGAAACACTTTTATCATTTCTTGCAACCTTTTCAGTACCCTTGTCAATATGATCTTGAGTATTTTGAGACACATCTTTAACAAAACTAATATTATCTTGAACACTAGCAGTATGATCTTGAATATTTTCAGTAGGCTCAACCTTTCTTTCTTGATTGACAACCCTTTCTTCTTCAAACAATCTTCACCCTTATGACCAATGTGATAACAGACATCACAATAGGCTGGAAGGTTCTTATAACTAACGTTGATCCAGCATCCATCGTTGGATCCGAAACCAACCCAAAGCTTGTAGATCATCTTCCTAGAGATATCCACTTCAATCTGCGCATAACAGGCATTCAAAAATGCCTTATTTCCATTAGGGACGATGATCTTGTAAGGAACCCCAATAGATGATGCCAGATCCTTGATAATGCTTTGATTAAACATGAATTCAGGGACTCTCTCAAAGAGAACCCACACCATGGTATTAGGATTTTCAAAATGCTTGTTAAACTCAGGACTCCATCGCAAGATCCTCATAGTTTTCCCTTCAACGTTCCATACACTTTTAGCCCAAAAAGTACTGACATCTTCAGGAAGTTGAAACTCAATAAAGACATGGCGAGAATCAAAACTGTTAAACATGAAGGAGCCTTTAAATTTAAAGCTTTGCAAGAAGGAATCAAGAACTCTTCTCTTAGGTAAGCCATCACTAAACTTCCCTATTAACGTGACTGAAGATTAATTGAGCAAGGCCTCTTTTGTTTCCTTTGAGAACTGAATAGAACAGTGATCAGAACAATATTTGATGCCTTCTGGTTTGAAGGTAGATGATTTATCAGTTGACGACGTTTTAACAGTATCAGCGAATGATTGATTGCTGTTCTTGTTAATGGCTTGAAGAAGAGTTGGAAACTCTTCAATATCTTGATGAGAATTCAATGAAGAATTCATTACCACATTCATGGTAAGCAACCAGGAAGATGAAAGATCAAGAAGAGGTTTTAGCTTTTCTTGGAGAGAAAGTTAGCGCCATCGTTTTTAAGAAAAAGGAATAGTATATGTTTATAAAAAAAATATAACAAACATAAAAATAAGAAATGGACGGAAAGAAAATACATCAATAATTTAATCAACAAAACATATAGATCGCGAACATTGGAATATAGACTAAAAATTATTGATGCACAAATAAAAGGAAACTGAAAAATTATTCACGATCAGTGTACAAAGTATCTAATATTATGTACAAGATTCTAATACTCATTAGAGCTATGTTATTAACAAACACAATAGAGTTGAAACTAAAAATAAAAATGGCTCAAAACAAATTATCTTGAGCTTAATCAGACATTATTGATTTTGACGGCGTGGTTCAACAGGATTTTTCAGCTCAAATTTCTTTTGAGGTTGGTCCACCGGTTCCCGTCATCGATCCAAAAGTTAAATCAAGAATGATTGGATTATGTTCCGAAAAACAAAAAAACAGGAAATCACATCAATATAAAAGTTTTTAATACAGACAATATCTTTTCTTTATCTTATATAAAAAAGATTAAGAACAGTTTTGATGTTAATCAAATACAGTAATAAGCAACAACTCGATATTTGACGGTTCATCATCAAATCAACAATAAATCCAGATCATACACAAAGACAACAAAGTGATATCATATACCTTACACAAAAACAACAAAGCTATATAGATACTACCACAATCAAGGAGAAAAAGTTCTTCCATGCCAATGTATAAATTCAAGACAATGGAGAATTCAAGATCATAATATTCTCACAAAACGATAAGGAAAACTTAATCTTTATCTCTAAAGTTATTTTAATTCCATTTTTTTTTCCACTAGGTCTAAGCTAGAATAACCCAGAGATTTCTGGATAACTTTAAATTCTCTTATGTTTAGTATCTCTATATGGGACTATACACATTTCTTCATTGGAACTTGATAAACTAGATGATCTCAAAAATCTCTAATAACGCAACGTATGGACAATTGGGCAACACTCCTTAAGACTTCTCAAATGGAACCGAGGATTCAACTTGAGTATTGAGTCACCAATTACTCTGGTCTGCGTATCATCCCCAAATTTCTTGAATATATGTATAATCAGCACACCCTTTAGGTAAGTCATTTTTGATTCGGGTTCCCTCTCAAAACAGGGTAAGATTTAATTGTTGTAAGGCCTGGCTTGAACTGGATTTATCCGAACCTCTTATCCAAAAGTTTTGGATTGGATTTTGGGATCGAGATTGGTTCTGGCAATATATCACTTATGGCAGGGGCGGATCCATGATTAGAATTTAGGGTGTGCCAATGATATCATTGAACTAAAAAAAATCAGAGTAATATATAGTTAAAATACATCAATACATTATTACAACTAAAAATGAAAATCTATTTCTAGTCTACACGTAATTGCATTCTTCTCTTACTCATGCCTTGAAAGCGCTTGATAATATATCGATTATCGATTGTAGCAAACACTTATTTCTCCACAAATGTCGTTAAGAAATCATTAAGCCATGGATTGGACATTCGATTTCTCAACTCATTCTTCACATATTTCATACTAGAAAATACTCACTTAACACTTATGGTGGCCACCGACAATGACAAAGCTAGCTTCAAAAATGTGTACACCAATCCAAATGAATTGTGCTTTTTTGTACGCACAAGAGTCCTACA
Organism: Limnanthes douglasii subsp. nivea; assembly: GCA_036936605.1. Taxonomy (NCBI): domain Eukaryota; kingdom Viridiplantae; phylum Streptophyta; class Magnoliopsida; order Brassicales; family Limnanthaceae; genus Limnanthes; species Limnanthes douglasii. The sequence goes on from JAUPFV010000005.1 coordinate 23,588,944, forward strand.
TAGATCCGAGATACTCTTCAAATTGGAAAAATTGTTATCCATCTTCACACACTCAATATAAGTCTCAAGTTGGTTAGACAACTCTTTATCACTAACATCTTCAAAATCATTCAGGTATAATCTTGCCAACCCGAGTGATTTGGTGTCAAAATCTTGAAATGAAGAACAAGGATTCAAACATGCCACATAATTCAACAACTCAACATTTTCGGGTGTAAATCGATCATTCAACTCTTGCATTACAAAATCTATGACTTGTAAAAAACAACCATTCTTGAAATAATTGTGATTTCTAAAAAACGTAGCAAGTCTTTTGGATTTATTACCTTGCACATACATTGACTCCATGCCGGGCACAGCAACTTCAAGATTACCACAAGAACCCAGAACCTTTTCATAAAATGGTTCCCATCCACTATCTCTCATTTGTTGAAGCCTTTGCTTACTTACTTGAACAAGTTGCATAACGATCACAATATTTTGATCCCCTTTTTGTAATGTTTGAGACAAATCATTTGTCAATGAAAAAACCTCAACCATTAAGTGCAACATAAAAACAAAACAAAAAGTTTGCATAACAAAAAACAAACTTTTTGGTTCACCCTTCGAATATCTATCACTTTTCAAATCTTCAAGCACTTCAATAATGGGAGTAAACAAATAAACCAACCTACTAAGAGTCTCAAAGTATGATCCCCATCGTGTATCACCCGCTTTTGCAATAGATAACTCTTGGTCTGAACCGGTACCCGTTTCTACCAACTCATTCTCAATTATATTAGCAAAATGAGCAACTTGTTTTTTACGAAGCAAAGCTTACCGTTTGTTAGAAGACCATAGAGAATTCACAATACATGACACCTCAAGAAAAAACCAATCAACATCTTCATGCTTCCGATCCATCAAAACAAGAGCCAATTGAAGTTGGTGAGCAAAAAAATATACATAATAGGCTTGCAGATTTTACTTTTGAATCAAAGTCTTCAAACCACCAAATTGACCTTTCATATTACTTACCCCATCATATCCTTGTCCTAAAATTTTAGAAATAAACAATCCAAATCTTGACAACAAATTTTCAAGAGTATCTTTAAGCGCTATTGCACTAGTATCTTCAACATGAATAATCCCAATAAACCGCTCAACAACAAATCCTTTATCATCAACAAAATATACAATTATTTCCATTTGTTCTATACCAGAGTAATCGCCGGATTCATCAACTAAAAAACAAAAGAAACCATCTTTAATATCTCCAACTATCTTTGTAAGAGTTTCCACCGCACATGCATTTACAAGTTCTTTTTGAATAATGGGACAAGTCATCTTACAATTTCCAGCACTCATAAATGCTTCTCCAATTTTCTCATTGTTTCTCCCCAAAGCTTCAATATATTTTAGAAAATGACCTTTATAAATAGAATATTCTCCTTCATTATGTGCCCTAAATTCAGTCCCACCTCTAACAAGAAACTAAACTGCTTCAATTGATGCTTTTACACGAACAAGATTATCAGCTTCTGCTTTTATACTATGCTTTACAAATGAAGATTTAATACTTTAATTTTTCTTTATAAGATTTGTACAAGCTTTGACACAATTCCTGTGTTGACTATGGAGTTCACCAACATGTACATTCAACTTTTCAAGTTCCAACAATTAAACCCTTTAATCACAAATACATCATTACTAGTACCATTGTAGAATATATAACATAGTAAACAAACACCACTTTATTTTTTTTATAGAATATTCTAGCCAATCATTATTCTTATACCAACTATTATTAAAATAACGAATTCGTGTCCTAATATTTCTAGGAGGATATTCAGTCATGTTGGGTCTAGTTGGTCCATTCACAAGGTAAGCTCTTCTCACTCCATCTTGATCATTTGAATGATAATTAATAATTGGAGTTCTATTTCCAGGATCTAACTCCAAATAACTTTAAGTTTTTTTTATTACTTTACTATTCCATTGATTTGTTTCAAATTGATTTCTAAAACCTATGAAAAATCAAAGGATTTTTCTTGAAAGAAAATCTAAAGTTAGGGGCAAAATCTAAAGGAAGGAAAAAATATAAAGAAAAAAAAGGTTTAGGGTGACGTCATCGTTAGAAACTGAACACCATACCACTATACCAAAATTATTTTTAGAATTTGGGATGGTCCATGACATACATGGCCACCCCTTGGATCTGCCACTTGATGAGTAAATTAATGACAAGAATGAAGAATCTTGGATCTTGTGCTTGATGTGAATAGAGCTAAAAAATATAGAGAGAGAAAGTAGAAAGAGAAAGTATTAAAGAATGTCTACCTACCCAAGAATAAAGGGGCTCCCTTATATAGTGGGGAAAGTGGGACCCATTTATGTCCTAGGTAGTCTTTGATTATTTAATAGTTAGTCCTTTACATCTTACTTTATTTACACACTGTTCTCTAATAAATAATAAATACATTAATGGGTATATTTCACTTCTCATTTTTGCAATTAACTCCTTTTCTATTGGGCTCGGCGAATTACTCCCTTATTAGTAGCCCCCCAGTTTTCAAGAGCGTAGGGAATGAAGACTTGTGAATAATTCAGCCAAAAGGCCTCTGACCAAAACGCCTCGGAATCGCATTTCCTAAGACTTTGGGATGAGCTCCTCGACCGACCACTCTCTCCTAACTGACGGCCGACCTTTTACGTTTCTTAAAGTTTCGGGGCAGGCTGCGAAGCACCCCCGATGCTAATGAACTTGTTATGGGCCTACTACAGATTCCGACTATTGAATTCACCACCGGCCCAAAAGGATCATCGGGTCTTGGAAGATATACCGGACACGTGGAACCCATCTAGCGTGCTTGTCTGTACTAGCCGGTGCAGGCCTACGACACTAGCCTGACAAGTGCCTATGACGTGCATTGTTGGGTTGGGTCTACACGTGTCATCTCCTTATTCGAAGCATGCTCGTCTGAACATCTCTCTAGGAGGCTCTTCATCGTTTGGACTCCCCCATGCGTAGAACGGTTAAAGCAAGCTGCCTATAAATACTTCATTCACAAAATTGTTTCCTCAGAGAAATCTTAGCGAGAGAAAGTCACCCCTGATCGTTCTAGAGAGAGAAAGTAGTGTTTATGAAAAATAAGAACCCGAAGCTTAAATAGAAACCAAAGAGGACAAGCGAATCTGTGTTTGGGTTTATTGACTGAGCTAGTATTAGTGATCGAACCGACGAATACCGAGCCGCTGGATTAATCTGGAGTTCTGACGCAAAGCCTTTCACACCCGTGCCTCTCCCCCACGACCCTGTTTTGCATAATCCCGTTCCTGTAGAATCATTCGTAGTACCCGAGCCCGTTGTCACTCAAACTCCCGAAGCCATCGTTATTCCTTCTAGTAGCAGTTCTCCAAATTCTCCTGTCGCACCGTCCAATCACCCGGACGCCCTCGTCGATAAACGCCCCTACAAACTTGCCCCCTCTTCTTCCTAAACGTCAAAGCAAACCAAAATTCATTTCAATGGGAGACTCTAACGCCTCTTCCTCGCCGGTGGGGGGCATCTCACCTGAAATGGTCCAATTAACTCCCACAATCCGAGGATTTCGCACTGGTGTCAATACCACTGCTACCCCTTTGGGCGTTGCCTGAAGAGATCTCGATCGCCAGAACCTCGAAATGGAGCGCGCTCGCCAACAGCGAGAAATTAAATCGAAGCCTATCGGCACCGGCAGTAGCTCTAGCTTCATACAACCGCTTTCTCAATCGGTCGATCCAAAAGTAACCGGTTCCCATCTTCCCGAAGAGGCCGGTCCCACTTGCACCGGAGCTATTCCGAACGAAGGCACCACCGAGCCAGAAGCGAACGATTTAGTTGGCTCGGGCAGTAATCCCGCAAAGGAAAATGAAACGGGGAAAGGTGTCGCTGCTGCAGGCGATAATGTTGCCGCTCCTCCCGAAGAGCCCCTTTCTCCAGAGATAGAGGCCGTTATAACCACCACCTACCATCGGTTATTGCCAAAGGACAACGTCATTGCCCTTTATGAAGGCAAGTATCTGTACTTCTCTGCTGCGGAACAGGTGGAGCTTCTGATCCGGTGGGGAATCCCAGAATGCATCAAGGTATGATTCCCTGTTCTTGGGGAAACGCCCGTGCACGTTCGATCTCGGGAGATCGTTGTTTTTACGTAGCTTTTCAACTGGGATCTCAGGTTTTCTCTAGACCTTGAGATTTCTCGGTACTTTGAGGTGATTGGTATCTGCCATTCACAACTAACTCCCAATGTGTGGTATACACTGATGTTGTATATCATGGCCTCTCGACTGTTGGGTCGCATTATGCCGATGGAAGAGTATATCGCCATGTCCGGGCTTTCCAAATCACCCAAATCGCCTTTCTTTTATTCTTCCTTAGCCAACACTTGGAAGATTGTAAATAATTTTCTTGAGGGCGACAAATCCTGGAAGCATCGGTTTGTCTTCTTCAGTGGCTGTTGGAAGAACGATCGTCCATATACTAAAGAGAACTCGAGGCGGTTGCTGCAGACATGGGTTCCTGATGGTAATCATCATTTTTTTTACTGACCGATCCTTTGTTTAGTGTCCAAGGAGTTCATTCAAGGGCTGAAAAAGGACTACTTCAAGGCCGCCAAAGTTACCTTCTAAATTTTGAAGGACTTCGCCCGAAAGAATTGGGGTCGGGCATTCTATCACGGCTTTAAGAACATTAACTTGATCATGAGCAACCTCTAGCGTTGCTATGATGAACCACGCACATGGGAGCAGCTGCGCCAACCACCCATCTTGGTGGATTTGGTCGCAAAGACAGACGCACCTGATGTGCACTTGTTCCTTCCCAAACGCAACAAAGAGCCTAGCAAACGCTCAAAGTCTGACGAGGATGCCGAGTCGGAGAATGCCAAAAATGCGGAGGTCGACGCTGTTGGACAAGGGACTGTAGATTTCGTTGAGGCTGAGGGTGCTGACCGGCCTGAGGAACTGAAAAAGAAAAGGAAGAAGAAGACTATGGCTGAGGGTGACGAAGCCAAAAAACCAAAACGCTCAAAGAAAGAAAAAGAGAGTGGTCCTGCCGACGCTCCCGTCCTTGCCAACAATGCGACAATCCTGACGCTTTTTGAGCATTATTAAGAGGTTAAGGGTGGGGATGTTGCTTCTCCCGCAGCAGTATCGTTTGAGAAAGCTCCGGTAGTCGTGATTCCTGACGATGACGAGGTCGGGGGCAAAAATGTTGGTCCTTCAAAGGTAGCGAAAGCCGACGGGGCTTCATCAAGTGGCACCAAACTGCGCGTCCTGTCCGTTCCTGGGAGCTCTCATACCTTTGCTTCGCGGGAAAACGATGTGCTGTCCTCGTCCTTATATAGCATGATTGTGCCTCTGGCAATGAAAGAGAGGCGCGCATGAGAGCTAAACCAAAGGTTGACAGATGCAGAAGGAAGAATAGCCGCGCTTGAGGAGGAAGTCAAGAAAGGAGATGCAGAAAAAAAGCTCTTAGAAGAAAAGCTTAAAAAGGCCGAAAACACCTTGGCGCGGGTCAGGAAAGACCGCGACGATCGAGCTGGGAAGTTGGCAGTGACTAAACTTCAAAGTCGTTTCTTCCGTTACTCCGCAGCGAAGAAAACGAAAGAGATTGCTAACCTTAAAACCGCCAATACTCTGTTTGCTGACAAGTGTCAGAAATGGACGGAAAAAGAAACTGCCGATGCTAAATCTACTTATGTTTTGACCTTTCATAACCGTTTTCCCGACCTTGCCCTTGGGTCAATGTGGTTAGATGTCCCCGAGGCAGATCACCCATCCAGGGTAGTCTGCAAAGATGAAGAGTCGGATGCCACAAAGACTGATCCTGAGGATGAAGATGCTTAAATTCTCCCCCTTATTTGTTGTATCAAAATTTTTGTAACCCTTGGGGTCTGTTGAACCCTTTTCAATGTCTTGTATCCGACGGTTTTGAAATGTTAAGTTTTCCATTGTTTTACGGTTGTTCACCATTACGCTTCTGCAAATCGACATTTAATTGAAAATCCTCTTGTAGGGTCGGGCACAAATGTAGAAAATTTGATTTAATTAAAATTTTTCCATAGGGTCGGAAACAAAATGTAGATCAGTTAAAAACTGAAAAACCTACCAAGGTTCTGTCGATCGATATTGAAAACTTTTCCATAGGGTCGGGAACAAAATGTAGATCAGTTAAACACTGAAAAACCTATTAAGGTTCTGTTGATCAATATTTAATTGAAAATTTCCCCACAGGGTCGGGAACAAAATGTAGATCAGTTAAAAACTGGAAAACCTATTAAGGTAACGTTGATCAATATTTAATTGAAAATTTTCCCATAGGGTCGGGAACAAAATGTAGATCAGTTAAAAACTGAAAAACCTATTAAGGTTCTGTTGATCAATTAAGATCCCCAAAAGTTGTCTATCAGCTCGTCAGCTGATGGACTTCCCTTTTAACGCTTCCAAATTTTAAAGGCAAAAGATTAAATTAAAAAGATCAGTTGCCATGGATGCCTCATTAAAACCTTCTCGCGCCACCGAGGTAGGAAAGAGTGTATCCCCGACCAAAGGTTCTTACATAAACAAGAATAATTATAAAGGAATTACAAAAATCAATAAAATTACTCCAAATATATCTTCAGATGTTCAATATTCCAAGGGAGCCTCAATAAGCGTCCGTGCTTGTCCTACAATCGATACGTCCCACTCTTGATTCTTTCTACCACTTTATATGGGCCTTCCCAATTCGGGGAAAGTTTGCCGAGGATTTTGTCTTTGGTGTGCAGAAAAACTCTCCTCAAAACTCTATCCCCGACCTTGAACTCTCGTCGACGTAATTTCGATGCGTACCGGCTCCTCATTAAGGTCTGATAATGTAAAGAATTCAGTTGAGCTTGGCTTCTTTTTTCTTCTACCAGGTCCAGAGCTAGTCGTCTGTCGTTCCCGTTTCTACTCTCGTCATAGTTTCTGACCCTAAAAGATGGGAACATTGATTCCGCGGGGGTGACGTCATCCATTCCATAAACCAAAGCGTAAGGCGATTCTTGAGTCGTTGTTTAGGGGGTAGTACGGTAGGCCCATAATACTTCTTGTAAATAATCCGACCACTTACCGGCTTTTCCTTCTAAGTTATTTTTGAGTCCGTCTATGATGGTTCGGTTCGGGACTTTAATTTGCCCGTACGCCTGAGGATGGAAAGGGGCCGAAAAGCATTGCCTGATTCTGTGGGTCGAACAAAAGGATTTCATCTCGCTGCTGTCGAAATGAGGTCCATTGTCCATTGTGAGCCTCTGAGGTACCCCGAACCTATAACAGATGTTTGACCAAATGAATTTGATGATATCTTTAGTTTTCGTTCCTGATAGTGGCTCGGCTTCAACCCATTTTGAGAAGTAATCCACTGCCACCACTATCATTTGTCTTCTACCGGATGCCATTGGCAATGGCCCTACTAGATCGATTCCCCATCGGTCAAAAGGGAGGCCTTCAGATATTGATTCCAAAGGAGCCCGTGGGCATATTGATTGCGTTCGAGAATCTTTGACAGGTGTTGCACGTTTTCACTATCTGCTGAGCATCGGCAGTTACCGTCGGCCAGTAAAAAACGGAAAGCAAAATTCTCCTTATTAGTGCTTTGTAACCGCAGTGAGCTGCGCCTTCTCCGTCGTGTAACTCAGATACAGTTATCTGTGATTCATTCGTCCCCAAACATCTCAGCAAAGGCCTGCTGAAATACTTTTTCTACAGTGTTTCTCCCAACAAAATGTAACCCCGAGCCTTATTTCGTACTTTCCGGGCCGCGATGCTATCGTCTGGTAACAACTGTTCGACTAGGAAAACTATAATTTCCCTTCTCCAGTCCGACAAAGTTACCGAGGATATCTGACAGGCGATCTATGGACGATTATCCAGCTCTGTCCTCTTTATAATCGACGGGTATTCTTGTACGGTTATCCAAGGGTAGTTGCTTGAACAAGATGCCGACGCTAGGGAGTCTGTAATCACGTTTTCGGTCCTAGGGACGTGTTCATACGTTACTTTGGCAAGCGACGCGGCCAACACGCGCAACGCTACTAAGTATTGGATCAAGTGCTCTTTCCTGGCTTCCGACGCTCCCGAGGCTTGACTGATCAGCAATTGAGAATCACTGATGAGACGTATATGCCTAGCCCCGCACACCTGCGCTAATCTCAAACCAGCTAGGGCATCCTCATATTCAGATTCGTTTGTTAGAGGTGGTAAAACCAAATTGGATTGCTTGATGCATACTTATTCCCGTAGGAGTGACTATATGTACACCCGCGCCGCATCCACTGACGTTCGATCCTCCATCGGTTCGAATTACCCACTCGACTTGCTTGTCTTCCTCGGGCGGCTCTTCTTGGTCTGGTCGGTCGGAATGAAATTCGACTAAAAAATCAGCCAAGGCCTGGCCTTTAATGGCCGTTCTTGGCTCAAAATTGATATCAAAATTGCCTAGTTCGACCGACCATTTAGACATTATTCCTGACATGTCCGGTCGCTGAAGAACACACTTGAGTAGAAACGAGGTTTGAACGACAATGGGATGGGCCTAAAAGTATGGTCGCAATTTTCGCACCGCGGTCACCAAATCCAAAGCCATTTTCCAGCTTCAAATACCTCATCTCCGCATCTAATAAGCTTTTGCTCACGAAGTATACCACTTTAGGAATTGTTCCCGATTCACTGATCAACGCCGTACTCACTGCAAAATCTGAAACTGCTACATAAAGAAAAAGAGTCTCTCCTTTCAGGGGCTTTGTTAGAAGGTTCGGGGATGATAAATAAGTTTTGATTCCCAAAAAGGCCTCATCACAAGCTGGTCTCCAAACAAAAGAATTTGCATTTCTCAAGACCTGAAAAAGGAAGTGCACTTGTCAGATGAACGAGATATAAATCGATTTAGAGCCGCTAAGTGCCCGGTTAATATCTGAACCTCCTTGACGTTCCTTGGTGGGGTCATGCTGGCAAGAGCTTGTAATTGTATCAGATATGCCTCAATTCCTTTCTCGCTGACAAAGAATCCTAGGAACTTTCTCGACCTTACTCCAAAAGAACACTTCTCCGGGTTTAATTTAAGGTTTATATTCCTTAGATTGCCAAAAGTCTCTCTCAAATCAGGAGATGGTCATCGTCTGTGCCACTTTTCACAAGCATGTCGTCGATATAAACTTCCATGTTTCTCCCTATCTGGCTTTCAAAAGTCTTGTTCACCAATCCTTGGTAAGTTGCTCCTGTGTTTTTTAACCCGAAGGGCATAACCCTATAACAATACAAACCTCGCCCAGTAACGAACGTCGTGCTTTCTTGCTCTGCTGGGTTCAATTTGATTTTATTATAGCCTGCATATGCATCCATAAAAGAGAGTAGTCTGTTACCCGACGTCGAGTCAACCAACTGGTCGATTCTTGGCATCGGGAAAGGGTCTTTAGGGCATGCTCGATTGAGATCAGTAAAATCTGCGCACATCCTCCACTTGCCATTTTTATTTTTGACCAGAACAGGATTTGATGTCCATAGTGGGTAACTTGGCTCTTTGATATGACCGACGCTGAGCATTCTTTCCACCTCACCTAGAATAATTTTCGCCTTTTATGGTGAAAAGACCCGACGTTTTTGTGAGATGGTTCGGACGTTTTTATTGATGGTTAACTTGTGAATTATCAGGTCTTCTGGGACTCCAGTAACGTCCTTCGAGCACTAAGCGAACAAATTCAAATTCTCATGTAGTAATAAAATCAATTGTCTCTTAAAACCTGACGATAAATTAGTTCCGATCTGTAAGACTGGGAGCTTCTCTGGGATCGTCAATAGGTAACGACGCCAATGGAAGTCCCGCTAACTGCTAGTCCTGAACTTGCTCCATTTCCTGATCCCCTTTTGGCGCTAAGGCCGCCCGGTAGCATTCTCTTTCCGCTTTCTGGCTGCTTCTCACCACCCCTACATTGTTCCCGACCACGTATTTCAAGCATTGATGAATAGTCGAAACTACCGCATGCATTCGCGACAGCCACGACCTGCCAAAGATCGCATTATGAGAAGTTTGCGCATCTACCACGACGAATAACACGGTGACCTCTTTCTTGAAAGGCCCGCGACCTAGCTGAACAATGCCTTCGAACCCTCCTATCACTTCTGCAGCCGAACATGTGAATCCCACGATAGTTCAGTCCGAACGCGTAATCACTGGGCGTTTCCTGAACTTGGGGAACGTTGATGCGAAGATTATGTTTGCCGAACTTCCGGTGTCGACAAAGATACGTTGGACTTCTTCTCTCACAATGGTCGCCCCGATAACGACGGCATCTTTGTGAGGACCAACTATGTCTCTCATGTCGTCGTCGTCAAAATATAGAATCGGTGAAGGGTTGCCTTTCGAATGAGGATGAGTCTGAGCTTCCAACTGAGTTGCTAGGTTCACAATATGTTGTTTCCGGGAAGAATGAGTGATCCCTGCCATAGAATCACCCCCAAAAATAGTCAACGATTCAAAGAATTGACAGAGGTTCCTTACGTTTCCTCTACTTTCCACAGCTTCTTCCTCAATGACCCCGATGAGGTTACGACTGACAGCGGGATCAAGATATTCGACGAATACGTCAAAAAGATCGGTTACATCAGAAATTGCCATGGTTGTCTCAGGTTTTTGTACCGTCACGATTTCTTTCGAAGTCGCACCCTGCTGTGCTTTCTTCTTCACATACTCGAGTAATTTTCCATTTTCTATCAGTATCTGCATTTCCTTTTTGAGGGCGATACAATCCTTGGTATCATGTCCCACATCTTCATGGTGTCGGCAGTATCGATTATTTCTGCTTTCCCGAGGCGTTGGGATGGGAAAAGGCCTCTGATAAATCCCACTCTTCTTAGTCTTTTTGTAGATTGTGGATACACACTCTGTTAAGTCAGCAAAGTAAGCAAGTCGGATCCATTTGTTGGAAATAGGTCGTGAGACCACCTGGTTGTCTGTTTTATCCTTTGACCTTGGGATTCTAGAGGCTTGGCCAGTGCAGACTGGGTCGGTGGTATTGTGTTGATTGGCTGAACCTGCGGGGCGTAGAAGGTTGAGTGCTCTGCTTTATAACAACCGATGGTTGTGCACTCTGCTGGATCTGCGCTGCCAACTCGGACGCCTCTTCTATAAATATTTGTTTTTCCACTTGAGCTAGAAGGGCGGAAAAAATAAAAGCTTGTTTCTTAGTGACTACTTGTTTCATCGGTCTTGGGAGTAGCCCTAAACGGTACGCTGTCAGAGCCACGTTCTCCTCACAGTGGTAAAGATTGGTCTTTGCATCGATAAAGCGCCTGGTGTAGTCCCTGAGGCTCTCTCCCAGTCTTTGTTAACAGTTAACGATTGTGTCTCCATTGGCTCGAAAACTTTGCTTCCCACAAATTATTGACGGAACATCATCCAGAACATCCCAAAATTCTTTATACAACCCTGCGGTAACCGGTTGTACCACTTAGATGCCCAATCCTTAAAGGTCATAAAAAAAGCTCGGCATAACAACTTGTCGTCATTATCGAAACTCAGCATGAAATTTTTAAAGGCTTCCAAATGGTTGTACGGATCTCTTTTGCCGTCATACTTCTCCAATTTAGATATGTCAAATCTCTTCGGGAGGTGTCCCGACAATATTTCGTCTGATAGCGGCGACGCTCTCCAATTCATTCCAAATCCGAAAGAACCATCGCCGAGCCCCTCGGTAGAAATTCCATACAATCCTTCATTTCCTGGGTTGATGAACTGACTACTAACTCTGTACCCTTGCGTCTGGCTATTTGATGGCTGCCACTGAACCTGGGGTAGAATTACCCGCTCCTCTCTACTGGCCGTCAACATTTCTTCTTTTTCGTTGCTCAATTGTCGTTCTTTTTTCGGTGCTGTCTTTCTTGAACTTGGGTGAGTCAGAACGGGGTGCCCTATTACGTCGAGAATTGTTTTTTCGCGTGAGTTTGTTTCTTCTTTCCTTACGATGGTATTATCTTCCCTACGAATCGTCCGAAGTATAATTAGCAGAAATACCCCGGTCATCCTTTTGACATCGCCTGGTTTTTCCATCCCGCTCTCTGTCTTGCTCGGGCTCTTGATAATTTCGGACATGTCGGGCATCGATACGGTGGTCTACCCCCGGAGATCCTTCTCCGCGTTTGTCAATCATCGACTATTTCCCTTTGTCTTCCCGAGCTCTTTTGTCATCTAAAACCCTCTCCTTTTCAGCGTTCAGCTTCGCAATGTCCTCAATTAATTATCTCCTGTTCATGATAAGATTTGATCGCTTATCCCGACTATGCGCATAATGTTCATGGTCCGGTGTCTCTTCGCCCTCAAACAGCGAAATGGAACGGGCCACCTCTCTCCCGACCATTTCCCCAGTCGCCTCGTCATTCATTGTCTAAGATTAAATCGTGATTTTCGAAAAAAAGTTTTCTTTTAGGTATCACGTGTTCCCACAGACGGTGCCAATGATGAGGAAATTAATGACAAGAATGAGGAACTTTGGATCTTGTGCTTCATATGACTAGAGCTAAAAATGTAGAGAGAGAAAGTAGAAAGATAAAGTATTAAAGAATGTCCACCTACCCAAGAATAAAAGGGTTCCCTTATATAGTGGGGAAAGTGGGATCCATTTATCTCCTATGTAGTCTTTGATTATTTAATAGTTAGTCCTTTACATCCTACTTTATTTATACATTGTTCTCTAATAAATAATAAATACACTAATGGGTATATTTCACTTCTCCTTTTTGCAATTAACTCTTTTTCTATTGGGCTCGGCGAATTACTCCCTTATCACCACTGACTTATGGTGATATGCCACATTATTGTCTTGATTGTAAATATTTAGGACATAAAGCTATAGAATGCAAGAAATCTGAACTCAACAAAGACAAAATACATACCAATAACCACCAGCCAAACACTAAAACCTCAGATAACATAAAACTGAACTCATCTCCTCTTAATGATCATGAACTCCAAAAATTAAATCCTTCATTGTTCATAATACACAACAACAAAAAACCATTGACAATCATATAAACAGCCATATAGAGAAAATAATTTTAAACAAAGATTCTAAGCAACTCACACAATAGTCCTTACCTAAAAATTCACCAAAGACAGACGAACCACCCTTAGAGACTAACAATGACATCAACATAAACAGTGAATACTTTATAGATTATGTTGCATTAGCTATTAACACCAATCAAAATGTTTTAACTGCCGACTTAGTTTCACCAGAGAACGTAAGTAAAGAAATAATAAAAGCATTACATACCATAAAGCTAGGAAATATCTTTACTTCTTTAAACGATTTTGAAAAGCTTGACACTAGCTCTAAATCTCCCAAACCTTCTAAAACTGGTAGCCTAATTTTGTCTCCTATCCTTAGTAATCTAGTTGAAAGAAAAGAGATTAACAAGGGCATTAGTAAAAAGATAAGAAAGACTAAGTTAAAACAATTAAAGGACCTTTCAACACCAAGGTAGTTCATATTAAAGGGTTAACTAGACCATATAATACAATATCTGAATGAAAATAACACTACTTAACTCGAATTCACGTGGTATTGGTAACAAAATGAACTATTAGAAGAATTAAATCAATTATCAGGTTTGAAAAATTAGAATTCATTGCTCCATAAGATCCAATGATCTCTGCAGATAAGCTAGAAAATGTTACAAAGCTTATTAGTTTCCATTTTTGTAGTAAAAATATAAGCAACAAAATATGGACCATCTGGAAGGACGACTACCAGTTAACGTACTAATCAATCATGACAAATTTTAAACAAAATCTGCTGATATCTATAAACAATTTTATCAAAAACATATCAAACATATATTATTAAATTTAAACAATTTATTTCTATGATAGGACATCTTTTGCAAGCAGGTACCAATATTTGACTTATTATGTAAATTGCTAGTGCTAACTGTTTTATAGGAATTATCTTCATTAACCCACAAAAATAATTATGGGAAACCATATGCCAAGTTTAATCTCATGGAACTGCAAAATAAAGATCAAACTTATTTGAAAAATAAAACATTTAAACAAATACAATCAAGATAAATAAAAATGAATCATATACACAACATATATATCATGAAGCATCTCTCCTCATTCCATAGTCAACTGCCATAACCCTTCTCAAAACGAGCTAAAAAAGGCCTAAGTACCATATATACCAAAAAGATTTTCATTCCACCTCTTTAGATTCACATAAAAAATTGAATGAAAGCTGAAAACATACCTTAAAGCTTGATTCAACCCAATATCCTTGTGTTGAATCTCCAAAGCAGGTTCAAACTTAACTATGCTTCTCTTCAGGCCCTGTATTTTGGAAGAATAGAGAAAATCAAACTCATAAAATTAAAGCAGCAATTGAGACATACATTTAATTTTTCATTTTAGGGTAGCAATGGATATGGGTCAAGCCAATTGTATTAATTAAGCTTCACATACTAACTTTTTACTACAATTAATGAAAATTTTGTTTTTGGATTAAAAACAAATATTATGTACAAGATTTCATTAGAGATTTTAATTTTTTTAATTTTTGTAAATGGATACTCGATATATTAAAATGAGAAGTAATTTGTTTTAAATTAAAAAATTAGAAAAAAATGAATTATAGTTAGGCATAAATTAGTATATGAGTTATTTGGGAGACGACTAATGTTTAGAGGATATATGAGTCACTCAAAAAAATATTTGGAGACTGAATAAGATTTAAGAAGACCAAACATTATATAACACAAGTGCTTGAAATGATAAATTATTTAAAAAGAAATGAGTCGAAGTGATAAGTAAGAGTGATGAAAATAGTGGAAAAAGTAAAAAATTTAGTGAAGGTGAGATACTAATAGTAAACATGTTTCGAGGAAATAGAAAACGTGCAAAAAGAAAAAGAGAAAAATAAACTTTTTAGACATAATATTTTTGCAACATCGTTGGAAAAATGTATTTCGTTTGGAAAAACCGTTGAACGTATTTCTAAAGAATCTCATTTGGCCGTTGCTTACAATGAGTAATATAGTAAACCGACAAATATTGATGATCATGGATCCGATGAATTGGTACTGAATGAAATCCGCAACATGTTGAGGCTTTAAATGGTACATAGAGGGAGCTAATCGAATCATGTTAGAGCATTGCCTTTTAAAGACATAAAGAATGATTAACATATTATCATGTCACCTCCTCTGAAACCCATCATTTTATTTATAGATTTCTTTTTGTGGTGCTATAAATCTCATGTGTCGAAATATTTTTCCATCTTAAACCTGTTAAATTTTGGGAAACTCTTTTATAAAATATTTCTAAAGCTAGTGGAGAAGAAGCAAGATTGAATCTCAAATCATCAGGTAATAACCCAGGGTAATTATGTTCAATGACTCATCAAAATGATGTGTCATTTGCGGCGGTTGTCCAGACCAATGTTGGGACGAAGGAAAGAAGGAAAAACTCATTGATTTGTAGGCGTAAATCCTTACGAAAATATCGGTAATGTTGGACCAGCACACAAAGGATTGGTAGGCATGTTGGAGGAAGTTTCCTTGGATCCATTAGTTCACAAGCAGATATGAAGGATGCTTATCATGCTTTGAATAATCGGTCGGGTAAACAAAATAATGGCTAGTTTTTCTATTTTTCACCATTTGCATTGGAAGAGTTTCTGATGCATGTGATCCCTTTTGATTCCCTATGTGATGACGAAGATGCCATGCTCTTCATGTTAGATTGAGAATGATAATGATGGTGGTGATGCTTTCCAATTTTTTAGTATGATTCACGATCAAAGTGCTCATTGATATTTTTTTTCCATTTACAATAAATGATACGATAACATATGAACGGATATTGTCAGTGGTTCATGAGGATGGAAGAAGTGACATAATCTACTTCCTCATAATATCTAATCTCTTCAGACCGATAAATGACGTAATACATAGTCTGTCGGTATGTCATGCCAATACAAGTCACCAAATTAGAAGTCATGCTTGTCTTAGTGAATTGGGTCTCCCCTAGGACGTTCAATTGTTGTTGGGTGTCTATATTGGGGACACTATGAGCCTCAAGTATAAGTACGAGCTATGGGCTTACATAAGTGAAATACATTAGTTTTCTTTTTTGGTTTTTTAATTTTTCAAGAAAACTGATGGAGGATGTGAAAGTGTTTAAAGGATATTTTAAGAGATTGTCTTACTAGGACTTTAGTTTCTCATAGACGGTGCCAATTTGGTGGTGTATTTTTGTGTGATGGAATGTTTTGATTACGATATATGGTTGAAAGGAAAAGACTCATCGGGAGAATGAGTTAAGAAAGAATTGGATGAGTTTTGGAATATTTGACCAAAAATTTGTAGGCAAGTATAAGGGAAGAATCATTGGGAGAATGAGGTAAGAAAGAGTTGGATGAGTTTCGGGACAATTGACCAAATATTTGTAGGCGAGTTTTATGAATGCATGAAGCGATGGAGAAATGAGGGAACATGTTTAGAAGTGAAATGTGAATTGAGTAAAAGAAATAGAGATAACTAGGAAATGTGAACGTGACCTAAAGAGTAAGGGGAGTGAGTTAGTGAATTGGAAGCTAAAGAAAAGAAGTTGTTGGGAGAAAAACGATTAACTTGAAAATGAAAAGACCTTCAAGAATTAAAAGTCATGATAAATGCTATATTTATAGATGAGACATTGGACCAAAAATGATGGTGGACTTCTAACCTAAAATTTTAAAATTATGATACATACCTTTAAAACTTACAATTTTATAATTTAGTAAAAAATTCTTTTATTTATTTACCTATTAAACTTAAAGTTGACCTAAATTTTATTTAAGCCAAATTACTTTTTGAACTTTAATTATATACTAGGACTTTATGCCAAATTAATTTTTGAACTTTAATTATATACTTAGGACATAGACCTTTCAACATATTATTTTATCATCACGTAATGTTTAAAAAGTAAAAATAAATAAAATAATGATAAAAAAAGTTTTTATGTTATTTTTAGTTCGGGATTCACATTTGTTTTAACCATTGTTTTGCAATTCACATTTATTGATTCACAATTCACAATTCGTATTTAAGCAATTTTTTATACCAAATTTGCATTTGCTTTAACCCTTGTTTCACAATCACATTTATCTTACTCACAATTCAAATTTAGACAAATAATAAATTTCTTTACCTTTAATTCACAACTCACAATTTGTGTTTTAATCTTTATTCTAAATCGCATTTGCTTTATCCCTTGCTTCATAATTTACTATTATCTTGATTCACAATTCATATGCAGACGATTGTTTTTACCCATAAATCACAATTTGAAATAAATATCAACCAATGTTCGTAATTTACAGTTATATTGATTCATAACCAATTAACCTCGGTTTTGTAATTCATAGTTACATTGATTCGTAATTCATGTTTAGACAATTGCGTTTACCTTTATTTCACAATTAAATTCATAGTTACATGGATTCGTAATTCATGTTTAGACAATTGCGTTTACCTTTATTTCACAATTAAATTCATAGTTACATGGATTCGTAATTCATGTTTAAACAATTGTGTTTACCTTTATTTCACAATTAACAGGTAGACAATTGTTTTCCCCAAATTTAACTCTCGATTCTCAGTTGTTAATCCTTTATTCGCATTTAGGAGTTGTGAATCGCGAATTACAATTTAACTGGTATCCTAAAACAAAAAAATTCAACAAATATCGTTCATTAATCTAATTTTATTTAATTAAAACAAAACCAATAATATTTTTAAATATATTTTTAACTACCATTTAAAAATATAATTTTTTAAACGATTTTTTAAAAAAAATACATGTAACTTTTTATATATAAATAAGAGATATTCAAGCGATTGCATGTACCTCAAAATATATATTAGTTACTCTTCTTTTTATATACCTAATCATCATTGAACTTGGTTTTAAATCACTCTACCACTTTTAGTTGTTTATAAGCAAAAAATCTTACAAAATAAATTTTTTATTTAAAAATTGAAATGCAAAATAACCATTTTTTCAAGTTTATTGAACTTACAATTTTCAATCAAATAATTTGTTGATATAAAAAGAGATATTTTAATTTTTTTAAATCCAATTTATGTTTTTAATAAATTCAATTTTAGTTTTAAAAGTTGGTTTGTGATTTTAACAAGTAATAATCGTGGTATATCATTATTAATCATGGTAAAAACTAAAGTCCAATTGTTTACAGTAGAATCTATAACTAGGAAGATGATTCCCTATTGGCATGTCCTTACTAATCACTCTGATCACCCGCTAGGTAGAATTTGGATTGTTTGGAACCCAAGTGTAATAACTATTTCTAGAGTTTCTCAATCCCCGTAGTTCATCCATTGTTTAGCTAAATGTCACAATTTCGATGCCTCTTTTTGTTTCACCAGCTATTTATGCTTTTAATGAAGCTTCAGAGACAATTAAACTCTGGAATGACTTGTCTACCATATCCATGGTAGATAAGCATATTCCTTGGACATCTCTCGGGGATTTCAATGCCATCCGGCACCCGGATGAGCGTTTAGGTTCCTCTGAAAATTGTAATTTTACTATTGACGAATTTAACAATTGTTGGTTCCGTAGTGAACTAAGCGACCTTAGATCTTCTGGATTCCATTTCACATGGATTAACAAGCAGCCAGAGCATCATATTCTTTCCAAACTTGACAGATTTCTTGTCAACCCTGTTTGGGATGATCTGTTCCCTATGTTCTTTGCCCATTTTGGTTTCCTGCGTACCTCTGGCCACACTGCGGTTACGCTCAACCTTGGTATGCCTCGACAAAAACGGAAAAAGCGTTTCAAATTCTTTAACATGTGGCAAGCTCATCCACAATTTAAAATTTTTGCTTCTACAAACTGGAATAAACTCATAACTTCTTCTGGAATGAGTCTAGTCACTAAAAAACTTTTAAGATTGCAGTCTGAGCTTGTTGGGCTTAACCATAAAGAGTTTAGTGACATTAGCTCCAAAGTCTCGATTACACAAGAAAAATTATTTCAGGCGCAATCTAATCTGGCTATTGATCCGCTTAACCCGATTCTTATCTCGGATGAATGTGAAGCATCTGCTTCTTTAATCTTTCTCAGTCGAGCCGAAGAATCCTTTCTTAAGCAAAAATCTAGAGAAAACTGGATAAAGCTCGGGGATAAAAATACTAAATTTTTTCATAATAGTATTAAGGCCCGGCTTTTCAGAAATAAAATCATTTCTACTAACAATGAGTTTGGAGTTACTGTCTCAACTCCGACCAGTGTGGCCAACATTTTTGTGAGATACTTTGAAAATTCTCTTGGTACGAGACACTCTGATGGTTATCCGGGTCTGGAAACTGTCTCCTCCCTTTTTTTTCTAAAGTTACCCTTTCTGAACAGGAATTGATGATTCGAGAGATCTCTTGTGAAGAGATCAAATCCGCTCTTTTCAGTATTGACATCAATAAATATTCGGGTCCGGATGGTTTCAACTCTTCCTTTTAAAAATCTAATTGGAGCATTGTTGGCCATGACATCTGTAACGATATCCTCAATTTTTTCCGCGCCTCCTCTCGGGACCCCTCTTGGAGTTCCATCTCTATTTCTCTTATCCCGAAAAAGGACTCCCCCTCGGGGCATGCCGACTTTAGACCTATTTCTCTTTATAATGTCCTTTACAAGATTATCTGAAAACATTTAGCCAATAGAATTAAGGATTATTTCCCATATCTTATTGATAATTCCCAATCGACTTTTGTGGCGGGAAGGAATATCTCGGATAATATTCTTTTATCCCAAAAGCTTCTGAGTGGGTACCATTCTAATCACATCAACAAAATGATCGCTCTCAAAATCGACTTAATGAAAGCATTTGATAATTTCAGATGACACCTCATTCTTGATATCCTTGTTGCTATGAATTTCCCCGAGAAGATGATCACCTGGATCATTAAATGTATATCCTCTCCGTCGTATTCTATTAACATTAATGGAGACCCGTATGACAACTTCAAAAGTAGGAAAGGATTGAGACAAGAAGATCCTCTCTCCCCCTTTCTTTTTGTTCTTGACATGCAAGTTCTCTCCAGCATTCTTAAGGAGAAAAGTAAGGATAAGTGGTTTTGTTTCCATTGGAAATGTCAAAAGCTCAAAATCATTAATCTCTGTTTTGCAGATGATCTCATGATTTTCTACCATGGTGATGTTAAGTCCCTCAGTCTTATTAAAGAGGCCCTTGACGAGTTCTATTCCCTTTCTGGTCTAAAATTCAACCCGACGAAAAGTCATATCTTC
This sequence comes from Limnanthes douglasii subsp. nivea, assembly GCA_036936605.1. Taxonomy (NCBI): domain Eukaryota; kingdom Viridiplantae; phylum Streptophyta; class Magnoliopsida; order Brassicales; family Limnanthaceae; genus Limnanthes; species Limnanthes douglasii. The sequence goes on from JAUPFV010000005.1 coordinate 23,609,291, forward strand.
TTTTTGGGTATTGATGATTCCCTTCAAGTAGATCTTCTATCCATCTTGGGATTCCCGGAAGGCTCGCTGCCCGTTAAATACTTAAGAGTCCCCCTTCTCACTAGTCGTCTCACCTACTCGGACTGTCGTCCTCTTCTCCATAAAATTACCTTTCGTATTAATTTTTGGACCTCTAACCATCTTTCGTATACCGGTAGACTTCAGCTAATTAAGTCTGTTTTATTCGCTGGTCAGGTCTATTGGTCTTCTATCTTTATTCTCCCCTCTAGAATTCTCAAAGAACTGTCCCAAAATCTTCATCGTTTTCTTTGGCCGGGTACTGCCATGAAAATCTATGGTGCCACAGTTGCTTGAGCTACGATTACCTTGCCCAATATAGAGGGCGGCCTTGGGATTCTGGACCTAATAATCTGGAATCAGGCGGTTGTCCTAAAGCACCTTTGGTATATAATAAGTAATAATAAAATGGAAAATAAAAAATGGTAATTTTTGGAACCTCCAGATCGGCTCCTTGCCCAATATAGAGGGCGGCCTTGGGATTCTGGACCTAATAATCTGGAATCAGGCGGTTGTCCTAAAGCACCTTTGGTATATAATAAGTAATAATAAAATGGAAAATAAAAAATGGTAATTTTTGGAACCTCCAGATCGACTCCTCTTACTCTTGGATCTTGAGGAAAATTCTTCGTCTTCTCCCTTTGGCTAGTAATTTGTACAGGGTGGCCATCGGAAATGGCTCGAGCACATCCTATAGTGGGTTGGGCCGGGTTAGTCTGGAATAAATTCAATATTCTTCGTCATTCCTTCATTTCTTGGCTCACTATTTTAGGCAAGCTTGCCACCAAAGGCAAGCTTATCAGTTGAGGTTACAATATCCCAACTGATTGTGCCCTATGCAACCATGAATCCGAAACTATCTCTCATCTCCTCTTTGAGTGTAGTTTCGCCCAGAGTATCTGGACTAACGCTAGTAATAAATTAGGTTTCCCCTTTTTGAATATTAGCTGGTAGTCTTGGATTTCTGCAGCGTCAACATGGTCTCAATCTCGTAACTATAGTATTTGGCATGCTTGCTTTGTCGCGGTAATTTACCACGTCTGGAAGGAGAAGAATTCAAGAGTATTTGGTTCCCCTCCGGCCAATGCCTCCATGATGTTTCACCGTATCTTGTTAGATCTACGGTATAGATTCCAAGTCACCAAGACTAGCTGGCCGGTATAATATTTTACTAATTGTTTTTATTTATTGCAGGTCCCGTCTTGGTGAGTGTCGTTCGAATTTTTTTCACTCCATCACGTAGATTCTATTGGAGATGTTCGGCGGCTGTCTCGGAAGACCATTATGTAGAACCAGTACTCTTCTACTTGCTAGACTGGATCTTATTTTTTCTTCTTTGATCTACTTTTACATTATTTCATTTCGTCCCCTGACTTGGTGTGATTGTATTTACTCGGAGTATGCCTTAGTTTTCTTGTATGAATCTTTTTTGAATTAATTTAATGCTTTATTACACAAAAGAAGAGAAAAAAGAAAGAGAAACAATTGTGGCTTTTGATTTATTCCAAGCAATGATGCGTCATTAGCTTAAGTTTGTTTACTAACACAACTTCTAGTTCAGTTCTAGTCAGACTGGTCGCCCTCATGGATTTGACTGCCTTCAACCTATAAACTACCGTCCGAAATACAAATGAGCCACAAACGTAATCGTATGTCGTTTTCGCATAAAAGATTTGCTCGTTAACACCACCTGGTGTTCAGAGAGGTTGGTTTGAGCATGAACTGCCTAATTAGTTTGGTGAGTGCGATATGAGAGGTGATAACAGTGACATGTCAGTTCCGTTTAAAACCGATTTTGTGTTGTTTGGTTTTGTTTATATTAATAGTTATTGCGTTCAGTCACCAATCCCATTTTGTTAGGTTTTGGTTTAATTGTTAATCAGGATTTTAAATATATATTTTTAAGAATTAATTTGTATATGGAAATTTTAGTTGTAGAGGAAAAAACTAATATACTTATATTATAAATAAAATATTTGAAATTTTCATCTGATATTATTTAATTTTTATTTAAATATTTTAAATAGTTTATTAGATATTTTAATATATGTTTTAAAAATTACAAAATAAATTTAGTTGAATGGAGAAAAAGTAATAATATTTATTATAAATAAAATAGTTGAGATATTTTCTTGATAAATATATACTGTCGGAATATTATATACTTATACAACAATTTAAAGAGGTTGGAATTGTCTATATATTCACATATTAGTGGTGCAAACCAAAATAATAAAATAAAATAAAATATATATTTAATTAATAAAAAAAACAATTCAATAACATAATAATAAAAATGTTTGAAACATAAAATTACATAACAAAAATAAAATCATCTTCCATACTTTCCTCAAATTTTTTAAAGACCTTCCACTTCGATCAAAGTTGTCCATTCTAGAAATACATCTGTTGCTTTCTTAGAAAAAACTTTCCTAATTTGGAACCCTTCAGAACTTGACACTCAATATATACACTAACATTTCTCATCTTCTCCTTAAGCAACTAATTTAGTATCATCCCATAACATAAGTGTGGGTCCCAGGAACCCACGCGATCCCTTAAAATATATCTTTAGCACTTGCAGAAATGCACTAAACATTAGTCGAGCTTGTAAAGAACTATGCGAGGAACCCACAAGTCACGCGTTCTAGACTTAGCGATGCCAATAACTAACTTTGTCTTATATTTTTGTAGTACTTCCTACAAAAATAAATCTATAACCTTTTATAGCCAATACTATGAACTCTGTAAAATTTATCGTATCATATTTATTTAATACTAATTTATAAGTTTTGCCGTATCATATTTATTCAAGATTATTTTTAATGTATATATAATATACATTTATATCTATTTAAAAAGTAATATAAATTTATTTTAATATAAATAAATAGATTGATTTAAAAAATAATATAAATTAACTAAAAAATACAATATTTTAGAATAATTGTTCTTTTACTATCAATTACAAAACGCTAACCAGCTTCAAACACTAAGATATTTAGTATGTTTTTATGTTATTAATTCTCGAAATGGAAGATTTGCTACACGTGTTATGTTTTTAAGAATAATATTGGTTGATCTATATTTTTTCTTAAGATAAAGAGTCGTAGAGTTCAATTTAAGAGCAAATAGACGTGCATAAATCATAATTTTTATTTTGCAATGCTAAGTTTAAATTTTATTGTTGGTTGAGTTTTTATGTTTGTCATTATAGGATGCATAGATATTTTAAAACAAATCTTAGATATAAAAGAAGAAATACTAATGTCTCTAATTTAGTTACTGAAGTTAACCGGAGGAGAGACACAAGATAAAAGGACTCACAGAACTTTCTAGGATTATTGTGAATACAAAGAGGCATAAAATTCTCAATTGGGTTTATGAGCTTTTGAAGTTTTCTTTGCTTTTACCTGTAACAATGACGAGTGTTATATGATTTTTCTCAAGTTTGAATTATGTGAATGGGTTGAGAAATAGAATGAGTGATCCATGACTTAATGATTGTTTGGTGACATCTGCTGAAAAAGAGGTATTTACCACGATTAGTAACACAACTATCCTTCAATAGTTTCAAGCTATAAGTAAGGGAATTACAAGTAAAATTAACTTGTATTTATGTTCTTATTTTAGTTTATTTTAATTTTTAGTCACATTTTAGTTTGAGATTTAATGTAAACCATATTTGTTATAACCATTTTTTTCTTATTTTAATTTATTTTGATAAATATATATGCGTTCATTTGATAATAATCATAAGGTCTAGGACACCACTGTGTTTCCAACCTGGCTATGCCACTGTCCCATAAGGTATATAATTTTTACGAAATGAATAATTCATATGTCTGATGATCAAACTTGGTAAATGTATTATTCGTCTCAACATTGTAACACCAGTTACAAATAATTGAAGATTCTTCAAGACTGTATGTTTATTATTTGAAGGAACAAAACAACCATTAACTAATTTAGAGCCAATTTTTAAACTTCTATCAGATTTTTTCTACTAACAGGTGTAGTTCTATAACCAGTTTTCTCATTGCCACTATTGGCTGAGGTATACCATTGTTCAATAATTATATTGTTTTCTCCAATGTCATAGACCAATCATCAGACCTATTCGTTTGAGGATAACTTAAGGATACTAAATCATCACCTAAATGGGATCGTAGCAAACTAAGTTTTTTTTAGGTCAAATGAAAAAATTGTATACCATATACCATTAATTTTTCCACGCATCCCAAGATTTAGTTCATTATCCAACTTTATTTTTGCAGTTGCATAATATCAACGAAGTACCTTAGACCTTATTTAGCTCAACAAAGTCTAAGTACATACACACGTTTATTGTATTTCCACTAGCAACAATAACAACGTCATCGAGGCCATATCGAATTTCTAATTCAAGATCCTCATCTGATTCTTCATGCATTTGCACATCTACATTAGTCATTTTGGCTCTAATATTTCTCAATCTGGATATTTTGCCGATATCTTTTTAAATATATTTTTTCTAACTTTAGGAGCTGTTGAATATAAATAGAGTAGAATGATGATTTGAGAAAATAAGATTTGAAAGATGATTTCACGGTTAGAATGACTAAAAGGATGATTTAAAGAGTATAAGGATGATATGAGTAAATTGGAATAGTATGATGATATTTATAAGAGAAATTAGATTCTAATCGTTATGGCAAATGAACGTCCGTTTTCCATAACAGCTAGTTTGGCTAGTCGCTGGAGCAAAAGAATATCTAATATGTCAGACGAACGTCCTCTTTCCATAAATGGTTAGCTAACGACAAGCTTGTTGGCTAGATCTCGACACTAAACGGGCATCCGTTTGGGGTAAATTGTTTTTAAAGAATAGTCATTATAGGCAAATAGACGTCCGTTTTGTGCAAACAAACGTTTTTTTCCTTTCAGAATGCTATTTATTTTAGGTAGACATTCTCTATAAATAGAGAATAAACTCCTAAATGTATTATTAATCATCACTCAAATCATATCTCAAACAACGTTTTTCTTCCAAATTTGTTTATATAAACTTCAATAATATTTCAAACCAACTGCTATAATATCTCAAACCAACTTCTAGAATCTCTCAAACAAACTTCTATATCTATAATCTTTGAGAAAAGTTCAAAATCGATATACTCAAGTTTGCTTGGTGGTGGTGGTGGACCATTGGTGATTATAAGTGTTTGGTGTACTCTTTCTATTTTTTTATTTGTGTTATTGTTTGATCTTTTTCATATTACTAGCTAGTTTATATTTTTATTTTAATTTTTTAATGATACCAAAAAACAAACAAAAAAATATCCCACATTGCGTACCTCAAGACCTAAATTCTTTTATGTTTCATGATCAAAACGTAAATTAGCATGATTCTTTAGATAATGGTCTAGGAAATCAAACCTTCAAATCAAATTATTCCTATACTAGCAATGGTTCTAGCACTAGTTTTAAGTCTATGAAGAAAATATCTTGGGTATGGGACTACTTAGTAAGAAACATGGAAATGATACAACTATCTGTAAAAAATATGGAAAAGAATATACCTATAATGGTGAAAAAACAAATAACGACACAAAGTGTATGATTACACACTTAATAAAAAGGACACAAAATTATGGATACTTTTAATATTCTTGAAGAAGAGAATCAAAACATAGACCCGAATAACGGTAATGCATTTGTTTTCTGGTAAAAATACATATACGGATGAAACCATGGTAGTCGAGTTGGATGAAAAATGACGGTCAACCTAAGAGTCAAACACATCCCACGTAGCTATATGAGATCAAGAGCTATGGAATATTTAAAAAACAAAAAATAAATAATTAGGGATACATTGCTAAAATTGCCATGGAAAGTTTTTTTGACTATTGCTATAACAATATTTGTTGAATTTGATATTATATGTGTTACTTTACATTGAATTGACCCTAATTGTATACTTCAAATAAAAACTATATATTTTTCAATCTATTGACAATCATAAAGTTATTGTAATCAAAGAAAGTCTTTATCTATTTTCATTTAATTTGATGTTATGGGTGTTATGTGTCGTGTAGTCATTTAAATATTTTACTATAATTTTTTCTACGCAGTGTACTCCTAACATTCATATGGTCCTTTTTTGTATTACTAATATGGCTATGCATATAAAGAAAAATAGGGATAATCATGTATGTTGCAAAGTGGTACCCGTTAGGGGAGCAAAATTTGAAAGTATTTTCATTCCATCCCACACTTTTATGCTATTGGGTGCATTTTTTATTATCTTAAAAAAATGGAAGAGTTTATCAATTTTGTTAAGCTATTTTAGGTAAATATCAAACTTGTTAATGGATCATATGATTACAAAAAATATTGTTTAGAAATTGACATTTATTTTTATGACATGTAAGATAGTTATATTGGGGAAACATGAAAAACGATTTTGCCAGATCTTCAAATTTAGCGGATATTAGTAGTAAAAGGGAGAGAATACAAATTATGGGTCAAAATAATTAAATGGAAATTCATTGTAAAGTCGAACTACGAGAAAAAAAACTTCACAATAATGAACCGATCCAATATTTCAAACCGAATACGAGATAAATATGTACAAAAATAAGAAACCTATTGCTATCTTAAGATGGTGGATGTCCACAAAACAAATGTTTTTTTTTCAGGTTAGCTAAATAATTCCTTTTTATACCTATGTCCATAGTGGGAAGTGAATATGCGTTTAGTGTGACCAAACTAAAATACACAATTAAACGAACAAGGCCGACTAGCGATGCACTTGAAATATGTGTTTCAGTCAAGGGCGGGTCAACGAATGCCTATATGATGCAATATATGAAATGTGAAATGGAAAAGAATCAAACGAACATATTAGATGAACTAAGTGATATTAAACAAGATAATGATGATGCAACTGTTGAGAGACGTGAGGATGAAGAATGACTTAAATTATAAGAGGATATTCCAGATGAAGAACATGTGTAATAGAATTTTATTAGTGAATTTGTAATAAGATAGTTCAATTTGAGAACATTTGCACAAATCATCGCCTGTAAGAGTATAAACTGTGAAAGACTTAAATCAATAAAATTTATTTTTAATTATTCAATCTCATAATGCAGCAACACTCAATTATACACTTATACTATAATTAAACTATACTACAAACCAATATTTATCACAATTTCTTTTACCACTTATAAAATAAACAAATTATAATAACTTATATTATAATAAAAATATAACAACACTTGTACTACTTACAATCAAACGATAATAATCAAAATATAATAATAAAACTATAATACCCTTATATTACTTTTACATTATAAGTTATAAATTATATAATCAAATAGTTTAGTTTATAACAATTTGTTTATAACAATATAACACTTGTACTCAATGTATTATAAAAATATTAGAAAATTGATTTTTTCTTAAATATTGAAAACTCGGCTCTTAAAAATGCACCACATTATAAGGAACGTAAAATGAAAATTATCACGAGTTTTGGACGAGTAAAAAAAACAAATTTTTCATGTTACCATAATTTATTGTTATTGTGACACTGATAAGACCTACATTATATCGTGATTTACCATGACCGCGACGGAACATGATGATGAGCTTAACAAGACGAAAAACCCGTCATGTATAGATGGACTATGTTTTATCGTTCCCGTGAGAGTACCATGATTGTAATATTGAAAGAGAAAAACAAAGAAATCAACGAAGGTTTTTATTTTTAGAAATATAGGATTACATAGAGTTTATTTTACTATTTCCAGATAACATATATGGGTTTATGGGCCTAATATCTCTAACACAAATGTTGAAAGAGAGAAGCAAAGAAAGCAAGTATGATTTTATTATTCAGAAAGATAATATTACATAAAGTTTAAGCCACTATTTATATATAACACGTATGAGCTAATGGGCCTAATATCTCTAACATTTTCCCTCAAATTTATAGTGCAATACTAATAAGCATTGACAGTTTGTCACAAAGAAAGTAAAACCGCGATATCTACTGAGCTTTCTTGAATATACTAGCAACATGCAAAACTAATGGAACATATAAATGGAGATGGTGCCAAGCTGAAGATGATGACAAGTAAAGTGACAATCAATTTTAATATGCTTCATCATGAAAAAACAAATCTTTTCAATCTATATAACACTTTTGTCATCACAATGTAAGTAAGTGGGCTTAGTAATGTTAAACTCATATCCGCAAGAAGCCACTGTAACCAAACAATCTCACATGCAGTCAGTGCTATAAACTTATACTCAGCCTTAGGAGACGATCTAGAAACAACATCTTGTTTCTTGATTTTTCGTTAGATTAATGAATCTTCAAAGAAAAAATAAAAACCAATAGTGGATTTTTGGTCACGAGGATCAATATCCCAATAAGAATCATTATAGACACGTAGTTCAAGTGAAAAAGTAGAAAGAACCAAAATGTTCTGGAACTGAGTGCCATGGAGATATCTAAGTATATGAAAAATAACTCCCCAATGGTTAAAATTATGAGCAATAAAAAACTAACTAACCACATGAACATCTTGAGGTATATCTGATATAATAACTATAAGATAAACCAAGCTCTCCATAAAAGTATGAAATATAGCCGGGTCTTATAAATGAACATTATTAGTTGGAGAATATCGAGCATTGATTTCAAAATGGGTGTACGCCATCATATTATCAGAAACTCGTGCTCGCTTAAATAAATCAAATATATATTTTATCTTAGAAATGATATAACCTTTCTCATACTATGCCACCTTAATGCCTAAAAAACAACTTAACCGTCACAAGTCTTTCGTTGCAAACTAAAGAGCCAAATCATTTTAGTGCCTCAATGCCATCAATATCATCACATGTAAGGATCATATTAGGGGCGAGATTCGGTCGGTTCAGTCGGTTTTTTTAAATTTTTAAACCAAACCGAAATAATTTGGTTTGTATATTATTAAACCGATTTAGTAATAAAAAAATCAGTTTTTTTGGTTTCGGTTTCGGTCAGTTTCTGTCGGTTTTTCGGTTTTAACAGAGGTGCGGTTCGGTGCGGCAAATCAAGCGCAGCAGCGATGATAGATCATTAATGCCATCTTTTTTATCCGAAACAGACAAATTAATCAATCAAAGTAATGTTGTATCGATTCAGCTCAATTAACTAAATAAACTCATGCTGACAATCTTATATAGCTACAGAAATTTGCTGACAGTGTTATAACTAGAGCTGGCTATCGAGCTGCTATGGGCTAGATATTTAACGCTAAGCATGCAAAATTCTTGTTCGCGTTGCTCAAACTCTATTTGGGTTTATACAATTGGTTTGAAATTCAACTACCAACAAATTTCAGACCGAAATCCAAACATTTGGTTTGAAATGTCGCAATGCTTGTTTGAAAAGACTAATAATATTTATTAGAGTTATAATCCAAGCTGATTTATAAACATACCCAAACTTCTATTTGATATTTTTGTGTTTGAATAGTAAAATTTATATGAGCTAATCCAATTTCAAGCTCGAGCTGAACTTCGAGCCTCAACTTTCACCTGTTTCAGCTCGAAGCTCGACCCTTTAGGTATCTGTCTCAGCTCGTTCACAGCCCTAGTTGTAAACAGTGCTAACAATCCCTTTGTTAAGTCTAACATGCGCTTATAAAAGCAAAAGATTAAAAGGTAAATGAAATTATAATTTGAATGAACTAGTAAACACGTTATATTAACTGGTAACAAGTACAATCAAACACCCTATGTGAATATGTGATGGTCATAAGGCATTAATGATGTCTAATCCACTGTTGGAAAGACGAAAAACCTCAAAAAAATACGACTTTAAAACAAATAACTTCTCAAAGATGGAAAAAACTATTTCTGCATTATTTATGTTCCCAAAGATTGATTTCTCAGTGATGAGCCTTTGCTTTTGCTTCAGCCTTTGCATGCGATATGGCCTTTGCCTGCAAGAGAAAATAAATCAGAAGCAATACTTAAGTCAACGTTCCTTAAAAAGATGCAAGCTAAAAGAAAAAACAGTCAATTGAACCACAATTTATTTTACAAATAACACTGCATATTGTTGTAATCTCATAGTAGATGGTCTAACAAGACAACGGCCAGAAGAGACTAAGAATGGCTTCAAACTAAAGCGACTTAAAATGAAAAATGATCAAGATTTGTACAAAGTTTACCACCTAGTATGCATTTCATGTTGTCTGCGGACCAACGGAGGAAGAAAACATAAGAAAATAGAGTACATTGAGTTACATCTTCGGTCCCCAATCACAACATAGCAATTACGAACAAACTATTGCTGGAAATAACATCAGTTGAGTTCTACCAACAAAAATTATATACCTAATACAAGAAAAGGAATACCAATTTCAACCAACAAGGATCTATCACCCGAAATAGCATCAGTTCAGTTCCACCAACAAAAAATATATACCTAATAAAGGAAAAGGGCAACCAATCTCAACCAAGGAGGATCTATCCCCGGAAATAACATCACTTCTTAGCATAAAGCTGAAAATTTTCGAACTATATCATCACAATAGAGTATTTCTAATCTCCTTTCAAGCATTATAGTAAGTAGCATTTAGATTGACAATGACCTATTCTGAGGAGATACATTTGACTTTTGTCAGCAAATGTTACATCCCAATAGCAGGAGCCAAGAACTTAAGCTTCAAACGGACGAAGTAATCTAATTAAGTATGTATTTGTATAATTGTCTTACATTGGCAGGAAAATCAAAACGAGTTCCCCAGACCACACACAAGTTAGGTAAACTTAGTTTGCAGAAATGACTACGCAAAATTCATCAAGACTGCTTCATTATTACATATAATAGATAAATTGTCGTCATCAACCATATATATACTATACTAGTACCATACAACACTATGTCGACTTTAAAATTCTGTTTTGTGCCTCCCAATCACCAAAAAGGTTTTTGTATATACTTCAATTCTATATGCATCTAACAGTGGTACTGTGGTAGTAATACAGGCATGTAAAATTGTAAGATATACAATTCATTATGAACCATCAGATGTAAGCATAACTAGATAGAGGTCCAGAAAGAAGATTTCTTTACCAGGACCGGGAATCCCACAACGATGGCTCCAGCAGCACTAACAAACGACGACTCCAATGACGGAGATTGTAGCCCAGGTGAAGAGTGCAGACGCGACAAAAGGGGTACAAGCAAACAAAAGGCGCTCACGGGCGAGAACGATGGATGGGTTTTCAATTTGAATCCACATAAAATGAAGGGAAGCCCAACCACCAATGAGGAAGTTAGTGAAGGAGCAGAGGAAGGTAGCAAGAAGGCCTAGAGGAATGGAATTGAATGAGGCTAGCCAACAGGCTCTGGTAGTGGTTGGCAATTTGGAATTCGAGACGAAAGAGAAACAAGAAAAAAATGTTACAGCCAGGATTCGTACCCTAGACAGGCTATAATAAAAGATCTTAAGTTATAAGTGTACAACCACTAGGCCAAAGGTGGAGATAGTTCTTATATCAAATACGGTATACATATTAACATATACAATATATTCTCTAGATTCGGTCGGTTCGGTTCAAATCGGTCGGTTAAACCGTACAACCCGAAAATCGACCGAATTAAATTCGGTTTAAGAAATTAAAACCGAAACCTAAATCTAGTTTTAAAAAACCGACCAAACCGACCCATTTTGGTTTGGTTCGGTCGGTCGGTTCGGTTTATTTCGGTTTTTGTTCACCCCTAGATCATATCATTTACAAATAGGGACACAATAATTCTTTATGCACTCGTACATCTGATCAATAACGCCAGATCGTGACTACTAGCATGAAAACCAAGTGAAGTAATAACTATAGAAAATTTCTCATACCAAACATTAAGAGCTTGTTTGAGACCATTTAACACTTTCCTAAATTTAATATTTTTCACCTAGTCAGTGAGAAATACTCGAAGGAGGATTCATGTAGACCTCCTCATGAAGAGCATCAAATAAAAACGCATTTTTGACATCTAGTTGGAAGATATTCCATTGGTGAACGGATGCAACCGCTATAAGAGTCCGAACGGTCATCATTTTCGCCATTAAAGAAAAAGTATCCGCATAATCTGTATCATACTTATGAAAATATACTTTTTCTACAAAACGAGCCTTATATGTTTCAACCCACCATTAAATTTTGTTTTATTTTAAAAACTGGATGATAACTAATTATATGTTTATTGGTTCGAGATTCAACCATATCTCATATATGAGTCTAATAAAGAGCAGTTGGTTATTTGGACATAACATTTTACCAATGAGGATCACAAACAACTTATTTAAACAACCAAGGCTCATATAAATCATGTATGTTTGCTATGAATGAAGAAAACATACATGAGTAAAAGCATAAGCAAAATTTTGTAGTTTGATAGACTTACTTGTATGAGTACATCTCTTAAGAGGTGGAAAATCTGTTTTTTTAACATAGGAAGAAGTTGACTAAGGAATTCATAGAGTATAAATAATATTAATTGCTATTGATATCTCATGAGCTGTTACATCAATACCAATGGATGTATCACTATTAGTTCTAAAAGCATCAATAACCTGATGTTTTGTCTTTGTTACGTCACATGATTTTGTCCAAACCAAATAAAACAGGATATACTCAAGAAATATGACATGTCGAGATACATATAGCTTATGATCAGTGGAATACATACAACGATAATCTTTCTGTCTAACACCATAACTCATAAAAACAGATGTAACTGTTTTATGACCCAATTTGTTGCGTTTAACGTGATGACAATAGACAAAAATGTACATTTAACACTCGTGAGGAAGATTAATTTGGGGATTGTTCATATAACAATAGTAAATTCAACATATAAAAGCAAAGAACGAGCAGTCTTAACAAAGTGACGATTTTTTTATTTCTGCAGCACCATTTTACTAAGGGGTGTCAGTACAAGATGATTGATGTATGGTACCATCAGGTTCAAGTAACTAAGTAAAATTATTGGAGCTATATCCACCGTCTAAGTCACATCTAAAGCATTTTATCACAACATAGTGTTGAGTCTTAACAAGTGCTCTAAATTCTCTATAAATTCTAAAGAAAGCTCACATTTGTTTAATAAGATAAACCCATATGTATTGAGTATAATCATCAATAAAAGATACATCATAGGATGAACCACCATTTGTAGAGACATGAGAAGAACCCCAGATATTAGAATGGATAATATAAAAAGGAATAATAAAAGAAGAAACACTTTTATTAAATGGTAAAACAATATTTTCTCCTAGTTTACAACCACTACAATCAGAGATATTACAAGGGTTTAACTGACCTAAAACACCCGTAGAGACTAAAAACTTGAAGGGTAACGCAACTACATGTCCCAAACATGAATGCCAAAGATAAAATTTAGATGAAAAAAGACTCAAAGAAAAAGTAGACAACTCAACACTAGAAGTTGTAACATTAATGACTTTGAGTTCATCCAAAACATAGAGTTTTCCCATTCTACGACCTACCCTAACCATTTTATGAGTATGTTGATTATGTATGACATAAACATAATCATAAAATAAGACACAATGACTAGATTTAAATAATGGATAGATCGAAACAAGATTCAAGGCAAGGTTTGGAACGTAGTAAACATCAGGGAGCGAGATCTGATGAATATAAATTGAACCAACACCCTATACTGAAATAGATGTAACACTCACATAGAAGAAAAATATGGAAGAAATAGGAGACAAGAAAATAAAGTATGATATGTAATGTGACATATGATGGGATACACCAGAATATAAAATCTACAAATATGTATGAATACCTATAGTCAAAGACGATGATAGATCCGTGTGAGACATTGATGTAGATGTGGAAGTAAGATTAGAAGTATAAAACTGTATAAACGATACCATAATCTGAGGGTCTAATGCCAAAAGTGGCGCGGTGCTATCAATATCTCATAATATTAAAGTAGCAACAGTAAACTATGGATGATGAAATTGCCGGGGAGGACAAATAGATTGTTGCTGATATGATTATTTCCGAAAAAGACGTTGTTGAGGGGGTCACTACTATTTTGATTTTAGTAATGGGCATTGAGTCTTCCAATGATTCTTCTGATTATAAAGCACACTCATCAAAGGTTACACTTGCTCCACCGGGTATTTTTCTAGACTGATTTGGATTAAGGGGTCATTATGGGACAACAAACAAAGTTGGAATAATTAGTCACTTTGAACCCTTTGTCAACCTGAGACTTGATTATGGTCTCTTCTACAGTAAGCTCATGTAGTAATGAATCTGAAGAGGAGATTGATTGAGAATTTTTCCATGCAATCCTTCAAACTCAGCACGTAAGGCTATAAAATAAGAAACAATCTTTGTTCTTCCGTTCTAGCAACATAGGGTTTGAACATTTTTGATTTTGCATATTCTGAAAGAGCTAATTGACCCCACAAATAGAACATGACAAGAGAAAAATCAGAAATACTCATATCACTTTGTTGTAAAGCACAAATATCATACTTTAATTGGTATTGTCGAGCAGAATGAGACTGAGTATACAATCTTTTCAAATGATCACAAACCTCTTTTGTTGTTTCATACTTAGCCAATTAGGTACCAATCGATTGAGTTATAAACTTATTAATCCACGTAATAATATTAGCTTTATCGGGTTCCAACATATCAAGCAACATAACATACTTCTCAACATTAGTTTTATTAGTAGATGGAAGTTTTGTACTCGAAGCATATCTCTTGCCACAATTTTTCTTCCCATGATTTATCTCCACTAAACAAAGTTTTTCCCATTAAGTAGGGAACTAATCGACTATAGGAAGTAATCTTTTCCTGTCATATTTTCCATAATAATCCACATGTGCTAAACGAATTGAATCAACAAACAATCCAAAGCGAATAGAATACCCAATCGAAACAAACAATCCAAAGCGAACAAAATTCTCAATAAAAAACAAATATACGATCGAAAACAACAACCCAAAACGAACATAATACTCAAACGAAAGCAAATCCAAAACAAAAACAAACCATCCAAATTCAATCCACAAAACGGAAAGTGAACTACGTTTTCCCAGCCAAATCAATCAAACAAACAACGTTCTTAAACCATGTTGATTTTTTTTTAAGAAAGTGACTAACTTTTTTTGTACTATAAAAAAAATAAAATTACATCAAATTTAACCCCTAGTTACAAAGACCTCTAATATCTCTAACACAAATGTTAAAAATAAAAAACTAAACTAATTATTTATTTAAAAAATAAAACTGCATAAAATTTTAACCGTTATTTATAAATAAAAGATACGAAATATCTCCAGCACACCATTTTAATGTGAGACGGGATCGATGGAAGTCCCGACAACTGTCACCATCTTAATACCCCATTGGTCCCCTTCTTAAATTTAACACGACCATACAAAATTGGCTATTTATGTACAAAAGAATGGACGGGAGTAAAACGGATATCTCACGTAATATAGAGTGAGATTTTTCTTAAAATTAATTAATTTTTTATATGTTTTATTTTTTTTATTTTTAATTAGATTGCGTTTGTGTTTTTCTTTAAACACATTTTATCACGTTTTTAGATGAAATTACGTTATTTTTAATAAACAAAAATTATATTATTCTCTTTAATAAAAATGTTTAAATTTATCATTATCAAATAAAAAGCACCCTAACATTTTTATTTTATAATTATATTTTAATTAATAAAATATATTTAATTATTAAAATTACGTAAATTTAATAATTCATTTTTACTTTCAATTAATATTGATAATTGTGTAAATACGCTGACCAGTTTATATGAATCCATCAATAACTTAAGTATTTAAAGTTTAAAAGATTTAGTAAAATAATATACTACAATATAATATCTAAATATTTTTTAAAAATAGTACTAAACATTCATATTCAGAATATTATCTCATAAATATCTTTCATAAAATATTTTTATAGATTAAATGGGCACGAATGAAGTTTTACCAACAAAATATGGTTTTTATTACCTACAAGGCTACACAAAGTATAAAGGTAATCAACAATTTGCTTTGCTAAAATTGTCATTTATTGACAATTTTTACCTCAATTGATCATTTGTCAAAATATTCATGATTTAATAAAATGCGAATAAAATTGGCTCATTGGATTTTTAGTGTATTTATTATCGTATGTTACACTTATTGGGGGTCGAATTTTATTTTTTGAATAATTTTTCATATATTTTATTTGTAAGTGTTACATTTGTCTTTGTTGAATTTTATTATCGAATAATTAAATTTAATACATTTGATTTGCACGTGTTACATTTGTTATTGTTTTTAATTATTAAATAATTATTTCTTTTAATCTATTTTTTTAGAGGGAAACCGCAGCCGATACTCCGAGTGCAATGAGTGCGCACAGGGTAAACCCTCAGTCTTTTAGTCTATTTTCTTTACACTTTAAGGAGGATTGTTTTTTTTTTTGGTATAACGTGGATTTCATTTCATTTGAAGATATTACAACAACAAACTTAAACAAAAAACCAACCAATGTACGAACTTCATAAATAAATTACATAAGCTAAAAACTAATAATATGATCATTCAGAGTTATTCTCATTCTCAAAAAAGATTTAATATGTCATGGCCTCACAAATACTTATTACCATATGGCTAATGGATTGATCAAGTTTCCATTAATGTATCGTAATATTTCTTCACCCACATTTTTAATGTCTACTATAGTAAGTTAGATCGATAACATGATGCATAACTAGTGCTTTTACCTTTGTAAATATTTTTTCATATTCGTTTTTATACGTGAAATGAAGGGTGGATGCTATGAACTATACCATATAATTGATATATTTTTCAAAAATCCGCATTAAAATCAACCAGATTACATAAAATGCTTTATGAACGCGACAACCACTCTTAATAAGTAACTATGTTTAAATTGGTTCCAAACCATAAGATATTTTTTAGAGTATGAGCTCTAGGTCTATATTGAGTCTCAAGTTCAAGTTACTTCTAACTAATCTTATACTTATAATATTTTTGGGATAATATAATATTTAATTACAAATGTAAAAATGACATACGGTGTAAAAATATACTTATTTCGACACAATATGTGTGATGTAAAAAAAGAATGATTATGTCAACTATGGGTGGAACTAGGGTTGTAAATTCAAGCCTACTTCTACAAACAAAGTAACATAATCTGGATATGTAAAGCAAGCCTAATTTCATGATACGTTGATAGTAATAGGCTATGTAAATACAAGCTTAGTTCTGCCATCTATTGGCGGACATAGGCTTGTCAATGCAAGCCTAGTTCATCTTAGATGCCAAAATTTACTATTTATAACTAAAACAATTAGTTATGATATTCACTGCTAGGAAGATGAGGTCATATTTTCAAGCACAATATATTATTATCCAAACTAATTTCCTTCTAAAGAAAATCTAATGATAAAAATCAAATATATTTGGTCCTCTAAACAAATGTCGTGGCACGAACAATTTTTTTAACAAGGTTTTATGTAGAGAGACCATTACCTTTGGATCACAACCCTAAACCAACGAGAATGGTCCAAAATTATGGTGGATCCAATAGTCCGAGCTCTGACACATAAATACAACTAACATCTCCTTCAGAAGAAACTTTATATTGAACTATTAATTTTAGAGTTTGGCTATTCAATAATGAGGTGAACATGAGACTATAACGGGCCTGCAACTCGTTTATATCTATAGAGCTCGAGGTTAAAAATCCAAATTGACTCATAGTTCATGATAAATCATGCCCTATGCCAAGCTAAAGCAAAAAGGAACAATCGCATATGATATTTGAGGGAACACCGTCACAAGGAAACTTTACGTGAACATGTCATGTACAAACAAGTTCTACTACTCATTAATATTTATTCGATTCAGCATCATGGGTGATCATATATGAGAAACTATAAACATCACAACTTATCATTACCTCTCGTAAGAACATAACTGAAACGATGCTTATAAAATGAATAACGCACGGGATCACGATCAACTATCCAAAATTGATGTGATTGCTTCATCAATCTGTGATAATTCAACATCATGAGTGATCATATAGAAGAAACCAACAACAACAAAACTTTTAGAGCCTATCATATGAACTAAAATATCTAAAATTATATCAAAGAAGGCACGCACAAAGCGTTCGACTATCGAGCCTACTCGATAAATAAATCTTAACAACAGATAAAGTTGAAGCCCGTAAAAATTTGTTCAAAAATTTATGTATGACTGACATAAGAATTATACAAATGGACTGTCACTAGACCTCTTATATATTATTTGGGATAAATCATTTTTAACTATGGAAGAACTTTACGAATGTAAAGATTATGCACACTATGACTGCAAGATATTACATGGACTCCTCATCCTTACAGGGTACTTATGGCCAACCATTTTATAAGATTAAAAATCTATGGTTATATGCTATGATACATGTCATTTCTTTTCTAAATGAATTGCGTTGTTCCTTTGAGTTGATACCAGAGTCCATTCCGTTCGACATGTGGGGTTTATATTATACTGGACCCATACCAAAAGCTAGTAATTTCTCTAAATATATAGAGGTGGAAAATCTAGCTAAAATTCAGTAAATAAAGTCATCAATTTTATCAAGATAAATATATTATGCATGTTTGTGATAACTTGGATTATCACAAATGATAACAATCTACAACTTCACAACACTCGTCTAACACGTTTTTGCCAAACCTAAAATATAAAATAATATTTATAAACACCATTCCACCCTCAAACAAACGTGAATTGTAAGTAACAAACAAAACTATCTTGAAGATAATATGCATGTTCTTGAACATGTCCTCGAGAATTCGTAGACATGCCAAACCATTTAATACAACAACGTAGTTGAAATCTCATTCATAATACTTTTAGGAATATAAGTCATAGTCCCAACATATACAATATTACCTTCCTTTTGAATTGCTAATTATGATGAAGGAACAAATACTAAGAGCCACACGGTTGAACTTTACTGAATAATAAAAAAGATAAAGTCTCACCGACATAGCAATTACAAAATACATCAAGAGATACACCAATGATAGAAAGTACTGAACTCTTACAGGAATTTAAAGAAAGTGAAATAGTTGATCATCGAGAAGATTTATATTTATCAGAGTCAACATAAAAAAAAATTGAGGATTTGGTGTTAGATAATGGAAATATGGTAAAAATTGGTTGTCGTTTAGATGGAAATTTTAAAATATAGTTGACAACATGTTTGATGATGAATATTAATTTTTTCATGTGGGGTATATCAGATATTACATGGTGTAAGTAGGTCAATCATATGGTATTAATTAGGCGTTGATAGAAGGTTGAGACCAATTAGACAAAATTTCAAAAATTAACAGGTCGTTTGACGATATTATCAAGGTTTATTATTAAAACAACATATATATGTAATTTGTTTTCTGATATTTTGAAATGAGCGAAGAATTTGTTTTGTGATGATAAGTGTATGAGGGGTTTTTAATGAGTAAAATGAGTATTTTACTTCACCATAGATTATATCAACGTCAAAATTAAAAGAGTCTTTATATTTGTATCTGTGAGTTTCAATTTTTTTCGTTAGTGTTGTTCTCACAAGAGAATACAATAGAGTTCAAAGACCAATTTATCACGCGAGCAAGACATTGGTTGATGTTAAAACTATATATTTGAATTTGGAGGGTTTAGCTCTTTAGTTAGTTGTACCCGCGCGGAGAATACGCTCGTATTTTCAAGCTCATGTGATAATTACGTGAAC
The DNA here is from genome assembly GCA_036936605.1 of Limnanthes douglasii subsp. nivea. Taxonomy (NCBI): domain Eukaryota; kingdom Viridiplantae; phylum Streptophyta; class Magnoliopsida; order Brassicales; family Limnanthaceae; genus Limnanthes; species Limnanthes douglasii. The sequence goes on from JAUPFV010000005.1 coordinate 23,629,241, forward strand.
GTCTTTTAAAAAAATGCTAAATAAATAAGATGTATCAGGATGGTCTACAATATTAAAACGCATTTATATATAATATCATCAATATTGAGGATGAGGTTGTTGTTTCTTTAACCAATTAAATCATCTTTATCTTGAGAAGTATAATCTTCTGAAAAAGTTTTCATTGATAGAAAATTTGGTGTTAACATGTTTTGGACGTTGCTATTCAAGAATAGAATTTAAGTATGGCCAAACGATGATGTTAAGATTATGGAGAATCAAAGACGAAGAAATTTTGATTAACATTACTCTATCATGACTCTAGATATAGTCAAAACTTCAATAGTATTTTGTAATTTCCTTTTTAGCTATTTTTTAATTTTCTCAGTGTTAATTTTTTCTCTTTGGTAGAAATTTTAATGTCTTTTTTAGCTTCTAAAATGATTTTTTTAATTTCTGGTTAGATGTTTCAAGCTTATTAACCAAATTAAATTTGATTTATCATCATTTTAAAACTTCAATTAAGCTTTTTATTTTTTCTTCTTGTTTTTTCAAAGAATAAATTTTGTTGTTAAGTTTTGAGTTCTTTTATTTTAATAATAGTGTTAATTCCATGAATTCAATAGTGTGGGTAGATTGTTTGTCCATAACATCTATATCACCAGGAGATAAGTTTATACTAGCTAGAATCGCAGATTTGAAACAACTCTACAAAGGATAACAAAATGAATAAATTAGTATGTTGTTATAAAGATTATTTTTTATAAATATGTATATAGAGTTTAACCACTAAAGTAATTTCATTTGATGTTGGTAAAGATCATTTCTGGATGGAGAAGATGATTATGAAAATGGACACCGATGAATTTGGGGTCTAAGCTTGACAGCAATCCTATACACGCGATAGAAGATTGTAGTGCGTAGGATCAACGTTAGAAGGAGTAGGAAATTGACTACTTTTAGTTTTTTAAAAAATGATTTTTTGAAATTTGAACTTTAAATGGGAATGATCTTTGTTGCTGATGATTGCAGGGATACTTTTTCTAACATAAGGGTTTTAGTAATTGATGGGATAGTTTTTTTTCTTATATGATAGTTCATTGTCGAATATTTTTCTCTTACGAATATGCTTTCGAAATTTGATGGTTAGCGCACGTTTTTTATGATTAGTTTTAGGGATATAAAGTTCTATATCTGATTTGGGCACATGTCCAAGCTGAATGTTCGCGAGATTGACCAAATAAGTTTTATTTTCTATTGGAGCGTTGGTGGAAATGTTGATTATTTTACCGCTTTTACCAATATATATCTCTTCCAACAACTAGAGTCCAGACTGAAATAAATTCTCTCGTGTGAATAAACTATGGTATTGATACTTATAAACATGATAAGCAGATATTAATATTAAGAGTGTAATAAGAATGTTATTATTAGATGCTTTGTGTTTCCAACATTTGGATAACGTGCGAGGAAAATGATATATGATAAGTATATTTTAGAAAAAAGGTAGACACAAAATATAATTAAAATACGAAAGGTGAACACACTTTTTTACGTCCATATTCTTTTGGTTTGATCAACATCTTCAGATGATCTTGATTCTCAATTGCCACTAACATAAGAAGAACCTTAATTTTCATGAATAATCAAACGATGAAACTTCAACTATAGTATGATGTTTTTCCGTCGTGAGATAATAAAAATAAGATTGACATACTTTATTAAATTTACACTATGAAAATATTCATAGGATTTTCCGGCATGAAAACCAAAGTGGAAAAATTGGAGAAGAGCGTGACCAAAAGATGTAGTAAATACGTAATAGAGAAACATAATAACTCTGAAGTCTTGTATGAAACAAGAGAATGAATGTTTTTGTTGATGATAATTCGAAACAGAACCAAATATATACTCGACTAAAAAATGTTTTTTTAACGGTCAAACCAATTAACTATCCAAAATGATTGATTTTAAAATTGAAATAACAATAATATTTTTCTAAAAATTCAAAGTTCAAATAAATTTTTTCAGAATAGCCATACTATTCAAAAAAATAAAATTAGCTTGTCAGCTTAACCATTTCCAAGGGCTCTGCCCCTTGAAACCACAATTGTTCAAGAGAACTCCAGACAAGAGATTCTTTCGAATCCCGAGAACATACCATATATTGTTCAATAATATATATTTTCCACAAGTAAAAAGTAGTTTAACATGTCTTAACCCTTTGATTAGTTCAGTTGCAATATTTTTTAATCTTTAGTGTAGATCCATCTTTAATTAGTTTTGAATCAGCAAACAATAAACGGTTACATATATGACTTGTTACTCCCGAACCAATCTACAATGCAACATTATCATCGTGCACAAAATATGTTTTAATGACTCATAATTCTGATGATAATTATAATTTTGAACTATAATCTCATCGTGTTGCTTTTATGGATCCTTAGACCCAATTGGACCAACAATTCTTGCTGTTACTAACCCAAAAATCATTCCTGCAATGAACAGGTTTTCCACACATCCAACATGTCAACTTAGGCTTTTTGTTGGAATAATTACTGTTGTTTCCCATAAACTTTATTTAATTGTCTTTTTTGTGTGTGTGTTTGCAATCTTAGAGAATCCACTGTTGTAAGTCACTTTCACATAATGGTTTCCTACTTGGTTATTAACTTTAGGATTATTGATTTCTTTATTAGGCCTTATAGACTCTTCAATCTTAAGATGACTAATAAGTTAAACTAGAGTTATCTCACTATTGTTATGTTTTAGAGTGTATTTAAAATCTTTTCATAATGGTGATAGTTTGTCTATAATACTAGACCCCGGAAGATATGCATTCATTTTCATGTTATGTTGAACAAACTCACCCATAATTCTTAGCAATTCATTGTATTGTTCTGTGACCGGTCTAAAATCAACCGACTTATAATTGATAAAAGTTACTAACCATAAACTTTTCATTAGAAGAATTTGTGGCCATACACTGAGATTCAAATGAATCTCACAGCTCATTTACGGACTCAATATTTTTGTATACATCAAATAGAAGATCATATATATCTTTTAAAATGTGGTCCTTTAATCCCAGCAAGGGGTACCGCTAATCACAATATCATCTAGCAAATGTACATTCAGTAATATCCGACTTAATTGATATAATATCATGATTACAATGGTCGGCTTGGAAATTACACTAAAATTACTAACAACAAAAGAAATATCAAAGATAAAAACTTTGAAAGAAGTCAAAAGTGATATGAAAGTAGGATTTTAAGGACTAAATTGTAAATAATATAAGTTTAAGGACTGAACTGTAAACAACGTATGTTCAAAAAAAATTGTGACTATGTAATATTGTTAAGGACTAAGGGTAATTAGTCCTCTTTTGTACCGATTTCAATTTAAGGCTAAGTCTTGGCTCCTCTATATAAAGGGCAAGACCAACCTAATAAAGGGGTTGAACACTTTTTCTACTCAACTCATTTGTACTTAGACTTTCTCTCTCTAAAACTCTCTATCTTTTTCTCTCTCTAGAATTCGCATATTATAATTTCTTAAGGAAACACTTTTAATATATGAACTCAACAAATTGCGACTCCACTGGGAAAGAATTAAGAATCAATGACTTAATCTGTTCGACTTTAATACGATCTTGTTGTTTTTTTGTTCAAATCTATAAAATGAATCCTGAAAACAATCCATCTTTCGATCGGTGATGGAAACTTTAAAAGATGACTTGCAAAGAGACAAAAATAGACTGGATGGATCATCTTCGATCCAAACTCAGTCAAACATTGAGATGCGTATGAATCAGCTTTTAGACAAAATAAATGCATTAAACTAAAAATATGAACAAAGAGAACAAGAAATAACTTGGCGAAGCTCAAATCCGAGGTGGGACAAGAGAATGAAAAGACTGAAATGGGAGATCAATCTAATCGGTCCTGTGCCGAACGGCGAGCTAAAAGTAAACATAAAAAAGCGCACTTCGTATCTCCTAAAGAACACTATTCCTCTCGCAAGGGGGAAAAATAAGTAAAAATATATAATTTTCTAGTGATGAAGAGGTAGAAAGCTCTGTTTCGGATTTTAAAAAATACAGGGGTTCTTCGAAATAGGAATGAGACAGAGAGAAATCGAGGAGGCATAAAAGGGAAACAAATCTAAAAGGGACAACGTTCCTCGTTAAACATGGTGTGAAGGAAACACTTCGATATCGATGTTATGGACAAACAATCTACCCACACTATTGAATTCATGGAATTAACACTATTATTAAAATAAGGGAACTCCAAACTTAACAGCGAAATTTATTCTTCGAGATAACGAGAAGAAAAAATAAAAATCTAAATTGAAGTTTTAAAATGATGATAAATCAAATTTAATTTGGTTAATAAGCTTGAAACATCTAACCAGAAATTAAAAAAAAATCATTTTAGAAGCTAAAAAAGACATTAAAATTTCTGCCAAAGAGAAAAAATTAACATTGAGAAACTTAAAAAAATAGCTAAAAAAGAAATTACAAAATACTATTGAAGTTTTGACTATATCTAGAGTCATGATAGAGTAATGTCAAACAAAATTTATGGAGTTTATCGAGTCTCATTCGGCGTAAGCATACGTAATTAGAGCATACACGATCTTCAACATCTAAAAAAATATTTTTCTAACCGAAGATAGGTTTTTTATAGTAGCATGTGCTAGAAAAGGAACGACCGGAAAGAATTTCACTAGAATTCAAAGTTAAAGTGACTGAAAATTTTGGCAACAACTCATAACCGAAGTTGTTGTTGTCCTTCCCCTAGCTGAAAATTTTCATGAGAAGAAAAAAATAAATCGTGCGGCTAAATAAATGAATAGCATGGCTAAATCTCATATGTAACTTGTTTTTTACTTGACAATTTCATCAAAACTAAAATCCTTAAATAGTCGAGGTCATCTTATTGTTATACGTTTTATATTGTTTTGCATATCTTTGAAACTAAAGCCTTTAAAAATCGGGACATTTTGTATTATATAGTTGAGCCTTAAACTCTTATTATAACATTTTTATTTGTTAATCTTATTGTACATTTGTTGTTAGGGTAGTGACCAAAGTCTCATATCCTACATCGGGCTAAAAAACATGGCAGGTCCTTCATGTTTGTCAACTGTCTTACGTTAGTCCATTTTCTTTAGCTCTGTAATAAACAGATCCCCACGTTTTCAAAAACGGAACAAATATATCTTTTTTTAAAAACACGGAGACCTATTTATTACAAACGTGAAAGACCTTTTTATTATAAAAAAAAATGTGTTTGTTTTGTTTTTGAAAACGCGATGACCTATTTATTACAAAGATAAAGAAAATGAACTAACGTGAGACAACTGACATAGAAAACTGTCACGCTTTTTACCCTTTCACTCCGGTTGAACATGAAATAAAAAATCAATAAATAAGCACATATGAGATTTTTTGAAATAGACCAAAAATAAAATTGCGCAGATTTTTTGATCCAAAACAAATAAAATCGTACTACTCTAAAAAATCAACACTGTTTATATCTATATTTCCCAAACACTCGTCTGAATTGATTTTTTAATGCTTGAAACGAGACTCATATCTCGTTCCTCTCCAACAAAATGATCAGTGTACGGCCTAAAAATATATATTTTTAGGGCGGTGTGTGCCAAATTTATTGTGAGTGTCGGCCGGACACACTTGCCTCATCCTCCTTTTCTTTTCTGTGGAAGTTTTAACCAGCTGAGAACCCATGGGGTTTGGACACCTGTTCAGTTTTATAATAAATTTTGCAGTTCCACTCAAAATCTAATTATGATATTTATCCAATTTAAATTTTAGAACTTTTTCTATAACGATGACCCGAAACTGTTGAAGAAACTCAGCAATTGAATTGTAAATATATATATGTAAAAGTTAGACGTTACTTGAAAGAAGTGAGATATGAGATATGTATCAAAATATAGTTCACCTACTTTCAGAGTTCCCATGTCTACCAACCCCATTCCTTAATTCATGATGGTAGACGCAAACTCTTTTTGAAATTTTGTCCACATAAATTTAACATACCAACTACATTGAGAATAAAACAAAGTCAAGATCTCCATTATTGATTTTCCAAAGGTTTTCTTAAGAAGTCCCATGGTTTTGTCACACTAAACCAACCTTCTTTAAATTGTTTTTTTTTTTCTCTTTTCTATAAATCTTTATCTACTATATTACAATGAGATATTGTTGTGGTCAGCCCCCCGTAGAGCCTTATAAACCATGAACTGATTTATTATGTTCAATAGGATAAGATATGAGTCTTTAAATATATCTATAAGAGTCGGATCATATTTTTCTTAGGTTTTTTTGTATTTTTTATAATAAAATCAATAGCCTTAAAAATTCATTATAAATATACGAGATATTTTTTAGAGAAATAATTAAATATAAAGGTATAATTATGCGGTGCGTTTTTCAAACACTCATATATTGTACAATAAATTGAGCAAACTAATTAAACAAATATTTATGAGTTTGAGGTAGGTAGAAGATGGATAATAGTCCATCCCAATACACAAAATAGGTTATGGGTGCTACAAAAGTATATGAAATAATCGGTGTAAGAGAGTGATGACATAAACTAAGATTACTCGTTTTAGAAAGGACTACCATGTGCGGTGTTATTAATTTGAATTTGGTAGAGCGTTTCCTGCAATAAAAAAGTATCTGGAGATATTGTATTTGTTCCAAATAAGGTTGGCTCAATTAACCCAAAGAGCCCAATAGCGGATGACATGATAAGTACTATTGATTGTAAAGATGTTATTTCTCTAGTTGAGAATCTAGATTTAACATTATTTTTGTCCGTTGAAGGAGAGGTCACGAATAACATTATCGATTTCCTAGTTGGTTATGGTGAGATCTGCTTCCAGACCGAATCTGAGAGTGCCAGTTTGAAGTACCATTGGAAATAATGTATTAAACTAGCATGATAAATAATACTATTACCGTAATGGTTAACTAATGAAGTAGAAAAAAATCCATAGCAAAGAGAGGTCGAGTTGCCATTGCCGATAGTAGTTTTGTATAATTTAACGGCTCTAGTTCCGAGGTTGAGGATTTTCCTCCACCCTCAACTAAAGGAGGAATATAGAGAGAGGCTCTAGAAGTTTAATTTTACCTTTTCAAAATTGATTCAATCATACTATATTGAATTATTATTCCATTCAATATGGACCATATGTGCTTAAGGGCGACAGCCTGATTCCAGATTTTGAGGTCATTATCTGAAGATCACTTTCTAATTAGAGAAAAAAGAATTTAACTCAAGAAACTTTCATACAAAAAAATTTCATCTCGTGGCCATACCATATGAATAGTCTACTTTGTTGGGAGAGTTCCTTAAGAACTCTGGTAGGAAGGATAAATATTGATGACAAATAAACTTGGCTAGCAAAAAGAGCAACTTTGATAAGATGTAGTCTATCGGCACATAAATATACTTAGAATTCGATTAATATATAGGAGTTGTTGTTATATCAAATAGAATGACAGTCGTTGTAAGTTAGTTTGGTGGTCATAAAGGGAGCTCTTAAGTAGAGAATCGAGAGAGATTCAATAGCGAAACCAATAATTTTTAGCGAAGCTCAATCGAAGTCATTGACTCCAGATAAATAAACCTCTATTTTCTTCAGATTTAAGTGAACACTTAAGACGAAGGCAAATTCTGTGAGACATTTATTAATTAACTTACGATAATTTGAATATATATGAATGAAAATCATTAAGTTGTCTCTGAAATAAAAGATATTAATTTGAAGTTTTCGGCTTTTCGCTATGGTCAAGTTTTTTATTAAATGATAGAAAAAATTAGCAAGATAAGAAAAAAAGGAAAAATGAAAGAGAATTACATTGATGGAGGTTTTTTTCCTTTAAAGGAAACGAATGAGTTTCCGTTGATATTTATAGTGTAAAATGGGTAGAAATACATCAAATGATCTATGGAATCATTTTTATAGGAAAATCCATGAAAACAAGAACATCTCAGAGGAGACGTCATCAGATGTTAACAAATTCTTTCAAAATATCTATCTTAAGAGGACACATTGGGCCTTTTGGTTTAGTATGATATCCCCATAATGAGTTATTAGGATAAAATAATGTTATTCGATATGTTTTGCTCAAGGATAAAGTCAAATTAAGAGGGTCCATTTACATATGAGACAGGGAATCCGTTTCCTCTTTGCTATGATTTTGTATATGATATTGCAGTAGACATTGGGCCTAAATTTACACACATAAGAGAGGTTATCCGACTTTAGGATAATAACAATCTAATTTTTATTCCATCTAGTTTACATGCAAATTTTGTTGAAGAAATGTTGAACCCCTTTGCATTAGTCAATGTGAATGATAGCCCGAGAGGTTTTGAAGAAACAAAAGTTGTAGCCATCTAGTCTGCGAGCTTTTTTTACAATTAATACTAAACATGATATTTTTTTTCTTCTCTTTGGTGATGGAACGGGCCCTTTGGGACTTATCAAAATAATTATTTAGTGTTGACGAGATTATTAATAAAATCCAGGATAGTTTGGTTGGAATTGTTTTCCCAACATGTTGAAGAAGTGGCTTATAAATATATTTTCAACCTCTGTGGGTTAGTTCAATGGGTGTCATGACTATCATTCTTATAGATGTTTTTTACGAATGATACGAGTTTTGATACTATTGTGGAAGAATTTAAAATTATAGTCTCCTGGATTGAGCTAGGTCTCATAAGATTTTTGTTTAATAGATGATTCTTACACTTTACCAAAATAATTGAAGTTTTTAGAAGTACTAATTTCGGCTTTAATGATGGATAAATTTTATGGATCTGATGATAGATTTGTTGGGCTTGGAAGATTTTTGATTGGACGGTTGAAGTCCTTTCACTGATGTTACCAAATTCATTTTTTTTAATTTTGAATAGAATGGGTTGTAGAGGACTAAGTTTTGAAATGATGATTGACATGTCTAAACGAGAGATTTTTGGAGGTTATACATAGTGGAAATGATGAAGATTTTGATATATTAAAAAATATAAAGGTTTTTTATGGTGATGTTAGATGAGTTAAAGAAAAAAATATTATAGTGTGATTAGATCTCTGCGAGAAGCCAAAGCGAGCGAAAGGGAGAGATAAGTCAAAGTTGTTGACATTTGAGGTCTAACGATAATTTGAGTCAGGTTTGTAGATAGAATAACATTACATTAGACGATGCTCAAAAGATATAGTAATAAGCTTAATAAGATGGGAGGGGTCCGAATGTTACTTTGGACCTTGCATGCATCTGATGTGGACATTGCTGAGGGTTGAAAACATTACAATTCAGAGGAGAAACATGCCTACTATGGGTAACATCCATGAGAGTTATGTTAGGATTAGAGTTGGCCATGTATAATTGGACCATACTTTGAGAAATCGAAAAGTTAGAAATCCTAATATTAGAGGATTCAACACTAATTTCATTTGATGTAATGGGAAACATTTATAGAGGCTGAATTGATATTTCTAGTGGAGACATGGTAGAGATGTTACTGGTTTGCGGTTGTTCGGATGAGAGTATGGTTGCTACCAACTTATAAGTTTAGAGGTGTTTACAATCATAGGGATCGAAAGCTTCACAATCTTCTTGGAAGATATAGAGATCTGCACTTTGGAGAGTCGATACTTGATTAAGGTTGAGGTTAGGCATGATCTCATTGTCCTCATTGGGATCATCATTGTTATCATTTTAATAGCTAACCTGTATTTATATGTTGGATGAAACGTAAGACGAATGGGGAATTTCTCTGATGAGACTTCTTGCTTATGTAAGAGCATGTTTGCATGCCAAATTATGGTCCTAGAAGTCCACCAGAGAGTTAGGATGTATAGGAAACTGACTAGAAGTATATATTCAAGTTTCATGTTAGAGTACTGACATTACTTAGGAGTGCATGACACCATATAATGACTTGAGAGTTGTTGAGCCGATTGATTTCGATGGAAAGTGTGAAGTGAAAGATGGTTGAGTAGTCAGAAATTCCTAGGTGAGGAAATAAGAAACTACACAGGGTAACTTGTCGGAATGAATTTGCACATAGGCTTGTCTTGTCGAGGTCTATGTAAGTGTTCTTTTTTTGGAGTAATTAATTTTAATTAATTTTTCCATAGTGTTTTTTGGAAGATCAGTTGCCTTTTCTTGTATTCACCGTGGAAGAATGAAGGATAAGTACATTGTAACTCAAGTAATTTTTTGATTTAGGGTTGTTTCTTTAGCTATGTTTACTAAGATGGGTGAGGAAATATTTTTGGTATGACTTATACTTGTGCACTCACAAGGTGAAAGTGAAAGAGTGGATATGACATGGACTTGTACTATGTTTCTAGTTGAGTATCAAAGATGACGAATGATTTGTTTGAGCTTATGACTATGAGTATAAAGGATTTTGATTGCCTAAGTAACGTGTAGAATTATTTAAGAAATATTTGAGGATTTACTATTGATCTTGGTGTTGTAGGAATACGTTAATAATGAAAGAGAATGTGGAATGGGCGTGTGTCTAATATAAAATAAGTATTTATTACATAAGGCAGGTTAATCATCATCTTGTTCCTATGACTCTCTAAAATCTGAATATAAATTTCAAAGGGCTTTCCTTTTTGTAAAATAATGTATTTAACAATACATGTTGAAGGGTGAAGCACAGAAAGAAATAGACTACAACCCTCAAATGTGGAAGAGAACATTGATGATGGAGACAAGGCAGAAAGACCAGGTGTTAAAGGTTTATAATTTGGGGAAGAATCAGAGACAATATTGAAAATAAGAGAAACACGAGGAAAGCTTCACCTTCAAGCTCTCTTAATAACCCGGGCCTTGATAGAGTTTTGACTCTCCTTACTACTAGTGTCAATACACTGTATTAGACATCCATGACTCGCATGGTGACGTGCGATAAAATTAAAAATTCCATATTTAATATTTATAGCATTAAATTCTCGGGATTGTTGGCTTCAACTCTAGTTTCCTTAAGAACTTTTGGATTATAGCGTGTAAGGATATCTTCCATGAAGTCCTTGAGTTTTTCAACTCTGGTTGTTTGGAGGCGTATTGGGATTCCACTTTTATCGCCCTCATCCCAAAAAAGGATACCCCTACTTACGTCGTGGATTTCAGGCCTATTGTGTTATGCAATATCATGTACAAGCTTATTTTAAAAAAATTGGCTAAGAAAATCAAAGATACTTTCCTTTACCTGATCAAAAAATCTCAATCGACTTTCATTTCTCGGAGAAGCATCTCCAGTAACATATTTTTTCATCAAAAACTTCTCAGAGGTGACCACACTCATTGAAGAGGCAATATGATTTCACTAAGAAGATGCCTTATGAAATTCATTGACAATGTTCACTGGAACCTCATTATTGGTATCCTTGTTGCCACGTACTTTCCGAAACGATGATCTTTTGGATTGTCCAATATATTCCCACCCCCTCTTACAATATTAACATTAATAATGACCGTAACGGTAATTTTCATGGTAAGAAAGGTTTTAGGCAAGATGATCCCATCTCATTTTTTATTTATGTTCTCGTAATTCAAGTCATATACAATATTCTTGAGAAAAAAACAACAAAAAAATTCAAATTCCACTAGAATATCATAAGCTCAAAATAGTCAACCTATGCTTTGTTGATGAATTAATGATTTTCCGGCATGACGATTTTAATTCCCTCTATTTTATCAAATATGGTCTAGATGGTTTCTTCTCACTTTCGGGCCTCCAAATCAATCCTGATAAAAGTCACATTTTCCTCTCTTAGGTTACCCTACCCTTCAAAATAATTTCAAATATATATTAGGATACAAGGCCAGTTAACTTCATATTAAATTTTTAGGAGTTCCCCTCCTCACGAGGCGACTTTCATATACCAATTGTCTTTATCTACTTCATAATATAATTTCGTGTATAGGTTTTTTGGACCTTTGTGCATCTATCTTACGATGAGTGCTTGGTCGTATATATTTCCTCAATCTTTATTCTCCTCTTTAAGGTTCTCAAATATCTTTCATAGTCCCTTCGACAATTCCAATGCTCCGATCATGAGGTTAAATTATCAGAGGCTAAGTGGCTTGGTCTATGTTACATTTCCTATAAAAGAGGATGAGCTTGAGATTTTTGAACTAAAAATATGGAATTAGACTGTTTTACTTAAACATGTGTGGTCCTTGATTAGTAAAAAAAAATAACTTAATCTGGTGCGACTATATTAAAACCGAGTATATAAAAATAATAACTTATGGGATTTATATCTAGGCTTCTATCCCTCGTGGATTTGGAGGAAAATTTTATGTTTTAGGCTTCTCGTTAGCAAATCTTAAAGGGTGACGATGTTTATAAGGAGAATAGATCCTTTTGGTTGGATCATATTCTACTCCATATCTTTTTGGTAACCCATTACAAGTAAGGTATCATCCATGACTCAAGGGTTTGCAAGAATCTCAAAGTTTTAGACATAATTCATGATGGACTATGAAAGTGGTCATCTCATATTACATTGAACGGGCTAGAAACCACAACAGCCCTCAAGAAATCAATAACCTAATCTTCTCCATTCCTCTCCCCCAACATCATCTACGAGTACGTCAATTATTGAATTTCCAACAGAGGAATCAAAAAGTTCAAAATCAAGGACATCTACAACGTCATTCGTACACTCATCCCTTATGTCGGGTGGGTCAGGTCAGTATGTCATACGAATAACATAGTCTAACTCTGGTTAGTCAAGTTGGTCACTTGTCTCAAAACAGGCACTGAAGTTATATTTGTATTAAAACAACTCTTTTATTTGATTTTTTTTTGCATCCATGGTCACTCTTAGTTTTACATAGAGCATCGTGGGATATACCATCTCCAAGCTTTGGTTTTCTTTAAACAATTATAATAATTGGCCTTCATTGATTTATAATGTGTCAAATTGACCATCACCCTCGTTAATTCATATTTCTGGTTCTTCTTTCCGTACAGTTGTTTACCACATACGGTGGAAGCGGGATGCTAGAATATTTGGCTCTTCTCTGTCCATACTTTTGTGATATCGCACTGTATATTTTTTGATATTTGGTTTTGGTTTTTCGGTACCAATATTGACTAATGAAGATAATTCCTAGCAACTTCTCTAATTTATTTTTGTTGATTATGTTGTATGTAGCCACCTCTCAATTGCTTGGTTGTTGTTATTGTTCGATGAATTCGTCAACCGTCTTGGATTCTATTGCTCATTCCATATTAGGTTCTTCAGATTTTTCTTTATGATTTTCTTTTATTTACATATTAATTTTGTCCATATTTATTGTAGAATATTTTTTTTCGACTTTCGTAAGTAACTTTTCATATTATAATTTTTATATTTATACGAAATATTTAAAACTTTTAATTAAATGAATACGTACTTATCATTTTATATCTTTGTCTTACTGCATGATAAATAAAATTTTAGTCTCAATCTCTAAAAAGATACTTGTTTGATTTTATCATTTGTTATATCAAAACTAGAAGTTCATCCAAAGATCTCATTTACGAAATGATTTTGAATTTTTGAATAATCCGAAATTTTGGATACAGTTGAGTAATTAAAATCTAACTAAATTATAAGTATGTTTAGAGAAAAATAAAATTATAGTATGGATATAAATAAAAGGACAAATTAATAGTGTGCATTTTAGCCTCTCTTTTTTTGTCACACATAAAATGTGCAAGTTACAGATGATAGTGTGTTCCACAAAGAGTAACTTTAATTGGTGCAGACGATAGTGTGTTTCCTGAAATTTAATATTCAGGACCACCAATAATATACATTGGTACCCATGTGGAAAACATGTCTAATTCCTTTTTTTTTATATAAAGTAACAAGTAATTGTGGGAATTTATGAAAACGGGTGTTACAAAACTAATCTTAAAAAAACACAAAATTATCCTCTAACCATTATTTGTTGATAATTATATTTTTATATTTGATCAACATTAACTAAGAGAAACCTTTTTTTAAGAGATAATATAAACAATTATTTTAAATATTTATTTTTATCTTCTTTTATTTTATAAAAATAAAAACTAATTTAATTGTTTACAAAGTAATTTTTATTTTTATTTCGAATTATAATTATATCATATCTATATAATTGTTTATATTTATTTATTAAATAGTGTTCAATTCGGCAGTTAGATTTTAAGATTCTAAATTGAACGTAGGTACAAATGTTTTTTTTTGGTTTAAATAGTTCACGTTGTTGTGTGTTGTTAGACTATATTAATATATTATTTAACCACCATCTCCATTGATATTGTTTATATTGTTGGAATTTTGTATGTATGTTTATTATATATATATAAAAATATTAAATTATTTGAAATATAATATAAAAATAATAATAAACTTTAATATAATTGGCCTAAAAATATTATTATTGTTTATATAATGGTGTAAAACGTGAGATTTATAGGAATTGAAATATAATTTTATAAGTTAGAATAGAATATTTGTCAAAATATATTTTTATAATATTATTATAATTTAAATGTTGGTACCATTCTTTCGTTAAATTTTCAACTTTTTACGTTATGTATTTATTAGTTTCGTAGTAAGCATATTATCCATCTTTTTAATTTATACGCCCGAACAAACACGTTACACATTAGATTATTTTAAATGATTAATTTTTTTTAAATGATAAATCAATTCTAAAATATAAGAGAACTCAATTCTAAAATTAATCATGCATTATTTTACAAAAATCATAATGCCACACACGACCTATCATATTTACAAGAAAGTAGTAAGTTAAAGTTTTTTTTTATTATGGTAATTAAATATTGATAAAATCACATTCTTATTTATTGATCATTTAAGTATATTTTTATTTATGTTTCTTTTATATCCATTTTTATAAGAAAGATTTTTATAAATCGTATATCCTTAAGTTATTGGACATAATATCATTCATTATTCCCAATGGCATATTTTTTCGTTAGAATATGCCTCTTGTTGGAGTGTTATCAAAGATTACACTTTAAAAAGCAATAACTTTAAATTCTTTTTCAGTAAAATAAAAAATATATTAGAAAACATCTATACATAATCGATCTTCTAGTGTTCGGTTGGGAGGTGAATTTTGAAAACCTTTAAATTAAGAGAGTTATCAAGTGCATCCATAATCGGTCTTTTAATGTTTAAAAAGAAAAGTATTTGTTAAAGGAAATAATAATATACATTGACTAAATAATTTATTATAGTCAATATTCAAACGTAATCTATTATAGATATTATTAGATTAGATTTTATTACATTAGACTAGTATAATAATAAGATATTTTCAGAGCCTATATATATGGCTTTAACTTGTAATGAAATTCTAAGTTATAATAAATCTTTTCTAGTTTTTACATGGTATCAGAGCCATTAAGGTTTCTATAAAAATAAATCTAGATAAAAAAATCTAGATGGAGGTTCGTGGTGGATATAATGATTATGGTAGTCATGGTAGATCAAACTATAGATATAATGATTATGGTAGTCATGGTAGATCAAACTATCGTGGTAATCGTGGTGGGTATAGTAGATATAATGATTATGGTAGTTATGGTAGATCAAACGATTATGGTAGTTGTGGTAGATCAAACTATCGTGGTAATCGTGGTCGGTACAGTAATCGCAGTAGTCGTGGTGGATACAATAGTCAAGATGGATACAATAGACATAACAGTTTCGGTAACCGTGGTTGTGATCTAAACAATGTTCAATTTGCTAATATGGCAACGAACGAGGAACCTCATGTGCTTTCCGCCGAGGAATATGCTCAATTTTCCAAGTACCAAGAGTCTCTAAAGTCATAAGATCTTAAAAACCCTGCAGCTTGTGTGTCAGGTGCAACTTGTGTATCAGGTAACTCAACTACATGTCTTATTTCTTCTTCCTCTGATTGGGTCATTGATTCTGCTGCCACAGAACATATGACAGGTAATAAACAAGTTTTTACTTCTTTTTCAAATACACATCATTCTAATGTCACATTGGCAGATGGATCATCATCTCGTGTTTTAGGTTCAGGGACTCTCAATCCCACCAAAAATATCTCTTTGACATCTGTTTTACATCTCCCTCAGTTTTCATTCAACCTTATTTCTATTAGCCAACTCATTAAAACACTAAATTGTTTTGTTACCTTTTATTCCGATCATTGTTTGTTTCAGGATCTTACGACGAATAAAATAATTGGTAGAGGGCATGAGAGTGGAGGTCTCTACTATCTTGATAAAGACGATCATACATCTACTGCATGTTCTAGTATTACATCTCCATTTGAAGCACATTGTCGTATGGGTTATCCATGTTTAATCTCTTTAAAACAACTTTATCCTAAATTTCGGCATTTGACATCATTAGAGTGTGAGTCATGTAGATTTGCTAAACATCATCGTCTTCCATCATATCCTCGTATTAATAAACGGGCTGCATTTCCTTTTGAAATCGTTCATTCAGACGTTTGGGGTCCTTGTCCCGTTGTTTCTAACACTGGTTTTAAATATTTTGTTAGTTTTGTTGATGATTATTCCCATGTTACATGGTTGTATTTAATAAAAAATCGTTCTGAGTTATTTTCAATATTTTGCACGTTTACTGCAGAAATAAATACCCAATTTAATTGTCCTATTCGTATTTTAAGAAGTGATAATGGTAAAGAATATTGCTCAAATGCATTTCAATTATTTATGGAACAAAAAGGAATGATTCACCAAACTTCGTGTGTGGACACGCCATCTCAAAATGGTGTTGCTGAAAGAAAAAATAGACATCTTTTAGAGGTTACTCGTGCACTTCTTTTTCAAATGAAAGTACCGAAATTATTTTGGGCAGATGCTGTTTCCACTGCATGTTTTTTAATTAATCGTATGCCATCTACTATCCTTTCAAATAATATTCCATATTTTGTGCTTTTTCCATCTAAACCTTTATTTCTTGTTGAACCACGCATTTTTGGCTGTACTTGCTTTGTTAGGGATGTAAGTCCTACTCGTACAAAATTAGATCCCAAATCCTTAAAATGTGTTTTTCTTGGATATTCTAGGTTTCAAAAAGGCTATAAATATTTTTCCCCATCTCTTGATCGTTACATAGTATCTAAGGATGTTACATTTTTAGAACATGTTCCATTTTTTCCTGGTTTGTCTAATGTCGATCCAGAAACCACTATTGTCGATGATGATTTACTCATGTACACCACCGTTCAAAGATCTGATGTACCACCTCCATCATATCGACCTCCTATTAGATATGTTTATTCTCGACGTAAAGCACCTCCTCCATCATGTCCACTACCAATTCCTTCGTCTCCAGATCCTGCTACAAACGATAATGAGTCCACTCCTGATCTTCCTATTCCTCTTCGAAAAGGTAAAAGACAATGTACTTATCCAATTTCTTCTTTCGCAAAATATGATCAATTAACTTCTTCTACCCGAGCTTTTATTGCATCTCTTGATTCTATTTCTATTCCAAAAACTGTCCACGAAGCATTAAGTCATTCTGGCTGGCAAGCTGCAATGTTTGAAGAGATTAGAGCATTAGAAGACACTGGTACTTGGAAGTTGGTTGATTTACCCACTGGAAAGAAAGCTATCGGTTGTAAATGGGTGTTTAATGTAAAAATGAATCCAGATGGGACGCTAGCTCGTCTCAAAGCACGACTTGTTGCAAAAGGATATGCTCAAACCTATGGTGTTGATTACTCTGAAACCTTTTCTCCGGTAGCTAAGTTTACTTCTATGCGTTTATTTATTTCCTTAGCCGCATCAAATGATTGGCCATTACATCAGTTAGATATTACAAATGCATTTTTACACGGAGACCTTCAAGAAGAAGTCTATATGGAGCAACCACCTGGATTTGTTGCTCAGGGGGAGAGAGGAAAGGTATGTCGTTTGTATAAATCATTGTACGAATTAAAACAAAGTCCCCGTCCTTGGTTCGGCAAGTTTAGTGATGCATTAAATGAATTTGGGTTGAAGAAGAGCAGTTGTGATCACTCTGTCTTTTATAAACGTTCTGTAAATGAAATTATACTCGTTGTTGTATATGTAGATGACATCATTATTACTGGGAATGATATTAAAGGCATTTCATTGCTTAAAACATTTTTACATTCGCTATTTCAAACAAAAGATTTAGGACCATTGAAGTATTTTTTGGGGGTTGAAATAACAAGAAGCAACAAAGGTATTTTTTTATCGCAGAGAAAATATGTTCTAGATTTGTTGATGGAAACATGAAAGCTAGGAGCAAAACCATGTAATACACCAATGGTTCCTAATTCGCAATTACTGAAAGATGACGGAGAATTGTTTAGTGATCCAGAAAAGTATCGTCGATTAGTACGAAAACTCAATTACCTTACAGTAACTCGACCAGATATTGCATATCCAGTCAGTGTTGTAAGTCAGTTTATGTCTTCTCCAACAGTTAATCACTGGGCAGCACTAGAACATATCTTGTGTTATCTCAAATCAGCTCCTGGACTAGGATTGTGGTATGGCAGTATTGGTCATACAAATATAGAGTATTTTGCGGATGCAGATTGGGCTGGATCTAAAACTGATAGAAGATCGACCACTAGTTACTGTGTTTTTGTAGGGGGTAATTTGGTATCTTGGAAGAGTAAGAAACAAAATGTTGTATCGCGATCAAGTTCTGAAGCTGAATATAGAGCCATGGCTCAATCTACTTGTGAGATAATTTGGATTTTCCAATTGTTAAATGATATTGGCATCAAGACTACCATGCCTGCGCAATTATGGTGTGATAATCAAGCGGCGCTGCACATTGCGTCTAATCCTGTCTTTCACGAAAGAACGAAGCATATTGAAATTGATTGTCATTTTATCCGCGAAAAGATTCAACACAATCTCATTCATACGAGATATGTCAAAACAGGAGAACAACTAGGAGATATATTCACAAAAGCGCTCAATGGATCACGGATTACTTATATTTGTAACAAGTTGGGCATGATTAATATATATGCTCCAGGTTGAGGGGGAGTGTGATTTCGTTTCAGTCTTTGGATCAAGCTTGCACTTCAAGTACTTCAGTTCAAGAACTTTCGCACAAGCTTGAGGGGGAGTGTTAAAGGAAATAATAATATACATTGACTAAATAATTTATTATAGTCAATATTCAAACGTAATCTATTATAGATATTATTAGATTAGATTTTATTACATTAGACTAGTATAATAATAAGATATTTTCAGAGCCTATATATATGGCTTTAACTTGTACTAAAATTCTAAGTTATAATAAATCTTTTCTAGTTTTTACAGGTATATACTAAACTTCTCTGATTATACATTCAGACTTTTAAAAATGATATTATGGTACCAATTAGAACTATATTGTTTTTGACTTTATTTTATACGAGATATATTCAAGGAAAACTACCCCATTGGTGGGATTATCTCAGAAGTGTGATTTTATCGTTTGATGATTGTCTATTTGCGGACCAAAATGACATATATACGCAATCTGATTATTTTTTAAATGTTATGAGAAAATATGCAAATTAAATATTTTATTATTTTTATTGTATTTTTCTATAATTTACATTGATCACTACGAATCAAACATATTTGTTTTGTAAGGTAATCTTATAGTCTTATAAAATATTAATGCAGTCGCAAACATATAGATTATACTAATAAACGAAATACTCAAAATTTTCGACATCGTTGAAGCCTATAATCCAAAAATATCCTTTGTGAGTTTGTTATATTGAGAAAATACCACACGATATCTAGAAAATAATATACAATATTTTACATCTAATTTCATGCTTGTTTCATCATTTGATAAACATTATTACAGTTTTAGAATTAAGAATAAAACTTTTTAATTGAAACAACAATTTTTTTTAACAATTTAATCTAAAACGCCAAATTTGTAATGAAAAGATAACAAAAGAATAAGATGCATGTAATAAGAAACAAACATAAGATGGCATATAACACATGGAAGACAATAAACGAGGGCCATAAGAGATATAGTAACTAGGGCCATGAAAAAGTACAACACGAGGCCCATAAAGAGTATGCAAAACGAGCATAAAAAAATATAATGGAAGTAGTTGTAGCAAGATAACACGTGTTGTTTTACTACCATGTGTTAAGAAACGTGTGCAGGCTGTTATGGAGAGATATGGCTAAAGGGTTACTAATAAATGTGGTTAGAAGATTGTAACACCTAGTAAACTGTATAAATAAGGACGTTAACCTCTGTTTGTATGCTGATCATATTTTGAATTGTAAAAATTTATATATTGAGTGCTACATTGTTTCTCGATTATTTCTTATCATCTTGGCTTTTATTTGAGAAGAAATTCCCTTATTGAATTTGGTGTCGTATGTGAGAACTTTTTATTTTTAAAAAAAATCAAGTTTTAACGACACCAATAATGTTAAAATATCGGGAATTGAAAGGGAAACACCAATGATTCGTCTAATTTTAGGAATCTGGTGACTGTTATGGGAATAACAATGAGCTTCATGGTTGGTGAAGGAAATTTAGAATGAGATGAACTCTTAGACATGGCTGAGATGGTAACCAGCCAATTGAAGTGGAATTTCGTGTGCATGATAGGGTTAATCAAGTTTATAATGATCAAATTATTGTAGCAGCTCGCGTACATGCTCATTCTACACTACTTCATGGAGAGAGTATCTTTAAGAAATATATGTCAGCTACTTCATCTAATGTTGAGCTTTTGGAAATGCAGTTTGAGAAATTAAAGCAAAAACAAATTAGAGCTAGTCATTTGCAGTTTGAAAGAGACCAAAAAACTAAAGTTAGAAAGGAGAAGTTGACTAAAACGTTACAAATATTGACATAAAATGTTGTGTTAGAAATTAAAGGGAAGCAAAGGTCAAACAGAGGAGACAGTAAAGCAAGTTTCACAGATATGATTAAAGAAAGAGATGTAATCTTCATGACCAAAAAATACGAGGATGGGGTTCAATGTAGATGATATTTTATTATGCAGAGCATTTTTAATGATCTTCAAAGTAAATACACTTGATTGGTATAATTTCACACTGAATGGAACAATTTAGAATTCCGAAGGCCTTTGGAGCACTTTTAAAAATTGATTTGTTGGTAATAAAAAGACACAAGAGTTATTATGTTATGAATATGTACAAAAGAAATGGAGAAACATTAAAAAAAACTATGTTCAAATATTTGTTCGTGATATTAATAGTTTGTCAATGTGAAAGGAAGATGCAGTAATGGTAGCTTTCAAAAGAGAACCTTTCCAGATGGACCAATATACAAAGACCTCGCCAAATGTTTTATAGAAATGAGAGTTTTTTTTCAAGATCGGATCAATTGATAAAAGTAAAAAAAAAAATCTAAGAATCTAAGAGGCGAGCCTCATCTTACCCAAAACCTCAATAATGTAAAATGGTGATACCATATAGTAGGAGAAATGGAAAACAAAAGGAGACCATAGATGATAACTCGGCCCAAGTTTATCGTGTTGTGATAACTCGGTCCAAAGGTTTACCCTTTGAATAAAAATATTGCAATCATTTTTTACAAATAAAAGGAAAAGAAAATTATTAGTCATGTGATTATTGATTATTGGCAATTACATGATAAGTTTCAAATATTAATTGATAGTGGAGAGCTTATTTAGTTTGTAAAAATGAGGAAAAAGATAGAAACAAAGAAAAAAGTAATTAAGAGCAAAAGGAATAATGAGTAGAAAAAAGGAAAGAGAACAAGGGAAGACAACAATGGTTACATAATATATTTGGTGATGATACAATGTATACGACACACTCTATTTCTAAGGAAATGGCACAAGAAATTGTTAAAGGTTCCCATGGTCAACGAATCATCATACCACCACTATAGGAAACCAGTTGCTGATCTGGCATTCAACATTGATGATCTAAAGAGGAGATGTTACCCCCCATGAAATTGCGTTGATAATTAATCTGGAAATAACTACGGTCACGCGAGTTTTGGTGTACAATGGCAGCTCGACCAATGTTATTTTAAGAACAATTATGAGAGCATGGTTGGTGTTTCTCCATATAAGCCTACCGACATGCAGTTGGTTAACTATGAGATAAAGTATTCTAGTTGTGTTTGTGATGCTAACTTTTGGTAACTGTTGGATATAGAAGTATCAAGAAATTTGTAAGAACTATTTTTACGATAGCCGATGCACCTAGCTCATACCACTTGATCGTCGAAAGGTCGTTGTTACACAGATTCGAAGCAACAACTTGCTTATTTCAGAAATTCCTTAAATATTTTATTGGAAATCCGGTAGGGAAAATAAAAAGTAGCTAGAGAACAACCATAAGTTTCTAGGTGATATCTCTAGATCCTAAGAAACTAACTTGATAACAATCAAATAATTTAGGAGAGGGTTATCAACCAACTAGAAATGATGATTTTAAGAAAATAATTGACGATCCTAGAGAAGAGACACAATATGATAAAACTTTTGGTGGAATTATTAAAGAAATATACAAGAGGGTATGTGGTTAAAACAAGGAATCAAATAAGTCAAATTCCATATTTAAATTATTTGAGTTATTAAAAAAAATTTAGACATTTTCTCTTGGAATGCTGACAATGTCTTTGGGTTCAGCTCATCTGTTATCTGTCATGAGTTAACGAACGATAAGAGTATGAGGCTGGTTTGTCAAAAGATGAGGGATTTTTCTCTTGAGAAAGTTGATGTCATCAATAAAAAAAGTGGAAATGTTGCTCAGACTTAGACACATTAGAAAGTCAAGATATCCAACTTGGTTTGCTAATCTGGTGCTAGTTTAATAGAAGGATGGACAATAAACAATGTTCGTAGGTTTTACTAACCATATCTAAATGACACTTTTCTTTTGCCTAGTATAAACCAATTGGTAGACACTGGTAATATATGAACTTTAAGAGGAGTTTTCTGTGTCAAACAATACTTAGAAGGACTAATTCGTGAATAAATTTCTTGATTGCTAAAGTTGTAGAGAGAGAAAATCAACACTCTTAGAGAGAGAATGTATATTATATGAATCAACCCCTATCCCAAAATCAGGTGGGGTCCTTTTATAGTACAAGTGATGGGCCCCACGGGCCTAACTAACTTTTAATTACAAACTTGACCCTTACTTTTATTGTTTAATGACAATTAATCCTATTTTACTATTTACTTTACAATTTGTCCCTAACTTTATTGTTTCTCTCCAATTTCACCATTGTCTTTCATTCTTCCTTATCAGTAGCCCCCAGTCCTTGTTAAAAATATTTTTACAAGGACTATGATGAAGCCTTCGAATTTGTTCTTATCTTGCAATTTTCCTCATAAAATACCTCTTCGAAAATTACTTTATGTCCTCCTCAACAATACTCACATAGCCCCCCAATCCTTGCAATTTGTTAACAAAGACTAGATCGTAGCCCAACATAATTTTTTTGTTCCCTCGAAATAATCTTATCGGAAAAAATCATGTAGACATTCCAGTGCCCTCGAACTTACTCCTTTGAAAATCATCGTATCCTCTTCGAAGACAATTATACAAGTATAATTGGCTATAGCCCCCAGTCTTGGCTAACTAATTGTAAAAACAACATTATACTTGTACATTTTTCGCAAAAACTTTTACTAAAAAATCCTTTCAAATTTTCTAATGTCAGTTTTCATATCCCAATCAACAATCTCCCGCCATTTTTTTAATGATGTCATCCTACAAAGACTTTTGTCACCAAATATTTTTAGAGATATTATTACACTTCCCAAAGCTTCTCATCATATCTTTTACCTCTTCACTTTCGATCTCAGATTCGATTCACTACAAATGCACCTATATTACCTATATCACCCCTAGGCAAACAAAGGAAAACGTCATCAGGCCTCTCTCTCCCCTTCCCATTCACAATCCAAACCATTATGTTCTAAAATTTCTAGAGAGAGAAAACTAGCTTATGCTCCCTAAGCCTCGTCGAATTCCAGAGTGGCTATTCATTAGTAAAAAATTAGAAGAGAAAATTGTTGCTGGTACCTACGTTGAACCTCAACCCAAACCTCTTGTTACCACTTATTACGGTTCTTGGCCTCCATCGAAAAATTCACTTGCTATCATACCCTTCGACATTTCTTGTCAGAACCAAGCTTCCAATCTCAGTCTCCTCGAATCTATGGGTAAAGATAAACAACACAAGCATTCTTCTCGCAAAAGTAAAAGACATCACAAAGAAAAGAAAAACTCTCAAGAACATAAACATGCTAAAGAAACCTCTTCGGAAACCTAAAATCCGAATTCAACTCTAGTAATCAACAATCCTCCTCGGAAAATTGACGTCTCTGGATCAGACCGTCCAGCCACCCCTTCAATGACAAGGCAAGGAAGTCCACGATTCTCCCCTTCAAGAATTATCATTATTGATGATGAGGTACAATCAGTTAGAAACGAAGCCTTAAAAAATAAAGGGAAAACAATTGCCTGAGAAAACCCTGACTCAGAGGCAAAAGAAATTCCCATCGTAGAGAAGACTAAATCTGATGGTCCTTCATTGGCCTCTTCTAGTCAAGTATCTACAACCCCCCTGGCAATTTCCGAAGAGCAAGCTTTGAGAATTTCCCCAAAGTCCAAAGATGATATCACTCTTCATTTGGAACTCGACGTCATTGTGGGAAACAACATCCGAGGCATCGAGAACAAGCATCTGGCCTCACTCCACAATATCTCCTACAAGTATTTCTTGCCATCGGAAGAAACCATGCTAAGGACTCGATGGTGTATTCCCTCGTATATTACCCTCAGATTCCCTGTCGAAGGTGAGACTCCCTTGTCAGTTAAAGACAATGAATTGATCGTATATACTGAGATTATGAATTGGGGGCTAAGGTACCCCTTAGACCCGTTCTTCATCAAGTACTTTGCCAAAATCGATATCTGCCCTTCACAAGCTGGTCCAAACATGTGGTTCACGCTCATGGCGTTTATCATGGCTTCTTGGATTTCTGGCAATAAATTTTCTTTAGAGGAGCTCATCGGATTATCTGGACTGGCTAAAAATCCATTTTTCCCTTTTTACTTACTAACTTTTGGACGAGGACAAAAAATAGTGAAGGACTTACTCGAAGCTGACAAGAAGTGGAGGCAACAATTTATCTTCTTCTCTGATCATTGGGAAACATGCTCTGAGTCTACCCCATTGAATCCACACAAACTGTCTCTTTTGTGGACTGACAGATGTAAGTCTCTCAACTTTTACTTTAATCTTCCTCGGGCAATAATTTACTAAATTTATTCCTCGAACTTTTGCACATCCATGACCGGAATTTCAAAACCCTGTGCTGATTATATGGAAATTGCCACCAAGATCTTCACCAAACTCAGTGAATGGGCTAAAGAAAACTGGGAAAACAAATTCTGCCTTTGCTTTATAAACTACAACTTGGCCAAGAGTCACTCTGGAGGCTAAACCCCCTCGGCAGACTAACTATGAAAGAGTTGATGACTCCTCCCTCTCAACAAAAAGTCCTCGATCGAGTGAAAAAGAAGGATATTATTATTTACCTTCTGAAGCGCTCCCGAGCCAAAAGTCACTTGGATGATTCCGAAGAAGAAGTATCAACCAAAGATCTTCAATCAGACTCTGAGGGATTAGCTACTAACCAAGAGCCAATCTCTTCGAAAAATACTATAACAACCATCTCAGTTTCCCCTCCTCGGAAAACAGTCCATCCCATCAAGAAGAAAGAAACCAAGAAAAAACAAGTTATTTAGGAGCCCATCCAAGAAATCTCCAAGGGCACTGGAGCACAAGATGCTGCAGCTGAAGATGAAGATAAAGATAAAGAAAATTCAGGTTAAATGCCAACCTCTCCACTTACCATATCTTCAAGTCCATCATCAAATAATGATCTCCCAAGATTAGCACCTCTCCCAATTCCTCGAAGTGATCTTCCCCAAACTGTTGATCCCATCATTTTAACTGGTGAGTCTTTGAACTTTGATTCTACTGCAATAGGTTCTCCCACCAGTTCTTTCAAAATTCCTCAGGGCAATGAATTTTCTCTAAGTCTTCGAAACCTACTTCATGCCTCCGTCAACATGGGAAAAAGGATGCAACATCTAGAAGACAGGAAAAACCACTACAAATTCAAAGCTTCCCTTGCTTCTTCACAACTTGAAGAAATAAAGAAACAACACTCCAATCTAGAAAGACAATGTGATGCAATTTGGGAAAAATTGGTTTCCTCGGAAAACTATGTTCTTCTTCTAGAGAAATATTGTCAAGAAGAAAGGGATCTTTACAAGAAAAATATCGGTGCTCAAGAAAGACTCCTTACAAAAACTTAAGGAATATTTAGAGAGGAAAGTTTGATCTCAAGCTAGTAACATTGTTTTCCTCTTTACTGAAAATCAAGGCCTAAAGAATTCCATTACATCCGAACATAACAAAGTTGAGACTTTGATCAAGGAAAATAGAAACTTAATCGAGATTTGGTTCAAGCTAAGTCTGATCTTAAAAACTTACAGACTAGATATACCAACTTGCAATCTACCACTTCAAGGAACTTAATTCCTTGAATGATACACTAACCAAGGAGAAGACTGCCAATGATCATTTATCCAAGGAGAAAAATGAATTATAAGATCTTCTCAAACGATCTTTTTGTTCCATAAAACTTTTCCAAAATGATTTTTTGGGAAACTGTGGAGTTTTGTTCCATGTGAAGAAAACCCCTTTAATACTATGGCACAAAGTGAAAAATTCAACATCATCTCGGACGAATCTGAATCTGATGATGAAGCTGAGGAGGATTCAAGTGAGGAGAAATAGGAAGCTAATGCTCAGAAGAAAACTGAAAAAGGTAATGCTGAGAAGACAACCAAATGGAATGAGCCCTAAGGTTAATTAGTTTACTGTGTTGGTATTTTGAATCGAAGTCCTTGGAGTATACAAGGTATTTTGTTGCTTTAATATTGGATTTTCTAAAAACTCTTATTTGTACAAGTGTTTGTGCTTTTCAAGACATTTTTGTAACGTGGATCGGATTATTTTATGATCCTATTTGTATTTCTTGCCATCTTTTCTTTCATTTACTTAGTATTTTTTTCCTTGTCTTCTTTTATACTTCCATTAATATCCGGGTATTTGAACATGATTACTCATATGCGTATATTAAATTTGATCAAGGCATTTAATATTTTCTTCCAATGAATTAAACACTTAATCAATATATCAACTATATGATCCACACATAGGTCACTTATTTAAGGATAACAAGCGTTTAATAAGCCTTTAATTTATCAGATCCACACATAGGTCACTCATTTGAAAACAACAAGCGTTTAATAAGCCTTTCATCCATCAGGTGTTTAATAAGTCTTTAAAACATCTGATGCACTCAAAGGTAATCCATTTGAGGGAAACAAGCGTTTAATAAGCCTTTAATCCATCAGATTTTTAATAAGTATATACTTTAAAGGCTAACCTGCTCCTCATCAACCCTTGATAATGTGCAGTTCTTAAATGTGCCTTCACCCTGTTTTCTTCTACTAAATCCAGTTGAGACCTCATAGCTATCTCATTCTCCCTATCGGAATAATTTTAAACTCTAAAGGAATGAAGAGTAGCCTCTATAGGTGTGATTCCATCTATCCCATAAAATAAAAAGTGGAGTATCTTGCGTGGTTGTATGTGGAGTGGTTTGATATGCCCATAATACTTCTTGCAAGTAAGTCGGCCATTTCCCAGCTTCTAAATTATTATAAAACCCGACATAATTGTCTAATTTTCTACTTCAACTTGTCTATTGACGTGGGGATGAAAAGGAGAAGAAACAAATGTTGAATTATTCTCGATGTACAAAAAATATCCATGTTCTTATTATCAAACTGAGGACCGTTATCTGTGGTGATGCGTTTGGAAATATCAAATCGCAACATATGTTGTAGAGAATAAATTTAATGACTGCCTTAAAGGTTGTTCCATACAAAGGTGGAACCGCTATCCACTTTGAAAAGTAATATATTGCCACAATTATGGTACGACAACCCCCTGAAGCCATTGGGAGGGACCTAACTAGATCAAGTCCTCATCTATCAAATGGTATAGGCTAAGATATTGATTCCATGGGGACTGCTGGCACATGAATGATATTCCCATATCTTTGACAAAGATCACATCTTTTTACCATATCTTTAACATCTGCCATGATGGTAGGCCAATAATATTATGATAGTATGACTCTTCTAGTCAAAAATTTATAACCACAATGTGCTGACCCTTCTCCATCATGAAACTTCGATAGAATGCTATAAGACTCATTGAATCCGAGGCAACGTAGTAGAGGCCTAGTGATATACTTTTTGTAAAGAACACCCCTCAAGACTAGGAAACCACGAGCTTTATATTTCACTTTCTTAGCCAAGACTTTGTCCGGAGGTAGAACTCTGTTAGTAATAAACTCTTGGATTTTATTCCTTCAATCTTTAGAGAGTGTGTCGGATACGTGTAAATTTTCTCCAACTTCAACTTTTTTCATGTAGTGTCAACTATAGAAGGAAATTCTTGCATAAAAATCCAAGGATATGCTTCGGAATATGCTATAGTGGCTAAGCAATCTGCCATGGCGTTTTCCGATCTACATAATATGCTATAGTGACACATTTAAGGCCAATGATGACTTCCTTTAGCACTTGTAAATATTTTATCAAGTGTTGTTTCCTAGCTTCAGATTTCCCTTGAGCTTGATGAATATGCAATTGGGAATCACTTATTAGTTGGAATCTTTTATCCCCACATATATGAGCTAACCTTAACCCAGCTATGGCCGGTTCATATTCTGACTCATTGTCGGATGCTCTGAAGCCAAAATATATAGTTTGGTACATGGTATCAGGATCTAGATATTATGAATCCACATCAAACCTTTCCATAATTATCATAGCTCTTGTCTAGATTCTCTTATGCTTTGTCCTTAACTAGTTGGCGATGCAGCTCGGGGTGTGTTTGCATTAGATTGGTTATTAACTTTCATATTCCCTCATTGTTTTTAATAAAATCTGATAATTTCTCTCTCTGAATTAAATTATGCACTTCTTGTTTTAGTGCAATGCATTCTTGGGTATCGTGACCCACATTATTGTGGTATTTGCAAAAATAAGTATTTCGACTTTCTCTAGGAGACTGAATTGGTGTTGGTCTCCTAAAATGCACAACATTCTTAGCTTTATCATAAATGGTAGCCACACTCTCACCTAGTTTGGAAACCCATTCAGGTTAAACTGATGGACCCCTCTTGGGTTTAAATTGTTGAGGTTGACTTGACTGATTCTGTCTTGGCCGATATGATCCTTGTCTGTAATCTTTAGGCCAATAATTCACTGTGGCCTGAGATTGAGTACTAGCTTGTGGGATTGGCATTGTAGAAGCATACCTACTTTGGTGTAGTAGTCTAGATTTTTTAGTCTCTTCCACCGTAATCTGTTTTCCAACCTAATTTAACAGTCCACCCCATGTCATCACTTTTTTCAGAGTTACTGAATCAGCCAATTCACCCAGATTTAAACATTTCCTTAGAGAAGAAATCGCCACTTGTTCAAAATAGTCAGCCAAACCAATCTTCGTATTCATGAAAAGACTGATGTATTCTTTTAATAATTCATTAGACTCTTGGGAACAATGGATAATAGTGTCACCATTCCCTTTAAGTTCCTTAATCCCCACGAATTCTCTCTGAAATGCCATCCAGAACATATCAAAGTTCTTTATTAATCTATGTAGTAAACTATGTTACCATTTTAGAGCGCTTCCTTTAAAGATTTGTGAGAAAGCCCGACATAAAAGTTTGTCTTCATCATAAAATTCTTGTACTGCTCGAGGTGATTATCAAGGTCTTTACTTCCATCATACTTCCCCATTATGGTCGCGACTAAATAATGTATCTTCACCAGGAGTGGAAAATATACCTGGTTTGGATTGGGTATCAAATTGACCACTTAGTAGATGATCAATATAGTGATCTGCCGACCCCTTTATTTTTCCCTAATATTTATTTTTTTCGTTTTGCCCTTCTTGTCCATTTTCCTCGAATGTTTCTTTGTTAACCTTAGTTTTATTTTCTGACGGCCCTGCTCACTACTGGATGAAGGAGACCCATCAAAGTTAGAAACATTGGTTAAACTATCAGAAGAATCTCATGTACTCTTTACTTGTTTTGCCTGATGTGCCTTTTTAGAATTAGTATGAACTTTTGGGGACTGATCATTCTCGCTTTATTTGTTATTATCCCCAGGCTCATCAGCAGATATACCTCCCGCATCAGAATTTTCTTTCAATGATATTTCAACATACCTTTGAGCTCTCAAAGCTTCAATCTTAATTCTCAACTCATCACGTTCATCTTGGATTAATGGTTTTTCCTCAGTATTGTGATTGAGATGAGAACAATAGAATGCTCATATTCATCTATTATTACTTCATATTCATGAGGCAACATTTCATGCATATTGAGATCCATATCCCAAATATTTCTAAACTTCGTATTACAAGTAAGGTTTCGAATCGAGCTATTCAGGTACATCTACCACCCACCGTGGTCGCCAATCCGATGATGGTAAAATCTGGTTCAAGGGCAAAACCGGAAGAAAACCTTTAGTTGGTTAATATTAAGTATTTTTGTAAGAAGTTGTGAGAGAAATGAGGGGTGTGCTTGTATTTAATGTTTTTGGAAAACGTTTAACCCTTATTAATGATGTTGGTTGGGGTATTTATACCATTTTTTGTGACCTATGGGGCTTGTGGGTCGGATCTTATAGTCGGGTTAATCATACGAGCCCCCAAGCCCAAAAACTAAGGTGTTAGACACATAGTTGAGTCATTGTTCTACTCAAGTTATTTTTCGGTCAATGACTTTTATTCAATCGGTCTGAAATGCCCTTCAGATAATATCAGAATCACTATAATATACTTCCAACGATATCAGAACTGATTGTATATAATAGAATTTGTAGGTCTAGCAAAGATCATAGTTTCTACTCACAAAATAAAATATTATTCATAGGAAAATAAGAATGAATGAAGATAAACGTCTCTTGATTGTATTGAAGAAAACGAAACCAAGCTCGAATTATGGAAACATATTATAAAAGTTAAATGAATAACATATTTGATTCAAAGCTAAATATCAGAGCTCTTAAAGAACACGGCTTAGTCATAAACAAAATATTCTAATGGGGAAAATCATAAAAAAGAAGAAGGAAAACTAGCTTCAAATTAAGATAGGTCGTACAAAGTTATATGTAGAGGACATCATGAGGCATATCGATTGGCCTTCTAGGGGAAACATTGAACCAAACCATAAAGTTTGAGTTCTCTACCTCCAACAATGAGGCAATTTTCAAAGCCATCATCGCGAGTTTGAGACTCACTCTCATATATGGGACAAGTAGGGTGAGGCTCATAACAAAATTTTAACTCGTAATCAACCATGCCCTAAACCAACCACAAGTAAAGAATGAGAGTCTGGTCCAATACCTAAGAGAACTTCACCATAAGAGGTTTTATTTGAAGAATTTACCTTCGACAAGTACCAAGAGTAGACAATACAATGGTGGAAGCACTTGTAATTTTTTCTTATGCAGATTTCACACCATGGGTGATCTTTCAGTAGAGGTCGTCAACGATACTACATATCAAAACTCCAGAAAATGGTCGATCAAGTAACATAATAATCACAAAAAAAGATGTTGGGAGATATAGCACCTGAGTTTACTTAGCAGAAGGCATGTTGCCGAAAAACAAAGCTGAAGTTAGGTGCACCAAGATCTGAGCAACCATATATGTATATTTGGTGGATATTTTGTACAAAAAGGATTTCACTAGACACTTACTTCATTATCTCATACCTAAACAGTCCAATTTCATATTGGAAAAACTTCACAAAAAATAAATCAGTGCTCATTATGGCTACAAAATGTTGCATGTGCGAGTCTTTTTGGCAATATATGTTTTCCATATAATTTTGTAAATTTATAAGACTTCATCAAGTGTTATGACACATTTTCGCACTTATTTTCCTCTATCTAGATCTCATATCTCTCTCGATAATATCTTAGAGTCACTACCAATTTATAGGTGGGGGATTCACGTAGTAGGGCCCTTAATGAAGGCATCTGAATGTAGAATAGTAACTAATGGTGGAATTAGATTACTTATCCAAATGGATAGAAGTAGAGCACTTGATAAAAATCATGCAAAATAAAGTTATCAACTTCCTCAAGATACATATATGCTACGAATATGGAGTACATCAAGTAATGACAAAAGACAACGGTAGGCAATTCCAAAATGCTCGCATATCGCTCTTCTGTCAAAGCTAAAGCATAAAAATAGAGGAGCTCTGAATTGGCCAGAGTTCCTTTAAAAACAAATGTGGTATAATCGAACCACTCCACCAACATGCCCAACCATATTTTTTTGCTCTAATCTACGATATGGAAGTCGTAGTACCAATGGAAATGACTAGGCTTTTATTCCGAATATCTAACTATGATGAAGAAATACATGTTGAAGGTAAAAAAGTTAAGCTTCAGCTAATGAAACATAAGCGTATGAAAGCTCACTTACGAACATAGCACAACAAAACTCTCATATAAAGTATATATGAATCCAAATTATTATTTTAAAACATTAAAATAGGTGGCCAATTGTTCAAACGTATATTCTTCCACATTAAGAGCACGACACTCGAAAAGCTCCACCCAGACTGTAATGAACCTTACATGGTAGCAACTAAGGTCAATCCTCGGGTCTATAGACTTGGATGACAAGGGATACCTTATTCTACACCCTTAAAACATATACCATATGAGGTTGTACATTCTTATGATATTTCGTGCAACTCTTGTTCACATTTGTCAATTTGTACGTAAATTTTAATGTAAAATTTCTTCCTTTAGTGGCGCAGAAAATATTTCAATAAGGAAAGCCATATTAATTAAATATGTTTACCATATTAATTATATGTTTCAGTAATTGCTTACGAACCTAGTTCCAAACACTTTAGGGAGACCGCACGCTCCCGTAATTAATCTAATGTTTCACTAAATATTTTAGAGAGACCTCAAGATCTCGCAGCTACTCTCTGCATTTGGAACTAATAAATCTACTTGGATTAACACAGTTATGACTAACACATTATATGTCAAATACGAACGGTTTCAAACAAGATAACTAGTGTTTTAAGCTGGTACCTAAAAGTAGATAGAGTAGATAATAAATAGAATAATAAAAATTATAAGATGTTGAAATTAGTAGAGTGTGATGTGTACTTTTATTGCGTAATGAATATTATGCAGCGATGTGAGATCTTAGGGATTCGAGAGATATTATTTTAAATATGATCTTATCCCATTTGCTCTGTAGACATGGGTTTATTTATAGTAGTTCTTATGTTAGGGATTTATAATTCATACCTAACTAGAAAATAAATTTTATTTATAATTTTTATAAATGACAATCTAAAATCCTATCTTTATATAAATATGAATATATGATACTTAGCGCTTACCTGAACCCTCTATAAACCTAGGTTTCAACTAAGTTACAATATGATCTCATTAACAACTTGGGTTCAACTAGTATAGTTCTAGCCCTCATCGACGATAATGCATTGCTCTTCCTCCCAGTTCAGGATAACTCCATATTAGATTTTTATAGCTCAAAAATTCTTCGCTTGAAGCGACTATTAATACATTTCCTTTTATACTCTCCTATAATATATTTATTTCTAATATATTAGATTGTCTTAGCTCAACAATCTTTACTCGAAGAAATAAGCAATATATTGGCCTTTCTCCTTACTGAGGATAGCTCTGGTCCTCGACATATTAAAACTGATGTAGTTAAAAAAGTTTCCACCCAAAACAACTGGAAATACATTTATCTTCCTCCCTGGTGAGGATAGGTCTACTCTTTAATACATAAATAATACCTTAGTTTAAAACTCCTTCATCCAAAGTAAGTTGTAACATATTTCCCTTTCTGATATCAGTATTTAATACATTAAAACTCTCGATGCTCAAAGCTTTCATCTAAAACGTCTTATAAATCCTTCACTAAGATAAAAAAAAATAAAAAAATCTTTAGTGTGAAAGTGCTCATAGAGATCTAACATTTAAAGAAAGAGAAAAAAACAAGGAACATTAACCTAAAAGATTCTTAATTAAATATTACTCGTAAATATCTTAAGGCTTCAAACTCCGATAAACCATCAAGGTAGAATAAAAAATGCTATAATTGGATTTATAAGGTAAAGGCTTAGTAGATTCTTGAAGAAAAATATGAAACGAAAGGAATAAGCTAAAACAGAAAAGTATAAGAATAAAATAATATTTGTACATCAAATTATTTTGGCCTCTCGGGGATTTGGGTTAAATTGGAAAAAAAATGTAAATCTCAGGGTCTCAAAAGTAATGACATGAAATATATGAAGAAAGATATAAGAAGAATAAATTTTTTATTAAAGCTATTGTGATGATGTTGTTATTGTTTGATGTTGATATTGTTTGATACATTGTATATCCTATATTTATATTAGTACATTATTCTGTTTTAGTGACACAGTAATATTTACTAATATAATTTTTTCTGTAAAATACAAAATCAAATCTCTAAAGGAATATGAATAATATTTTTACATAAAAAATATATTATCCAAATCTTTGAGCAATATATTAATTAATTAACTTAATTAATATATTTTTAGCTTAATTTAATTTGGTTCCAACAATGCCTCCCTTAAATTAATATATTGCTCAAAGAATTGGATAATATATTTTTTATGTAAAAATATTATTCATATTCTTTTAGACATTCGATTTTGTATTTTAAAGAAAATATTATATTAGTAAATATTATTCTGTCACTAAAACAGAATAATGTACTAATATAAATATAGGATATACAATGTATCAAAAAATATCAACATCAAACAATATAAATATAGGATATACAATGTATCAAAAAATATCAACATCAAACAATAACAACATCATCACAATAGCTTTAATAAAAAAATTCTTCTTCTCCTATCTCTTTTATATTCTACAACATCCTTTTTCTTCACTTATCCCCATATTTGATCTATTATTCAACATTGTGAGCTACCTCAGAGTTTTTGGAATGCATCCAAGACTTACCTATTGAGGAACATAATATTAAAAATATTTTAACTTCATGTCACAGATTTCTCACTGGAACTTAAGCACCAAGTAAGGGTCAGTAAATCGACATATGTTTTGAGGAACTCTATGTCCATCAACTTCAATCTTATCTAGCTTGGAATCATAATTAAAACACTTGGCCTCCCATAATGTTTTAGCATTTTAGAGAGAATTATCAGCTTGTTGCATAGCTTTTTTGTGACAATGGGTGTTATTGGAATATGAAAATATGTGAATGTTTGATGAGCTCTTCAGACTTCTTACGAGCTTTTAGGTCAGTAGCAAACTCTTTTGTTCCTGAGTGCGTGCTTATTCTAATGAAGTAAGCTTCAATATCACATCCTAATTCGCTTTTATTCTTAATAATATATGAATTCACATATCAATTGCTCTCAAGCGATTCCAGTATTATCCCAAACAAAGGTTTTATATCTTGGTGTGGATTATTCTTGATTGAAGGGTATTGACAGTAATTTAGATGGTTAGGTATTAATTTTTGGGTAAAAGGTAGATAGATAATTAAGGTGCTTGTTATTATTAGTAGAGAGATACAAACAACTACTCCATTAAATGCTTTTTCTGGCTCTATTTATAAGACTACAAAGATCCATGGGTCAACCGGGTCGGTTAATACACTCGGGTCTACTTAGTGGGTTTGGAGGCCCAATATTAAGTAAAGTAGGCACTCAACTTACTATACTAGACACACAGCTTACTCGACATTATTTTTATTATAAGTCTAAATTGCCCTCTAAGAAAAATACGACCACTTTACCCTTTGGTCTTCCAACAAAATTAGACCATATCATCTAGCCCCTTCTGGGAGAGCTAAACATGTTTGAACCAAATCTGGACCACATCTGATGAGTATTCTCAAAAGCGATTACTGTTCACCAGACACAAATTTGGAACATTTACTTTATAGAGACACGTGTTAAATTTTAATTGGACACACAAACTTGTTTCGTTCTAGGAATCATCCATCAAATGAGAGGAGCGGTTGCACTCTTTTTAGCCTCCTAGCTACTAGGTCGATTATGATTCCTTAGTAGGGTATCTAAGTACTTTTCAATATTTATAAGAAATTTCTTTCTTTTTAGTGTTGCTAATTTGAGAAGAAGACAAAAAACTGATTTTCTAGAGAGAGAAAGCATTTCACTTAAAGCTTTTAGACAATATTCCTCCTTATTTTTCAACTTCTTTAGTTGTTTAATTAGTTTCTCGGATTTTTCTAGGGTTTCCATGTTCACAGCCACGAATGCTCTTATTAAAGGGGATTGGCTCAATTTATCTTAGTTGGAAGAAGAAAAAAGAAAGGCTAGGGTTGCTGGTGGGTTATCCACTTCTTCAGGTGGAGTGGTTGTAACTCAAACTATAGATTACAGTGGAGCTTTCCCATACAATAAACATTGATTTTCTTCTGAACCTAGCTCAACAATGCAATCATCTACATCCTCATTCTCCACAATGAGTCAAGTCATCTCAAAAAAGAAAATTAACTAGTCGGAGACATCCCTCGAAATTCATTTCCATGGGATAAGATGTTGGTGAAAGCACCCAACGTTGAGTTACGAGGCTATCTAAGATAAAAAAAACAAGGCTTCTACATCGGAAAAATCAACTGAAAATCCAGTTGAACAATCCATCGTTGTTAGGGATTTCTCCATACAGGTTCCAATTTTAGGGGTAAAAACCACTACAACTGAACTTCCATCGGGGCTAGCTATAACAACAAATCCCTTAACTGCAACTATTGAGCTCCTTCCAATTAAGGAAGAAAATCCAAGAATTCATCCCAGTAAATCTTTAGAACTGAGACCATAAGTGATGGAAGAAAATATGGATGACAATGACGAAGATATCCTTTTAGAGACATCCGATCAGACTGGGGATACTCAGAAAGTGACACAAGAAAAAGGGAAAAATGTTGTCTTGCCCAAATCCAAACCACTTCCTGAGTCCCCCATTTGGTGACTTGAGCCCAACTTTACTAAAGTGAGTGTCAAATATCTCTTGGCATTGCAGAGAATATCATATGTTTATTTTTACGAATCTGAAGTAGAAGGGATTCAAAAAAAATGGGGATTACCTGAATCAGTCAAAGTTAGGCTACCCCAACCTGGAGATACTCTTATAGATAGTTAGGATGGAGAGTTGGTAGTTTATATTGATGTGCTCAACCGAGGCCTTCGATTTCCCCTAGATCTAGAGATAGTGAGATATTTCCATTTGGTGAAATTATTTCCGAGTTAATTAAGCCCTAATTCATGGTTTACATTGTTAGTTAGCATCATAGCTTCCACGATATCCAAAATCACGGAACAACTAGTTGTTGTGTCTGGTTTGTATCGTAATGGTCATATCCGATTTTACTATTTTAATATGGGGAATGACTATAAGGTAGTAGATGATCTTCTAAAAACAGACCAGCCTTAGAGGACTCATTTTCTTTTTTGTTAGTGGCACTTGAGGAAACGGTAGAAAGATCACTTCTAAAGGAAATCTGAGCATGTTCATAAGATACTGGAAAAGCTAACGTAAGTGTTTAAAGATTTATATTAATTATATATTTTGATGTTAATATTTCTTACCCCGGATTTTTTTTATCGTATTGTTCTTAAACCCCTTTGCACAGAATTTAGAAATAGGAAAGCAACTTTTAAAAAATTGAATAAATGGGCCAATGAAGAAGTGGTCAACTGAGTTTCACAACTAATTTACTCCAAGAAATTTGGTAAAAGCCCATCTATAGAGAACAAATCTGATCCGTGAACTTTCATGAAAACAGTTTACCACTCCTTCGCGGTCCTTTGAAATTTTTAAAGGACTGAGGCGACTGATGGTAAACTTTTTCTACCAGCTAGGAATCGGGCTCCCAGCCACCGTGACAAAAACAAGTAGAAGAAGAAGAAGAAGACAAATGATGGTTTGTCTCAAGTGGTTCCCAAACTAGGGAGTAAGTGACCACTTGGTGAAATAGATGCAGCTTTTTTGGAAGCTATTGTAGTCGCTGTTGTAGTCACTGTTGGAGAAACTGAAATTCCATGAGAAACTCTCTGACTGTTAAGAAAAAAAGTGCAAAACAACCGAATAAATTCTCTATAATGAGAACGAATATATCACACAACATATAATCAATATGAGTTGTTAGATATCATCTACAAAACAACCATATTAAAGAATAAACATGGAATAATATTTACTTTGCATCGACCAACACTAATAAACCACTATTTTAGGATCAAACTAAAATGTTGTATAGTTTACACTAATGAAAACAAATACCATCTCACATATCTTATCATAATAATGGAGGTTTAAAACAACTTTATGTTCGACACCAATTTGTTGTGACATATCTAGATAAGGCAAAAGAATTCCAACACATCGGGATGCAATATGATGCGAACGTTGATGTAAAAAATAATAGCGATAAATATCGGTTTGTCATGGATGGCATCAATATTGACTTTACGTATGTACATTTTCTAGAATTTCTCATATTTTTCTTATATTTTGTAGGACTTTGAGTTTATAGTGTTCATCATTTATCTAATCTAGCATGACTCGGGCGAAATCTATCTTGATGTTTTTTGCATAGTTTTTAAGTTTCTTAGATTTTAAAACATATAATTATTTTTGGAGGAGATGAGGTACCCGTAGCACCTGTTTCGAACAGAATTCTCCAAATCATCAGCAAGATCGACTTGGCCAAATAGCAAAGAGTAAATGTACCATATTTATTAGTCCAAAATGCTCGGAATAGTGATAAAATCCCAAGGGGGTTGGCTTTAACATAGGTGGTATTGTGAACCTCTACATCTTACTCAACCTCGGATTCTTCTTCCCTTTATTGTACTTGAAGAAACATCTCCAAATATACGAATAAATTTTTTGGTTATGGCTGTTAGTTGCCTTATCGTTGGTATAAAAAAAAGTCATATGGCAAAGGTGTTTGTCTTTCTTTCTTTTAAGTAAAAAAAAGTTTGAAACTTTAAAAGAGAATAATAATGAAAAGATATTAAAAAACCTTTGGGTTGAGAGAAAATACAGTAATTTGAGTAAATTTGTCAAGTGAAGGATGAATATCTATACTTAAATGAAAGATAATTAAATCTTAACCGTTGACTTGATTAACTATCCAATGAACTGGATTTGTAAAGTTGAGGTTCCCTTACCTTTAGCGGTCATATTAGTCAAAGTTGAAATGACAGCAAAAACGTGTGTTATAAAGTTAATAATTGATGTTTATGTTAATAACACATATTGAAAGACTATTACACTCTCTAACAATCGGTAGTGCTACTTCTAGGTTTCACCATTACATTATGACTCAAGGGTTTGTATATTTATGCCACATCAAACATCAAAATTAGATCTATCAGCATTTTAGTGCATTTCAATCCCCTATTTGATGTCTAATGTATTTAGGAACCATGTTTGGGATGTTGTTAGTATTGGGAATACTTGAAGTTCTTTGAATCATACTTCAAAAGAATTAGAGATCTAAATTCGCACCTTCATATCTTTGGTTGTATTTCTTTATAAATTTGTAGAATTATTTTTCAAATATAGTTAGTCTCTTGTTTTGTTTTTCAAGAACAAGTTGTAATTTTTGAATAACAAGTTATATTTTTTAGGCGGGGTTAGCTATTTAGATTTTATTTGAGATTAGGATACACTTAGTGTTTTTTTATTAATGGAAGTTTCGTAAATAAATCGAACTTGGGGATAAATTTGGTATTGAAAAAAATCAAACATGCGTCAAAGATAGATTTTGGACGGGGTTAGATGAGATTTGAGTAAATTTAACTTGACCATTTTTAAACATAATAACTTGGTATCATAATTTTTATTTTAATATTATGTACATATTATTATTATTATTATTAATCAAAACTTTATTCTCTTTATTGATCACTAGAACTTACTTGGGATAGGCCAATAAGCCAAACAAAACTATAGAACTGAAGCAACCCAAAAGATATTTAGGTTAAGGCAACGATATTTATGGGGAGATAAGCCAAACAAAACTATAGAACTGAAGCAAACCAAAATATATTTAGGTTTAGACAACGATATTTACGGGGAGGTCATGAGAATGGATGATCACGTGGCTACACCCACTCTTTTATATCGGAGAAAGTTGTAACACCCATTCTTGTCTTACCTGAGGAAGATCAGAGCCACGTAGATAGTTGGAGGATGAAAAGGTATCGTTTGCGACATAATATCACTATTTTTGTTGATTGGGAGGTAAAACAATATGTGCTTCATTAAAAAATTTGGAGAAAGGGTTGAAATATGGTCGGAACCTACCTGCTCGAAGCAAACCAAGACGTACAGACATGCAAATTTATTACAAAACATCTGACACTGACCTTCATGGACCATATCGAGTAGTTAAGCGCTTTATTTGTGGTCCAAATCCGTCGTATGAGTACTAATCGCAAGTGACCCTTTGTTAGAAACCCTCGATGGGCCATTAGATAAAGTTAATAAGAAATTACTCCTCTTCACCGAAGTATCTACGAACATGAAGTCTTGTGTGGTAGTTGGAAATGGACTAGCAGGCTCGAGGATTCGTATGGACAACATGCAATGAATTTGTTATCTTCAATGATTGAAGCTTCATCATGATATATTAGGGTTGTTAGGAAAACAAATTATATTTGTTTAGAAATGGAGTATCTGCATGATAATCTTCATGTCTTGTATAACTTGTTCTTATCAGTGTGTTTATTTTGTAGTTTATCAGTTTGATGATATCAGCTTCTCTTCCAAAGAAAGTCTATTCCTATAAAATACGAATAACTAGTAGCACAAAGAAAGTCAGGTATAAAGGTCTGCTTGGAAAAAAAGTTAGTAACATAGAAACAATTTAATGTTTTTATATATTAAAAGTTATGATGCATAGAGAAATGAAGCTAGTGTTGAAAGGTGATTTGAGGCTAAATTAGAGTACTGTGACTATGAAGATGTATAGTGAGTACACATATTTGAAAAGATAACGTAGTCCCTTTGTTGCCTACCTCTAGAATTCCAGAATAAAATTGTAACTGTTATTTAGAGGTTCAGTTGAAGGGTCTAGAATACCCTTTAAATTGTATTGTTTTGGTGGTATGGTGACATTTTAATGGTTTTATCTTAAGCTTCTTTATTTTCTTGCTAAGAACTTTTTTAGTTTTTATCTCTTCATCAGGTTTACCAAAAGTTGGGGATGTAGGGAAACTTTCAGTGATTATTTGCTTGGAAGAATGAGAAAATCTATCTTTATGAACAGGCTCATTATTGGAGGTAAATAGTTTCCTTAGCTCTATAATTTGAATTGATTCTGTTATTTCTGTGTTTCTTTCCTCATAAGTGATCATATCATACTCATTAAATTATTGACTATTTTTACAAGCAATACTAACATTTAAAAATTTCTTTTCTTTATTGGTGGTAATCTTAGTAGACTTTTTTTCTTATTTATAGTGATGTGGGAGGGTTTTGAGATTGACATTCTTCATTTGTAGTTGGGTGAGGGACAATTTCTTCTGATTCGTGACCATTAATCATTACTATTATTTTCGGACTCATGTTCCGTTTTGGGAGGATGAAATTTGAATTAGGTTGGCTTTAGGATGATGAGCTAATTTTGAATAGTTTGAAGGTTGTCCTTCATTTTTTGTCATTAGTTTCTTACAGCGTGACGCGTTATGGCCAAGGTGGTGGCAAGCAAGGCATTATGATGGTATTCCCTCATAGATTATTTCGAACCAGAAACCATCCTGGTCTTGAAATCCAACCCATAGCTTAGATAGAGGTTTAGAAACATCAAATTCAATCAATGCTTTGGAGTAGTGAAATTTTACTATGTTTCTAATAGGAACCCAAATAGAAAGTGTCATACCAAGTGAATTAGTTATATTTTGGATAGTCTTGATTGTACGTATATTCCGGTAAGTTTGTGCAGGTAACCGAAGCATGAGTTATTGGTGATTCAAGTCTGGGATTGAACTCGGGGGTCCATTTTAATAGTCTCGAGGGGTGCAACCTATTGATCATATATATATATATATATATATGTATATATATATATATATATTTCATAATTTCAGCTAATAGTTGTAGTTCAATAAGTATATATTTTTTCTCCCAACTAGACAAATTGAAAGAGCCAAAAATTGAAAATTTTCCAAAAAAATCTCGATAGCGTTCATTTGTGGGTGGCCAAAATAAAATTTTAATATAAGCATATTTTTAGAATTAGAGAACATAATTTTCTTATCTTTTTCTATGAAAATGTATGGCATTGAATATTCTACTGTATTTGAACTGAATATTATCGGGAATGAGTTCCTTCCAGCTTGATCTTGTTGCACCACGTAAGTTTTGTTTAAAGAGCGTGATAATTATTCTATTTTGGGGAGGTTTGGTCATAGATATGGTTATCCTTAAGGTTATGAATAGCTCATCATAACATTGAATATTTGGTTTTTTGTGAGATGGTAATGTAAGATTGTTATTTTAAGTCTTGGAAATTTATTTAATTAAGGTTGGAAGACCATTGATTATTGCTCTGTTTTCATGGTCATTAAGAGGATTTGAGACATAATTAGTTAAAGACTCATCCACTAATGTATGTTTCTGATTTACCTTTTTAGCCACCGTCGGAAAAGTATGGTGTTGGACCAGGCTCAAACGATACTCTTGAATTTTTCTTAAAATATTCTTGGAATTTTATTTATTTAATATAGATGTTAAGTTTCTTGTACGAATGTTTATTAAATAATTAATAACTTTTATTATATGTAAAGATATAAGAAATAGATAGCTATATAATTTAATACATAGATATCAATAAATATTTTCCAGTTAAAAAGATGGTT
The DNA here is from genome assembly GCA_036936605.1 of Limnanthes douglasii subsp. nivea. Lineage (NCBI taxonomy): Eukaryota > Viridiplantae > Streptophyta > Magnoliopsida > Brassicales > Limnanthaceae > Limnanthes > Limnanthes douglasii. The sequence continues at coordinate 23,672,412 of JAUPFV010000005.1, forward strand.
ACGGTTACCGATAAATACATTTCAGATTTGAATTTTTAATATTGGACAACAAACTAATTTGTTTTATTAATTTAATTTACACCAATAAGTAAATCAAGTTTAAATCTTGGCTTGTAATAGTTTGATAACATTATCGGCTCAGTTCTATATAAGTTACCGAATTTGATAGTTTAATTAATCATACGTGATATATAAATATATACAATAATATAAATTTAAAATATTAAATTATTAAACTAATAATCTATTTGTATTATTAATTTTTATTAATAATATAATATATTATGAAAATAATAATATATATATTAAATATATTTATTAGTTATTTTTTATTATTTACTTATTTTATGTCCCATTCTCCAACTTCGATTTTATATTTAGTTACATAATTAAAAAATTTACCGATTTTATCAGTCTGAAGACTCTTAACCAGTTTTATCCGTCTAAGCCACCATAATTCAGTAATATTATTAGAACGGTTTTAAATTATTTTTATTAAATCAGTTCCGAACGAATTACAAAATTTTATTGCTAAATAATAACTCTAACTTTAGCCAAAGATGTGTATAATTTGGTCGAACTATCGTAGATACAAAAAATATTGGAACAAAAACTTTCACCAGCAGTATGGAACGTCAAAATTACTGTTTATCTATAAGAAAATTTTGTACCAATTAAGATATTAGTGATACAAATAGCGCTAAAAAATCTATTAATTCTCTTAAATTTATATTCATTTTTGGCTTTGAACAATAATTCTTCTGTGAACTATCGATTTTAGTGACATATGGACTTCCAAAAGACCGATGGTAGTCCCTATACTATCCAGTTTGGATAAAGTTAATTCCCCTATATGTTGATTAATGTAAAGCTAACACATGACATCATACTCAACAAAAAATTGTATCACGAATGGTCCATCGACTTGAGGTTGAAGTTCAAATGTAATCAAAGTTAAAGTCCATGGATTATTGGTGATAATTTTTTTTGTTAAGTATAGTGCCACGTGAAATCGTTACATTAATCACCATATGCGGTGACTAACTTTATCCAAACTAAATAATCCAAAAACTATCAACGAACTTTTAAAAATTTAGAAACTATTTATTACTAAAATTGATAGTCCACTCTTTAAAACCTCCATTTTTATATCCACGAAAAACAACATTTTTTATTTAGCAATACGTTTTTATAGAAAAAAGGATAATTTAAAATTTGAAATTTAAAATAGGGCTACGCTAGAAAAATGACACATTTTGATAAATTTCTCACCCTACCCTCCATTTTTTTTAAATCAAACTTGAATTTCCCAACTTATCTTTCTCACCCTAACTAATTACATCCATGATATGAACCCAAAAAAATAACCTAAAATCTAAAAACCCCAAAACATTACCCTAAACCTTAACTATTTACTACCCTTCAACCCAAAAACTAACATTCTTAAACCAAAATCCACAAAATCTACCATATCCCCACAATAAATCGGGGTATTGATGGAAGATTATTCAATGGGCGTCTCTTTGGAGGACTTACTGGACGAAAAGGACGCTTACCGAATGGAGGTAAAGAGTTGAACTCGTATTTCTGTTTTTCATTTGGTCACATGAATTTTTGCAATGAACATCTACCATGTCGCATGAATTAAACCTTATTTGTCGCATATATGCATGCGACCACACCACATTATCTGTCACATATAATACTTACGACCCAATTACATTTGTAGTCGCATGCGACCCGTACGAATCATTCGCATGCGAATCTTTTAGTGTATCATTATATATATTGAAACAGTATTCTTTGTAGGAGGAACTCGCAGTATGGATGCTGATTACAAAAAAATATTCACAACGAATAGGTTATTTACGAAAGACAAATTCTATGGTTTCTTAGACATTGAATCGAAGAAGATTAATTTTATCACGATTACAAAGCTCTATGATAGCGGGAAATGGGTAAGAACCCCTAGACTACTTTGCGAGAGGTTCGGTATTTTTAAATCTAAAGCAAAGTCGGATACTTTAAGAAATTGGAAGACTACGACGAAGAAATGCAATTGTCCGTTTGCGCTAAAAGGTCATCCTATTGACGCACTAGCCATGCAATGGCTCTTGGAATTGGTAAACGGTACACACAATCACGATCCCTTCATTCATTTAGACGGCTATTCCAACACTTGCAGGCTAAAACGGGACAAAGATGAACTAGTTCGTAGTTTGTCTCACCTTGGCTCGCGACCTAGAGAGATATATAGTAGTTTGAATTATCAATATCTGGGGAATATTTCGAACATGCGTGCAATTTACAATTGTCGTAAAAAACATCATGATTTTGAGCACGAGGGACAAACCCAAATGCAATATTTGTTGATGAAATTGAAAGAGCATGGATATTCGATGTGGGAGCGTTTGAAAGACGATACAAAGGTGGTCACTGACTTTTTTCGCACATACGGGCATAGACTTATTATGTACATTCCCTAATGTGTTATTCATGGATTGTACCTACAAGATGACTAGGTATAACATGTATTTATTAGAGATTTTTGGTTTTACGTCTACTTCCATTACATTTACTTGTGTATGTATTTATGAGCGGGGAGAAGATACTGAATCACACATGGGCTTTGGGTACTCTTCATGGTTTGATGATAGACAATGTGTGCGCATTTCCGAGTGTTATTGTTACCGATCGAGAGTTGCTCTCATGCGATCTATCGAGGGAATATTTTCGGGCACACACCACTTTCTATGTACGTGGAATATTGGTAAGAACATTTTGGGGACGGTTCGTAAGATATTCCAAGATGATGTGATTGCAAGATAATTTGTCGAGTTTTATGGTTACGTAGCCGGAGCGAACACGGTTCAAAGTTATGAAAAGAATCTAGCTACATTGAAAGAGATGTTCGCCTCACCCAAATGTTATGATTACGTTATGGACGCTCAGATAACGAAATATGGTGATAAGTTTCTTCAATATTGAACGAATAAGATAAAACATTACGGGTAAACAACAACAAATAAGTATCTCTTTTAATTCAACTTTTTATTTTGTTATTATATCTTTTAAAAAATATGTCATAATTATGTACTTGTATTATGCAGGTACGTAGGTGCTCACTCGGCCCTAAAGAAATACCTTGGGACGAACGAATGAAATTTTAAATTATTTTGGGAAAAAGTTCACAACCTCTTAACGAAGCAACATTCAGGGATCCTCGAATCGTTCGAGCGAAGTAAGGTTCGTACGCTACACGTTACTAATGGTACTTTGACCATGCTACTTAAAGGTCATGTATCCCGTGAAGGCTTAGACCTTTGGTTGCATGCTATTGTACGTTCTAAGTATATATGACTAGATCAGGTAGCATCTAGAGGATGCGTCCTTAGGAAAACACATGGGTTACCATGCGCATGTGAGATTGCGTCAATAGTTAGAGAGGTAGATACATTCCTCTAGAATATGTGGATACTTTTTTGAAACAATTAGATATTGTTCATAGAGATCCTACTTCGCGTGAAGATGACTTGAAAAAAAAATATCCATAATTAATAGGTCCATTCGTAGTTTTGGTCATGATCAACAAGACCATATTATCAATAGGGTTATGCAAATCTTGAAGCCTGACACTAGTAATATTCAAGACCCCAAGGAAGTGGTAAGAGCTAAAGGTAGGCCAAATAGAGGCCTTGACAAATCGACCAAATAGAACCCTAGTGCGTGGGAATATCCCATTGAACAAACTGCTACTGCTAGCACTCCAATAAACTCGATAGGCAGTACACTCGTTAATACATTAAGGAGCACGACCACATCGAAGGTGGTTCCGGTTGTAGCACCCAAACCACCACTTGCAAAAAAGAAAGTTGGTCGGCTAAGAAAAACTGTTAAGGATGGGAAGTTAACTATATATCCGGGTTGCATCCCTAGTTTTCTACACACCTATATCATTAAGTTGGTAGACGTTCTTCCGGATGGACAATGCGGATATCGGTCGGTAGCATATTCAATATACAATGATGAGGAGAGATGGGAAGATGTTAGACGCGAATTGTTGAAAGAGTTGATTGAAAATCGTGTATTTTGGTTGGATAGTTATGGTTCTATCGGTGTATTTGATGATATGATACGTAGGTTGGATTACTTCAAGCCCAACCCTACTAGTCATTATTGGAAGACATTTCCGGACGTAGGACTAGTCATTGCGAATATGTATCAGTGTAGGGTATACTATGTCTCGCAAGCATCATCATTATCGTATCCACCAATCTGTGGACGCCCATCCGTGAATGCTTCAACGATTATAGAAGTTGGGATTGCTTTCGTAAGCTAAAAACATATCATATTATCCATAAGGATGTAAATATCATGATACAACTCAAAAAATATTATAACAAAGTTAGTTGTCAAATACATGATAACAAACGTAGTCTAACAAAAGTACGACACATACAAGATATAAAATACTGATTAATGACGTACGTATCTATGAGCAATCCTACACATTTTATTTGCAACCTCTAACAACTCCTCGTACGGCATCATAGCTACTAGTGATGCAAACTCAACGATGAAGTTATAACCCTCGTAATCAACACCATGTTGAGGGTGCACCTGAGGACCTCCGTCATCATCAACTAAAGTTGGGTTAATCACTATATACCACAGGTTCTTCTTTACCCAAACAGGGTACATCGCGTCAGCACTATAATCTCCCCCAATATATTCGGCACATAAAGTGGTGAAAAGATGATGCCGCCAATTTTTCCAAAGCCAAGCATCCCAAGCGTACCTCTAAACCATCTTCTTCCCTGCTTTTTTGGTAGCATGAGGACCTATCTTCAACGACATCAACTGAATATGGCCCATCTGACGATTGACACAGTCAGGGTAATAAGGAACAACAATGTCAGACGCTTTTAGCGTAAGCTCAACCCAACTAACGATCTCGAACGGATGTTCATCACATAGATACGAATAGAAAGGAAGATGACCTAAAATGAAACTAGTTAACAAACACGACAAGGATAAAAGTAACAAACATAAAGTTTAAATTTGAAATTTTTTACTTACATCTGTCTCTGTGCACATCGAGAGTGCCCGTCTTAACTCTCTGCGTACCACCTACGAGATACTAATCTTCTGTGGCGCGTACCGGCAGATATACAACATCGATAGGTCGTAATCATTATACAGTGAAACGCGAAACGATCTAAAGTGATCGAAGATCCATGCCTTTAATAGCCCTGTAAACCCACAAATATCGCTCATGTCGTGAAACAAACCCTGACTAAGGGAGTTGTACAACTGCGCCAATACAAACCGACCCCAGTTGTACTGATCTATAATCAGGCGATGGTTGACAGACTAGAGGTAATATATGCAAACTGTTGCCGGTTTTGTTAGCGCAAATAGTGGTACCCAAAAGAAACAGTATGTACGCACGAGTGCGTGATCAACCCTAGCATCTGTGATCTTAACATCACTGTATCTATCACCCGTGAATGTGGTATGCAACCAACTCAAGGTCACATTACTAGCATTCCTAAGATTTCTAACCAAGTCAACTTGGCGTACACCAAGCATACCAGCATAAGTCTGGTTCCTCTCTGTCTCATCATAAAAAAAACATCGAGGGGTATACCTGTGACTGGTAATCCGGTGATGATGTGAACGTTGTCTAAAGTCACATTCATCTCGCAGGACGAGAAATGAAACGAGGAAGTCTCCTCATGCCACCGCTCGAGGAATTCCTCTATCAAATGTAGGTTGGTATGCCAACGAGAGATTGTGTCGACAAAAGGCCCAAAAATAGTCGTCATCACCAAAGCCCGTACTCTAATCTAGTTCTTGAAGTCCCATTTACGAAGACTATTGTACATCACAAAGCATTGCAACAAAATTCTCTCGTGCAATTTGTATCAAACACGTAAATAAATAATTTATTTAACAAAATTAATAACCAATTTTAAGTAGTATTTAAACTTACATCACCATCATAGACACTAAACGTCTCATGCATGGCGTAATGAGGATAGATATCGGGCCCGTGTGGCATCACCGACAAAAACTCTGTATCGGCGGGCTCAGGTGCGCCTTCGGAAGACGTACCTGCACCACTGCTAGCGGCAGCAGCCCAACCAACATCATGGTTGGTATCCTCAACTTCATCGCCACGAATACGTCGTTTTGTTTGGCTGCCCGGGGTCGCCCCTTTGGTAGGGTCCATATGAGGAACCTCCGAAGGCTCATGTGAATGACTAGTTTTTTTCTTGCGAAAAAGATTCTTCACTGTCATTTTTGTACGAGTCATCCTGAAAACACAAACCAAAACGGTCAAAAAATGTAACAGTCCAGTCGCACGCGACACAGAAACTAACGAGTTACTTGCGATGGAATAGATTACTTGTCGCACACGACTAGGATTTTGTTCGCGTCGCACGCGACCGTCACCCTTCATGGTCGCTCGTCGCGTACTACGAACACAGATCTGGTAGCACACGACGTGGGATGAACACATGCAACCAACCAAACCCTATATCTACCCAAACAACTCTATTTTCAACAAAATCAAGGCCAAATCAACCGATTCACATATGCCAAATAACAATACAACACTAAACTATGAAAACAAACCCTAGAATCATACAAAAATAACTTTTAAAAATATAAACAAAAAACTAACTTTTCTACCACTTAAACATATCGAAATGAAAAAAACAAAATAAAAAGCTTGTATGGCTTACTTCGATGTTGTTGTGTGTTCAAATTCTTCAAATAACAAAGTTTGATTTTCGGTAAAATTTAGATGCCCGAGAGGTTTGTAAAAGATTAAAAAAAAATGAAAAATTTATCAATCGTTTTTATATCTAGATTTTTTGGAAATAATAAATTTGTACGAAATTCATTGGGAGAGATGTAAAATTCAGCCGCGTAAAATTTATAAAACTATGGCCTGACCTTCAAAATATAACTAATATATCTACAAAACATTTTCAAATGCGACGAAGCTGTCTAAATTGGGATTACAAAGTGAGCTGTCAATAAAAGCAGGGAACGTGTCTAAGAGGACGTTTGTTAAAAATATTTTATTAAATAATTAAATAAATCGATTTATTAATTCAGAAAAATAAAATACTTTTATTCTATGCATCTATAAACGAATCAGTCAGTAGTAGTATTTAAGACATCCATTGGTTAACAAAAGCAAAAATAATAATATGCCAACCAATAAATTTCTGTATTGAAAATTTCAGAGCAATAAATATTATAATAAATAAATAAATAGTTTCTGGCTAATGCTAATATATCAAATTGGTTAAGGAACTTTTTATTTATTTATTTATTTATTAAAATATTTGATAATTTAATATATCAATTAAATTAATTTCTCTTTAGAAATTATAAAAAAAAATTAAAATATTTTTCATAATATTTTTTAAACCCTATAAAAAGTAAAATAAATTTGTAATTGTTAAAATTGAATAAATTAGCGTGTGGTGAGAGACAATGTTTACTGATAGTATATAATATACATTTCGTCTGAAGTCATGAAAATGATGGAAGTTAAATAAAAAAAATCGAATTACGCGGGGTAAAAAATTAATTTAAAAAGTTTTGGTATTAAAATAATAAAAGAAAATATAAGTGAAGGAGTTAGGTAAGAGATTTGACCGAACCATTTCCACGCACAGGTATCATCATCCTCACATTACCAGACCTCTTCCATCTACCCTCTTCTCTCTCTCTTCGTATATAAACCCCTCAACCTTACCTCCTTTGTTTCTCAGCTTGACGTTTTTCTTTACAGAAAAAACAAGCTGAGAAAATTTAAAAAACAAAAAAAAAAAAAAAAAACTGTAAAATTTTCTCTCATTTTCTTTCTAGAGATTGTTTGTAATTCAACTATGAAATCTCTATCTTCTCCGTGTCAATTTGATCTTAAATCGTTAGCTCGAACGATTTCACCAGGACGACTCGCACGGGTCAACTCGTATCCGGTCGTAGTCAAATGCGGTTACAGATCTGATAGCTTTAGTTCCCCCAACGGCGTTGGTGGTAGTCGAACCGATTTTCAGAGCTCCTGCGTTATTCTCACCAGTAAAGTCGCTTCTCAGGAACAACAATCCGGAGGTTCTTCGGAATCTGTAACTTCTGATGGCGTTGCTGTTAACGGACACAAGAACGCTGCCGTCGATTTGAAACTTGTAAAAATTGATAAATCTAATGGTAAATCTACGGCGCTTTTTCACCAGAAGCCGTTGACGATTACCGATCTATCTCCGGCGCCGATGCACGGATCGAGTTTACGCGTCGCGTATCAAGGCGTTCCTGGAGCTTATTCAGAGGCGGCGGCTGGGAAGGCGTATCCTAATTGCGAGGCGATTCCTTGTGACCAGTTCGAGGTGGCGTTTCAAGCGGTTGAGCTTTGGATCGCCGATCGCGCTGTTCTTCCGGTGGAGAATTCGCTTGGTGGATCTATCCACAGAAACTACGATCTTCTCCTCCGTCACCGACTTCATATAGTCGGCGAGGTTCAACTCCCTGTCCATCACTGCCTCCTCGCACTCCCCGGCGTCCGTATGGAATTTCTCTCCCGAGTCATCTCTCATCCACAAGCGCTCTCGCAGTGCGAACACACACTCACGAAACTCGGCCTCAACGTCGCGCGCGAGGCCGTCGACGACACAGCCGGCGCTGCAGAATTCATCGCGACAAACAACCTCCGCGACACAGCGGCTGTAGCAAGCGCACGTGCGGCTGATCTATACGGTTTACAAATCTTAGCTGACGGAATCCAAGACGATTCCAGTAACGTCACGCGCTTCGTCATGCTAGCGCGTGACCCAATCATCCCACGTACCGATCGTCCGTTCAAAACAAGCATCGTTTTCGCTCATGATACTAAAGGCACAAGCGTCTTGTTCAAGGTTTTATCAGCTTTCGCTTTCAGGAACATCAGCCTGACAAAGATCGAGTCACGGCCGCATCGTAACCGTCCGATCAGACTCGTGGATGACGCAAACATCGGCACTGCAAAGCATTTCGAGTACCTGTTCTACGTGGATTTCGAGGCGTCGATGGCGGAAGTGAGAGCACAAAATGCACTGGCAGAGGTTCAGGAGTTCACATCATTCTTAAGAGTATTAGGCAGTTATCCTATGGACATGACTCCTTGGTCTCCATCATCTTCATCTAACGAAGAAGAACAAGATTGCTAAAACCCCTTTGATAAATATAAATAAAATCAATAAAAAAACAAAAACCGTATGATCTTTATTACCTTACCAAGAAAACTGATTTTTTTTTTGTTTGTGTTATACTAATAAATTATTATTTAAAATTTGGATTTGTTTTTTTTTTTTGTATTTTATAATTTGTGATGGTTTTAGATTATTTTAGTAGGGAAGACATAAAGTTGTTGGGGTGGTTGTTGGGATGTATATAATATAGTAGTAATTGTTAGAGTCAAGAAATCTGGTAAGATTGTAAATTAAGGTTGATGTTTAATTTATTCCAAAGTAGATTTCAGTTTTGTTTCTCCTTTTAAATATTTTAAATGGTAACTGGTCAATTTTTAAGTTCGTTTTTTATTTTCTAGTTGCGATTGGATATATTTTTTTTGGGTCCGAAATGATTGGCCGATTACAACACTACTACATAAGAGAAAAAAAGGGAAGTAGATATAAAATTGGGTTTAAAATGATTTTAAATTATCGATCGATTTGGACACAGCTGCTCCTCTTTTATAAACAAAACCACTTTATTATCGTTATGAGCTATTTTTAAATAAAACCGCTTTATAAGCTAAGTTATGTTTTCTAGTTCTTTTTGTTGGGTTATTTATTTACTCAAAACTATTTCAATTTAAAAAATATAAAATTTTCTCAGATAATTTAATTAATTATCCATATATTATTAGTTAAAAAAAAGCTAAAACCTCTAAAACACTTACTGTAAAAAAGAAAAATTTAATTTTTGTAAATATATTCTAGAATATTTTTACAATCTTATTAATTTTAAAATATGAATTCAATTTCGACAGGTCAGTTTTTTCTAAATAACTACGAAACAACAATAAAAATAAGTTTTCAAAATTAAATTATGTTTTTGTGGTATGGACATTCAAGGCATCGCACCTATTAAATAAAAAAACGCTTCGATTCATCAAGCTCAAGACAATATGTAAGTCATGTTTATCGAAAAATAGATATAAAACGTGAAAAAATAATATATACTCCTTTCGTTAGTTATTGCTTGTCGTTTTAGAGGTCGTGGTTATCTCAATTTAATTGTGGTTTTGATTCAAGACTGCATTAATGGCTGATTTATTATATAATTTTTTATCATTTAATTATTTATTTAAGTTTTATTTCCCCTGTCTATTAAAAAAAGAAAGAAGTTATTTTATGAAAAATAAAAAGATTTTTTATTATTTCAAAATTAATAATTATATTTATTAAACAACATGCTAAAACTTTAAATATAATGTAAATTCGAACATAAAGAGTAAGAAAATCCAGAAAAATAAATAATTTTTTTTTAGATTCACCTAATGAATAAACAAAAGCAAAAAATACTTACGGGTTTGCCTTTTCATCTAGTACCTTTTGTTTTTTTGTTTTTTTCGTTCTTTTTCATTCTCCAACGATTCTGTATATTGTCTTGAGAAACTTGCAAAACGAGTTAGTAAAAATGAAAGGTTTCCGAACACCGAAGGAAACGATCATCTGTTTGATTCGGGTTTAGGATGATGCAATTTCTACACCTAATGAATGTGAAGCCCAACATTGTAAAACATTCCTATTATACTTTCTTGTGTCGGGGATCATAACTAGATAAATTGATAATTCAATTTATATCCCTGATTTATTAATTCATGCTTAAGTGGTGAGATTTAGGTCCTCTTCATCAGAGTGCCCAAATTCAACATGGTTACTACATTTGACCGCATAGTGCCTTCTCACTCATATGTCTAATTTAGTTAATTAAATAATTAATGAAATTACTTTTAATTTGAACTTTCTTAAGATTATGACCGAATATGTTTATTTTGCATGTCACTCCAATTTATTGTTGGTCTATAAATATATTAAATAAATATATTCCAACCAAAATAGCTTCACTCATTCTATCTGTTTCGATGACAATTAAAAATTTCAATTCTAAACCTTTTAGATCATTTGTTTATTGTTTATGTTAGCTTTTGACAAGAAAAAATTAGGAAGAATAGAGATATACATGTGTTTTAGGTTTTAAATTTTGTAATGTTTGAATCTAAAAAAAATTGATTAATAATATTGTTATTAGATTGTTTTAAATTTTTTGTTACAAAATAATAGTAAAAAATTGATTATGAGATTTTTATTAAATTAATATATTAGTTATATCACACAATTATATAAATTACTCCAATTTTAATTAAAAAAGAATTATTAATAATTATTTGGTTAGAAAATAAATTATAAATATTTATTTTAGTTTTCTATGAACTCTTTTAACAATATTTTTAAATATATAAACATGTACCATTTTTAATTTTAACTTTCAAATCTTAAAACTTTATATGTTTTGTATTTTAATTAAAAAATAATAATTAAAAAGTACATATTTTTATTTTAAGGACAAACAAAACGAAACACATACTATTTTTCTTTATTTTCGCAACTAAATTACACGTAATTTCGCAAATGGAACACAACTATTTTTGTCAACACTAATTTTGCAACCAAATTGCACATATTTCCACAACGAGACGAGAAGATAATCTAATTTTTGTTTTATAAAAAAAAATATTTTCAACACAAAAATACACATAGTTTCGCAACTACAAAAAAGTTAGTTGTTTCACATGCAATGGACACTTATTTTCACAAAAATAAGTTGTATTTTTTCACATAATCAAATTATTTAGCAACCAAAATTTATTTCCGCAAATAATTTCTTCTTATTTTCGCAACATATTTGTACGTAATTCCCTAATTAAAACATAATTGTTTTTAGCAACCAAATTACATATAATATTATAATTGAAATACAATTATTTTATCAACTAAACTAGATGTAATTCTGTAACTATAACACATTTGCTATTTCAAGACTTATTTCATAACCCAATTACACATACTTACACCACTAAAGAAAATAAAAAAAAACATTCATAAATCTAGTTTTGGTTTAATATCTATCATAATTGGCATGGTTTCTCATTATGTGGTTTAACATCTATTCTAGTTTGCATGATTTCTCATTATATGGTTTAACATCTATCATAGTTGGTTTGATATAACGTCCATCATAGTTGGACTGGTTTAACATATACCATAGTTGGTATGGTTTCTCATAATATGGTTTAGCATCCATCATAGTTGGCTTGGTTTCTCATTATATGGTTTAACATCTATCATAGTTAGCCTGATTTCTCATTATATGATTTAGCATCTATTATAGTTGGCGTAGTTTCTAGCCTTTATCATAGTTGTCTTGGTTTAACATCTATCATAGTTGTCATGGTTTCTCATTATATGGTTTAAAATCTATCATGGTTGGCCTGATTTCATTTTATATGGTTTAAGATCTATCATAGTTGGTTTGGTTTAGAATCTATCATACCTGCTTTCGTTTCTTATTATATGGTTTAACATCTATCATAGTTGGCATGATTTCTGATTATATGGTTTAACATACATCATAGTTGGCATGGTTTCTCATTTTATGGTTTGACATCTATCATAGTTAGCTTGGTTTAACATATATCATAGTTAGCTTGGGTTTAACATGTATCATAGTTTGTATGGTTTCTCATTATATGGTTTAACATCTATCATAGTTAAATGGAGAGAAAAGTAAATAAAATTACATTCAGTTGTGTAAGAATTAGTATATTTAAAAGAGAGAAATAATATGTAGTGATTGTGACGGTGATGATTGGGGTTCAGTTAAGTTTTGGAGAAATTAATTAGGGTTTTGATAGAAAAAGTTTTAGAGAGAGAAGAAATTAAAGAACAGAGCTAAAATGAGAAAGAGAGGAATCTTGACAGCATGAACTCCGTCGTCGAGTAGTAGCAGAGAGAAACAAATAAGAGAGAGAAAGTTGGTGCGTTGATGTCAAATTGTGTTTATCTTAATATAACCATGACCTAATTTCAACTTTTTATTTAAAGCCTTTATATAATTAATTAAGGGCATTTTGGGTATTATAAAAGATAATTGAGTCTTAAATGATAAATAGATGAGTTAAATGAATCTTTTGTTAGAGATATATGAAAATAAGGTCGTAGGTAGATAATAGTTTGATTTTGAGGTCTTAATCCTTGTTAAATTCTTTAATAAATACATATAAAATTAATAACTATATATATATTTATATTATTTTAAAATAAGTTTACATAGATAAAATATTTTTTTTAATAAAACAAAGATCAAAAGTAAACTAGTTTTAATATTTTAATTGATAATTAAAAAATTAAAAATAGGATACGAATCTTTTTATTTTGATCTATAGCTTTTCATTTATACTAAGAAAACAATCTACACAATTTAAACTATAAATAAACCTACTTTCATGAAGCAAAGTATCATATATCAAATGAAACAACTGAATATAATAGATTCAGAATATATTTTTGCAATCACTTCATACTTATTATTAAACCTATATGTGGGAAATGAATGTTACCATAAAACTCCAGACGTTGTTAAACAATCTATTTTCATCCCTCTCTAAAACAGTTAGATTCAAAATTTTAGCATTTACAACTGACTTGGTTCAGTTGTCTCGGACTCAATCCGGTTTCAACTCAGTTGAGACTCCGCTTTAGTTTAGTTCAAACCCGGCCTAAGCTCAATTCATATCCGGATTCAGCTCGGTTCATCCTCAATTTGGCTTCAGCTTGGCAAGATTTCACTTCAGCTCGACCTGGTCTCAATTTAAATTAAGTTTTTTCTACCTCAATCAGATGATCGACACCTACAAGTACAACTAATTTTTTTAAATATTTATTATTTTATGTAGTATAAAATTTTAATTTACATTAGACTTCCGAGCCATAGTTATTATATCTAAATATATCATATGATTTTTTCTATTTCTACTACATGCGTCGTCTTTGGTACTAATAACAATGAAACCTATATCGATGGCTACAGATTTTACCCATACTTCCAAATCAAGTTTAGTGTAATAATTTTGTGTGGTAAAAATATGTATGTAATAGGCCATTATACAAACCGATTTTCCGGATCGTACAACATACATAAAAATGACGTACATGAAAATTTGCACTTACTAAATGCAACTCGAACGTAAATCGCATGTGACACTGTGCATGTTTGTGCAAAATCAAACAATTTGGTTTCACATAACCATAAACTAAACTCATTTTGTTCACTAATGATAAACTATATTCAGAAAAACAAAAAAGATACAACTTTGTTTCACAAAACTAAGTTGACAATAAAATATTGTTATATATAAAAAGTTGTACTCGTCTTTCACTCCATTCGCAAAGGCTCTAATGTATACTGATAAGGAAGATATATATCTCCTGCTAGTTTCGAAGAAAAAATATGACACACTAAGATGAAGTAATTCATATGTTTTTTTATTTAGAACAAAGAAAAAAAATCATATTATCTCAAGATATAACTAAATGCCTATAATAATAAATTTTTTATCATATGAAGTAATTAAATACAATAGATAAAAATCTTACATACTCAAAATATACGTTTGTAATCGATATGTAACTCTCGCTTCTCTATTTTCTGATTATTAACTTTATTGAGATTAAGTGATTATTTTAGTATAGCAATCAGTCTTGAACAATCACCGCACTATCAATAACAATTGAAAACAAATAAAATTTTATTATAAAATATAAATTAATTTTTAATATCATATTTTATAACGGAATAATATATATATTATTTTATTTTATGTTAAATGTATATGAATTTAAATATAATATTTGTTGATATTAAGAAAATATTAAAAAAAATTAGGATTAACTAATAAAGACCTCATACTATGCATAATATTTACAAAGATGACATGCTACTATTTTCATATTGGGGACATTCATCATAACATTAACCATAAATATTTTGACAAATACAACATTTATTTTACCTTGCATATATTTTATTTCATCTATTAATAAATTCACAAATACAAACCGAACTATATCAATTCAAAACTACCACAACTTACACTAATGAGCGAACGTGCAAAGTTCTTTATAAGTTTCACAACGACTAGGACAAATGGGTCTACAACCGTTTTTTATTTGAAAACCAAAATTCAACGACTAATCGAATCAGTGGAAATTTTAAAATACATCAAAGAAAACCTAAAGTTTGAAATAGGCGAGTTGTACTTGAAGTATCTGCAATATAATTTTGTATATCTTTACCCTGTTAAGAGTCTGTAAACTCGGTCGGTTATCCCACATCCTTACACTGAAAATAATATACAAATATATTAGTGAATGAAATATCTCAACTAAAGTGAGATCTTTTGGGAGTGAACCAAGAGCAAATCCGTGTGGGTTTGATCGCTCAAAATAGACAATATCATATTAGTTGGTGATATATATTCTAACATGGTATCAAATAGAGATTTGAACTTGTGTTCTAAGCGATGTGATGGGTGTATTGAGTGAGGCAAAATACATACAGTATATTGACTGAGAATGCATTTTGCGGATCAAGTTTAAGAGAGAGTGGTAAACTTGGTCCTTTATCCCACATCATTTAGACTGAAAATAATATACAAATATATAAGTGAATGAAATATCTTAACTAAAGTGAAACCTTTTGGAAGTGAACCAAGAGCAAAGTCGTGCGGGTCTGATCGTCCAAAGCGGACAAAATCACATTGGTGAAATATATTATAATATACCCATCTACTGATGTTTTTATAACTGTAACCCAAATCAGTCAATGAAGTATTATGCATACAAGGCAACTGAGAAGCACCATCCTAATATAATTTCGGACAAATGCTATAAATGAGCTCCAGTTCTGACACACTCGTTTTCTCGCTCACCGACAGTGGAACCGAGATCCAATGCCTTCTGCTCAATCATCTATTCTCTACTAATATAATTTTAAAACAACTTAATACCATATCAAGGATAAATAATCTTTAAAAATACGATAAACTCATTAGTCGGTTTCTCAGTTAACAAAACTGACCATATCAGAAAATCAGTTATCAAAATCGAACTGGGCTGACACAAAAAACAATAATTTCCCAAATATATATATATATCATCAAATTTACATGACCTAAAATTATATATTATTATGATAGTGGGTTGACAACACTATCTCAGTTCTCATTTTGTATCATTAGTGCTTCAGATACTCATGAAAAGGAAACGATCAATATAAGGGCGACCAAAAAATTTATACAAAATAAAATTCAGTCTGACGGACAATAAACATATCCTGATAATAGTTATATTAACTATTTAAGATGAATTATTATCATATTTTTTACCATCCATTTCGACGTAGTTTCTCAAAAACATTGAAAGACCTTCGCCCAACACCATGCCAAAATTATTAAAAATGATATCAATAATTTATTGAAGGTCGACCGTGTACATAAATTTGTTTTATTGAGTAAAATTAAAAATGGGAAATAAATTATGTTTATCAACTTTACTGACCTCGAAACATATTTCATAAAATACACATTTTCATCACCGCAGATTGACATGTTAGTAGACTTCATGTCGAATAATGAACTATTACCATTCATGGAGGCTTGTTTTAGATACAATTAAATAAATGCATGTGAAAAATCAAGGAGACACCATATTCATGATGGAAAAAATATTTTATAACTACTAGATCATGCCATTTGAGCTCATGCTTTGATTGATTTTTAAAAAAAAACATTATTGTCCCAATCAATGTCGCCCAAAGACCATAGTACGATATACAATGCATAAACTATTTGTATACATGGTGATTAAACAACAAAGGCTCCAAACTCGACATTTTCATCTTCTTACCTATAAAATACAACAAATTGAATACAAAAAATAATAATATTTTAACTATAAAATACCCTCTTGTGTGTGGATAGGAAGATGATCTTCACGCATGACTCCAATTTGGTCATTAAATAACTCCTTAAAAAATACAACATGTAAGATACGAATGTCAAAATATGGGCAAACAACAAGAAACTTGTATTAAACAATAAAAAAACTCTTATACATCGAAATACTGAATACGTAAAATAAAATTACCAATTCACTAACATCCCGCACAAGGACCGAGACAAATATCATTATTATTATTATTTAAAAAGAATAATCCATCACATATAACATTATGATCGATGTCACAATTGACCGCACGATGCAAGAGGCTTTCACAATCGACAAAGTCAAATGATGAAAATACCAAACCGAAAGGTATTTGACCAACAAAACCTTACCGTAAGATAACTAAAAATCTCATAATATTAGACGTTGAGTCTTTAATCAGTTAATTAGGCTGAACAAATGATCAAATTAATCATTAAGTAATTTGAATCTTAATAGAAATACATTGAGTCTCTAAGAGTGTTGGAAACAACAACTCATCTTTCCAAAATAAGATATATTTCCAAGATTTACACCATGATCGTGGATGATAACTTGAAATGTGTCTTAAAATTCATCTCTTTCCAGTAAACTAGAGGTTGACTTTTATAAATCGATGATCTATATACCAAATGAGCCAACCTTTAACAAATTATCAAATCTATAAAAAAAATGATCGGTTACATTTGAGACAAACATGATCATCAGATTTATCGAGACCCGGCCATGGCTTTAACTATCGAGTCTCAACTTAAACTTTCGAGTATGGACATGGTCACGACCTATGTTACCAAATATCGGTCTAACCATAACTTCAATAATAGTATCACATTGATCAACTTTGGCCACAACATTTACTTCACTAACTCTAAATTTTATTACTATACTTTCACTATCCCATTATGTGCAAAGTGAAGTAAAAGGTGGGACAAAAAAATAGTTTCCCACCAAACTAACTGCAAATATGTTAATTGTATATCATCAACAACGGTCTCAACTATTAAACATTGACAAACTAATAATCTTAACACAACCATGGACTAAACTATTAAATATTGACAGGTTATAATTATAAAATGGCTACGATTCTTACTCTTATATTTTGTTCTACTTGAATTGAGTTTGGATCATTTTGAAAAAATCAAAATTTTCTGATACACTTCAGATTTATATATTATAAAATATACCCACATAATACGAGAAAAGTCATCAACATACAACATAAAATATTGAAAATAATTTTTATTAGAGTATGATATAAGTACCCACACATTTAAGTGTATCAAAGAAAAAATAGATTGAACCAGAGTGTTACATGGGCTAAAATGAGTTTGATGATATTTTTCCAAAAAACAAGTTTTACATGACAAATAAGTATCATTATTTTTAAAATATATAAGAAATAGAAAACAAAGATAACTAGTGAAGAGGTGGCCTAGGCGTCAGTGCCACAACCAAAATTATCTATTAGATGATGTGTGAGAAAGTAAGGCTGCTCCATCGTGAACCACTTTGTCAACATAGTTGAAATCTCCATCACGCCTAATGACCCTATTCATATGAATGTCTTGTAAAATGAAAAAATAAAGATATATCAGTATTGCATAATTCAATTCATGTTTTATATAGCTTGAGATAAGAGTTTACAAAATAATGATATAGAGTACATTCATTTTTTTTAATTTCAATTGTGGAGAAATAACAATAGATCAATCTTCTTAAAATTTGGTTAAAACACCATTTGCAGTTTCAACATGACCCTTTGAAGGTGGTACCTAGTCGATAATATTTGATATACTATATGTCATTGTGTCTATTGCCCCCCAATCCAAAATCCATTTTGTTATTTTCAGGAGATAGATTGAGTTTAATAAGGTTGTGAGTTGGCTTTATTTGAGACATGTTTAGATTGCAAACTAAATTATTATCAATATATTCCAAGTTAAAATATATTTTTATGGAGTTTAAGGATATTGATACTGCCTTTATGACTAGTACCGCAAATCTTTGTTTTCCATTATTACATTTTTAATTTTTTGTCTCTTAACTATTGTCACTGCCTGAGGTGAACTGTGGGATGTTGTTACCAACATGTACCTTGCCTTTCTTGTGGTTCTCTTTCTAAAATTCTAGATACCTCACTAACTCAAAACAATTCTTCTTTGTATGTTTGTGCCTTCTACAATGTGTATATTTTAACTTGGATTTATTTTCCCGTGATGAGTATTTTCATTGTCTTCCAGTAGATTGTGAGTGACTATTTCGTCTATTTTCTCCTGATTCTGGTTTGTTTTTAAAGCCTACTAATTTTGATGTTAGTCTCATTCTAATTTCTCCTGATGATGGAATAAACTCATTTATGGTTGTTGGTTTCAAAATTGTAGTTTGATTATCTATATTCTCACAATTACATAAGTTATTTCAACTGAGTAAGTGGGATCTTGTTTCAAGATATCTTTCTGAACCACTTCATATTTATATCAATGTCTTCAAAAACTGGTATGGTCTTTATTTAACCAAAACTTTTTGTATATGGTTATATCTACAAGATTCTTTTATAGGATTTTATGATCTCATATCAATGTTCATCCAATTTTTATAAAATATTCCATAAATTCTCAAGAGTATAACTTCTCTGATATATTTTACTCGCCCTTATGTGTAGTTCATATGTTTGAAATGAGTCTTTACTGCTACCCTATTACAACTAATCCATTCCACAAAGTTCCATTTGTTGGATACTATGTAACATGATTAATCAAAGATGTTTATTTTTTTGAGCAATCCAAGTAAATACAACTTGTTAAGATTGCTCACATCTTTCAGATATTTGATATGTTATCTTCGGTGGTGTACTAGTGAGATGTTGTGCATTCCCTTTTCCTTCAATTTCCTTCGATACTTCATTTTCATATGATTTGGTCTTAATAAGTGTTATATTATATATAGACTCAATATAATAATTTTTATCTTCCATCTCGAGTTAAAAACTTTTTACATGAACAGAAAAAATGGTTAAGTTATACAAAATTGAAGTTCTTCATGAAGAACATACTCATTATCATAAGACTAGATGTAAACTAAAGTGACCGTGCATTGTGAAGATTCACTAAAATAACTTTACATCTCTATTCAACACATAGATATTTATAATATAACATAATGTGATAGTGTAAATTTCATTAGTCAATAAAAATTGTAAACTTAAATTATGGATTAAATAATTTTTTTTTAACATAAACTAAAAACAAATATGATTTTTTCACTTATCTAACAAAGAAATCGATTATATATGAACTAAATAAGATAACTTTATATTTACCTAACTTACTTTCCTTTAACACCACCATACAAATAAACTAGATAAAAGATAAACAGTAAATAGTAAATTTCATAATAAAACTGAAATTAAATTATAAAACTACACTTGTTTGGAAAACAAACCTAAGTGAAAATGCATTTATTTTGAACCCCAAAAGGTACTAATTTTTAATAATTTTATCACTTAAAAAGTAAACTGAATAATAAATAAAAATCTTATTTTAATAGTTTTTATATATAATAAGTAAATAAACAACTAAGTGCACGTGAAAATTTTAACATGGGTTGTGAAAAAAAAGGTAACTTCATTTATTTTGATTTTTATTCAATCTAAAGTTAGTTAAAAAAATATTAACTTTTTTTTGAAAAAAGTATTAAATTTAAATATCAAAGTTCCAACAAATACATAACACATATTATGAGGAATGACATTAAGAGCCATAGAGGAAAGCAATCGAAGAAGTTGACCAAAACTTGGCCAAGTAAGTACAACAAAACAAAGCAAATGCGTTGAGACTGATATGGTAAGAGAGACTAGCCAACAACGATGTGGGAGAGCAAGGAAAACAATCCAGAGGGGGGAGATGCTTGCTTCAAACAAACACAAAACAAAATTAAGTTAGAATTTTATACGTGTTGGATATGCCAGACAACCTAGGTGCCAAGATATGAACCGAATGTCAGAAAGCATGTGGTAATATATTGCAAAGGTGAATGTCGGAGATGATCTAAAAATTCTAGCATGCCTTCCACACTAGACGTGATTGGGAAACTGCACCAAAATAGGCATGCCAAATGTATCAAAATCTGGATGAAGGTCAGTTGGATGCCTCCTGGATCCAAGAGACCCAATTATTATTGTGACTTAAAGAAAAACTAAACTTAGGGCATGCAAATCCCTAGATGCACTGAGTGTAAAAACAGTCACAAAAAATATGATTAATTATTTCTTAGGCAGGATTACATAAAACACAATCCATATGTCTGTTTAAACCCCAACTCTGAAGATTATCGCGGGTGGAAAGTTTGTCATGGATAGCAAGCAAATGATAAAGAAAGGGCAGGGAATGTTAAATTCATGCCATACAAGCTTTGCTCACTTGATGTGAGAGGTAAGTGTAGAATAGTGATGTAGGTATCCTTGATAGTGAATTTGGTAAGTCTCTCTTAGCATTCCAGTAGTGGACGTCGTTGTAAATGATGTTAGGATAAATGAGAGATAAGATGTGGTGGTGATCTCCTGGAATGTTTAATGGTTTCTAGCACAAGCAGACCTTAAATGAGTCAAATAGTTCTAGTGACCATCCAGTATGACATCGGAAATCCTGAAGTTGGTTCTCAGACGAGAATCTAAAATAATACTAGATCCATAGAGGTTTTCCAAAAGGATAGAGTGCAACCACATATCAAACCAAAAAAAAAAAAATTTGCGACCCTGCACAAATTACTTAAGAAAAACATAAAATTTAAAAATATCTATCTTATTATCTTTTTAACTCTTTTGATATATAAATAAATAAATAAAAAAATTACAATAACCGATTATCATTTTAAACAAAGCTAGGTTACAAGTGAATTCATTCATCCAATTTGTTTTACATATGTTACTATCATTTAACAAAATCTAAAAGTCATAATTTCATTTTTATTAAAATACCATTTTAAATATGAGCTCTCCTTAGTTTTTAAGTCACGTGAGACCAAACATGATAAAATTGTAAGAGTATGCATTATTAAATCATGCAGGACCAAACATGATAAAGTTGAGAGACTAGACATTACTAAATCATGCAAAACCAGACACGATAAAGTTGAGAGACCAAACATTATTAAATAATGCGAGACCAGATATGATAAAAGTAACATACCAAGCATTATTCAATTATAAGAGACCATACACGATGAGAGTGGATATATGCGAGACTAGACATAATGAAACGGAGATCTTGATGATAAAGATGCGAGACCATGATTACTACATCTCGTGAAAAAAAATCATCAATAGATCTAGTTTGGTTCGTTTAAAAAGCAACAAAATTAATAATATATTTATATTTTTTCCCGAATTATGTTAAAAAAAAAATACAAAATTCAAAAATAAAAATTAAAAAGAGTAAAAAAAAAGTAATGTTTTGAGTTTTTATTTTTGACATTCATCAAAACATTTATTGCTAGTTTGTAAATTTTACATTTTAAATAATATAAAATTTGACTTAGATATGTATAGATGGTTCAACGGTAATCATATTCTAAATTACATATTATATAGCATAATTCAATTTACCTCTTAGTCGAATTTTCATTTCACACGAAAGTAGGTACCAACCAAACATTCCATTTGTGTGGTTGTGTTGGACACGTCCTGAAAATGTTTGAAAAGCTCTTACCTAATCACAATTCGATTATTTTTTATTATTATTGTTGTTTAATGATAAAAACAAACAGGTTTTACCAAAACTAATTATTAAAAAAAATAGTATGTAAAAATATTATAGTTATTGCTAAAAGCTTTTAATTTATTGCTTTTATTAAGAATTTTTATTTTTTTAACAAAATTATAATGAAAATAAGTTAAACAAATAGGTAAAGTAAAGACATGAAGAACAAGATCTCCCTTTGGAACTAGCTTAGATATGCACGCTTAAATTGATGATTAATTGACGATATCAACCTTGACTATATCATGGACTCCCTACCTAACTCATGTCCACTTCCAACATCAGTTTAGTTTATGATATTTTATTCCAATCGCGGTTTTATATAATTTTAAGAGGAAAATGATCATATCCAAACCATGGAGTTTGGGCGGTTGGTCACAGCCATGACACAATCTTCAGGTTTATATTTATTTAATCACATTTCATAATTATTTTTCTTATCTTTTGACACTTCGTTGGATTGGTGGCCCATGACATTTTTGAATATCTTTTATAATAAAAAAGTACTGTATCGATATAATTTTGCATAAAAAGTTTATATAAAAAGTTTATCCAATAATGATAATAATAATTTTTTAAACGGCGTTAATTTTGAAGTTTCGATTATTCACTAATATTTTTTATAAATCAGGATTGCATTTTTTTACGATTTTTTTTTATTGTTGTCACTATATTTCACTAGTGTATATAATTTTAACGGATTAAACTTTATAATGAGCACATCCACAAATCCACCTAAAAATATGAGTCATTACATCTATGAACATTTATCTTACATCTATACTCAAACGATCTGACTATAAACACCTATCCATATTTAGTTCAACTCATGTACTTGGTTTCGTCCGTTTTATCAGCGTACTTCTCGAAAAAATTATAAGTCTCACGTAAACCTTTTTACACAAATCTCAAAAAGAATAATTGGTTGTATTCCAAACCATAACTCAAATTTCTGCTATAGATTTTTGTCTCACATTGGGTTAAAAATATATATTATTCATATCCAACCATATATGTCACATTACAGCCAATCCAAGAGTTTAATTTAATAGGCTCTTGGATTTCTTCGGACATCTTAATGATTCGTCACACCATCTAAAATCTCTTACATGTGCTCGCTCTTCTGGTTCACAAATAAAAATTGCTCGTTCACTTGGTGCACAAACAACAAGTGTTCGTTGTGTACTTTGAAGTTTTGACATTCTCCCAAAAGGTTCTAAAGACTACGTCATGCTCCCCAAGATCTTTCTTCAATCCTCAAGTACACTCACTATCTCAGAGAAAATGAATAGTCGTATTCGAGGACGTACCACATCCACTGTAAATAATCGGCACTGTAACACTCAATCTCACCAAATTATCCATCGCCGAAAGCCTATTACTTATGCCATGCCTCAGTAGTACTCGTACTTTTTGCAGACACTTGAGCACTTATGTATTTTATCACTTGAATATTGCCTCATTGCATGGTGGGATCAACGAATTATAAGTTGATTTTACCAAAACTACTCATGATGGTTCCAAGTTCCATTTGTATCGTCACCTATCACAATGCATAACTATACTCATCACATTAATGGACATGTTTTTTTTAAATATTTTTACACATTCTCGAATATGACGACTTAACTGTACGATATATCAACCCTTCCTTATAACATTTTTGTTTGAGAACTCTTACCAAGAATTAATTATTATTTTATAAGATCCTCCATTTAAATTTATTCAAGAGGGCTTTATTAGAGTTTCATTGTACCTCAAAATCCAAGCCCCTTCTTTTTTCATTCTACACATTTTGTCTCATGCCATCTAATTTATATTTTGACCTTCCTCAGATAAAAATAATCAGAAATGAAGTCAGGAGCACGCTCAAAGCCAATTTTATGAGAGTTATCCAACTTGCTACAGAAATATTATACACTTCCAATTCAGTAATCTTACCATTATATTAGTAATAATTTGTCAATACAATCTCCTTGGGAGGCAAACTGAAAAAATTAATGTACCCAGATACATCCATAAAGATTAACTAAGACAAAAACCACTTATAGATGCTAAATCATTTTTTCGACTCTTTTGTACATTCCTAGAAAATACTATTATTGACTTCTCATCGCTTATCGATTGGCCAGATTCATCACAAAACAAATGTAATACTCTTTTAATCTCGTCGAATTGCTCTTCTGAAGCCTCTACAAAAAACATTAAATTGTCTGCAAAGAAGACGTGAGAGATCGAGGAGGCTAACTTATAGATTCATAGTGGACTTCATACTCCATTATCACAAAGACCCTGAATTATAATATATAATATTTCAATACACATGGAAAAAAAGTAAGGAGCCAGCGGACCATCTTGCTTAATACCTCGTTGCAGTGTGAAGTGCTCAAGCAATTTCTCGTTCCATATAATTTGTATTGAATTTGAATTTATGTCGGTAATGATAATCATTATCCATGTCGATGGGAGCCCAAAGTAAGTGATAGAGTCCTTAATGAACCATCAGCTAACTTTAGTATACGCTTTAGCATATCAGTTTCAACTGATATATATCAGGTTCTTTGTAGTAGATCAGACGTGAAAATAACTTGTCTGATTGGGTAAAATAAGCTCAACTAGCAAGGTTCATAGTCTATTAACCATTATCGACGTAATAAATTTACTCGAACAATGATCAATCTTATCGAGAATATATGTCTAACTCTTTTTGCATCGACAATTTTAGGAATCAGATGAATAATTATACCATTAAGCCAATTATTGATCTATTTTCTTCCAACTGCGTTACGAACCTTCTCACAAATAGTCGGGCCAACTGTATCCCACCATTTTTTTATAAAATCTAGCAAACATGCCATATGATCCTAGAGTTTTTATTGGGTTTGATAGAAACACGACCTCTTGAACTTTGAATTATCGTAAACAAACGCGTGTACGTTAAACATTATAATTTTAAATATATTTTATGTTGGATTAATTAAAAATAGCTCCCTTTTGGAAAATACTAACAAAACAAATTATCTATAAATACGAGATGTATAGTTTGGAACAAATCTAAAATTATCATTGATTAAGGTACAATCAAGTTTGAAAGACACGACAAAATAATATTTCAAGATTGGAACTTCTAGGATTAGTGATACTTCAGGATCAATGCTTTTGAATGACGACATGACACATATGCCTCAATGCATATTGCTTAGAACAAATCTTTATACAACACAATTAAAGAAAAAAGTGGTGTAAATGAGATACAAATGAGACACCTTAATAAGTTAAAGATTCAGTTTGAGAAAATATCATAGTATTATTTACAAATTGTAAAAATAACATGCGCACTACTGACCTTTTTATAACAAATATAAATATAAATTCTGTCTATAATTAGAAAATGTTAGAATTTTGTATGTGTATAAATTAAATAAATAAAATTTATAAAAAATGAGTGCTTTTATTAGAATTGACTACTTATGTGACAAAGTAGTTAAATGATGTACAATTAAATTTTATATGAATAATAAATATTATATTTACCATTGTGTAAAACATAATTATATATTGTGAGATAATAGTCATTGACTTAAATATGAATTATGAATAGATTCAAAAACACGTCGTAAATGGTTACATAAATGTACTCATTTTTCTTGCAATGATAAAATAGATGGCAGTAAAAACAAAAGCTAGCAGCGAAACAAGATTGGATGTGACAGATATGAATATCTCTTATGATGCATGAACAGTCCTTAGCACGATTCTCGAAGAAAATGAACCCAAAGCACGGTATGAACGACGATATTGGAATTAAATTTTTTTCTAAAAGACAAGAAAATATATCTTATTAATGTGAATCGTGAAAAACTAGAGCAAAACATATTGTTATATATTTTTTCTTAATAATATTAACTATGTATAATATTATCACTATAGTTTTAAAAATAAGATTAAATATTTTTAATTTTCAATAATTTTAAATTTGTATAACAATACCAATAATAAAATTTATTATTATATATTTTTACAAATCGTATGATTTTTTTTAAATACGGTTGCTTGTTCAAAATAATTTTGAACTATTATTATTATTGATAAATGTAGTTAAAATTATATAATTTTTTAAAGGAAAATTAAGTTATATTAAGAAATTGAGAAATACAGGGTTTGAAGATTAGGCATTTAAAATTAAGATATTATATATTGAAATTATTTAGCCAAACCTTTGTCGTTGTTATTTTCCTTATAGCGTGCTTGATACTTATTTAAAATTTTGAATTTTTTTTATCTATCTAGCTAAGGTCTTCCATTCTTTTGTTTCGACTTTTTCTCTTTTTTATGACAAAATTGATTTATGAATGGATCATTTGAGCTTAGAGAAGATGTTTCACTCAGATGGAGCTTATACATATATAAAATCTTCAACTACCATTGATGATAGCTAAAGAGGTAACATAATAAACGAGACCTTAAATTCTTGTTCTCTGTATGAATGATTTCTTTCTTTAATTAGGTTAATGTATAGCTTCATTTTGAGCAACAACCAAATTCACAATCAGCTATTGATTAGGTTTTGCTTCTACTTGGATTTCCAGTCTCCATAGACTTGTTTTTGTCTTCTAGTCATTGATTTGCTTCTCTTTACGCTTTCATTTAATGAATATCAATTTCCTGTAAATTTCAAGTTTTTACAATCAAGGAAAAAGTCAGGTATGACTAACTTCTTTGAAATTTGTAAGTAATAAATCTTCTAGTTAAATATGATTAAAAATAAACAACATAAAAAGTAATTTATTAGTCTTTCAGTTTTATAAGAGGTATGAAGATGAAGACAATTAAAACTAGAGATATCAATAAAGAGTAAATGAAGATTCTTTTTCATAATGGACTCTAAAGAGTTTTAAATTGAAGTTCATCAGGTAAAATCATCAAAAAATTATCTATTATATCCATGTTAGCTTTGATTATTCCACATTGATGTTGTTAATCATCTACTCTAAGGTATCAAACTTTTAGGCTTTATAGTAGTGTAATCCCTCTTAGATAACAAGCATGATTTTGATTGTAGTATAGTTAAGAGTCCATTTAGCTATACACTATGCAATATGTTTTTTATCTCTATAAATATGAACTAAGGTCATGTTAGCAGTGATACGTTTCTTGGAACATTCAATGAGAGAGGCCAAAAATTAAAAATAAAATTCCTTTCATCAATATTTTAATAAGAACCAAAGAGTCAGATTTTATGTCAATATGGTTAATTTATTTTCCTTACATAAAACTAAACAATCTAATAGTGTTATGTATTCAGCAATGATAAGGGATTTCTTGATGTGGATTCTATCATAACCTGCTAATATATCTTATTTATTGTCTCTAATTAGGCTACCTCCACTAGTTTTAACAGATAAATTACATGATCCATCTATATTAAGTTTTAATATGTTGCCAATGATAGTTTATGTTTAAGAGAAAGGCTCTATTTTGGCTTATTTAAGTGTTGGAAACAACTAAGTTCAGGAGCAACCTTTGTATCTTTGATCCAACTGTGATCTTTTTAGAAGGCTTCAACAGTCTAAACTTGAGATGATATACTTAATATGGTTTAATATAGAGTTAATTATATAATTTTGCTCGTGGTGCTTAACTTTATTTCTAATATCCATATGACCCAATAAATTATAGGAGGGATAATGGTTCCTATATGAACCTCTTATTGAATAGGCCAAAACCAATTGCGAATTAGATGAGCTAGAGTCGCATGTCTTCCTATTAGGATACCAATTAATTTAATAAAGTATTTCCATACTTTTCATGATATATTATATTGCACAAATAAATGGTTTATTGATTCAATACCTTCACAGAATTGACATTTAGAGACTAGAGGAAAGTTAATTTTCTGTAAAATTGTATCCAATGGTATCCAGTTGTTTAAAAGCTTCCAGAGAATGAAATAATACTTTTTAGGGGTATTATTGTTCCATATACTCTAGAAACTGTTTTACTTTTTACTGTTGTGCCTTACTTTGTTCCATATATCGTTGGTATTAAATTTTTCATTTGCTGATAAGGACCATTTCGTTAATATTCTTTTGTTTCCGTTAAAGTAATTTTCTGAATTTTCACAATATCAGATGTTAAAACAGAGGTCTTCAATTTCTCCAGGTTCCAGCCATTTACATTCCTAAAATTGTTAATATTCTCCTTAAGGTACTAGTAGTTATTTTCTTCATTAGACAATAGAATGAATGTATGTGTATCACATCATTTTTTAATCCAGAAACCAATATCTCCCTTTCTAACATGCCAGTAGATGAAACCTTCTTCGATTTCTCTTATCTTAAATAATCTTTTCCAGTTTTTGAATTTTGATTTGTAATTTTAAATTGAAGTGGTTGATAAGTAGAACATGCATCAAGTGCATATACTTTTACCATAGAGACTTTTGATCCCTGAATTTAATCCATAGTTTACAAGAGAAATAGGTTTGTAGATTTTCTAATCTTCTTAAGTTCAATTATTCTTCTTTATAAGGTTTACCTAGATTTATCCACCTTGACCAATTAACTGCTTGATTAGATTCTGTAGCGTCCCATAGAAATCTATTGCACAATATTTATATTTTACATATTATATTTTAAAGAAGAAGACAACTTTGAAGGTGATATCGTTGGATAATCATCAACACAGACTGAATAAGTATTAGTCTACCACCACAAAACATGAGTTTACTATCCCAATCTAGAATTTTGATATTAATCTTAGTCACTCATTTATCAAACTAACAAGCCTTATTGTGTGTATTGATATCGATACCAACATGTTTTAGAGGAAAAAATCCAAGCTTAAAACCAGATTGGATATCTATCACATTAGTTCTTGTCTGGGACATTCTTGAAGGTGAAATTATTTTGGTTATATCTTTGCTGATGATACTTCAGAAACTTACTGAGTCTATTGATATTTGGAGATGAGTCATTTGTGAAGATAATGAAGTCATCTGTATATGCCAGACACAATATAACCAAAGTAGTTCTTGATTTATATCTCATATTTCTCTTGACTTCAAAGAGTTTTTAATGCCTCTAATTAAGTACTCTTCTGCAATTTTAAATAGACTAGGAGATATAAGATCATCTTGTCTAACTCTTTGAGTAGAATTAAAAAAACCATGTAGTTTTCCATTCAATATGATTGAAAACCGGGCATAATTAATGCTCTTTTCAATTATGTCCAAGGACCTTTTGTCAAAACTGAATTATTCCATAATTCTTATAATAAAGTTAAAAGATAACCAATAAATGCTTTACACATGTCAACTTTGATCATCACATTACTCGTTATGATTTTTCTAATTTATGTCATGAGTTAACTCTTGAGCCAGCAGGATGTTGTCATGAATGTTCCTACATTTGACAAAACCTAATTGCTCCTCATATATAATCTTAGGGAGTAACAGAGAGAATCAGTCATTTAGGATATTGGATATAATTCTATTGATGAATGTACATAAACTAATTGGTCTAAAGTCATTCTAGGTTTGAGGAAAGTTCACCTTATGAATTAGGAAAATTGCAGTAATATAAATGTCTTGAGGGACATACTAACCCTAGAACATTGATACTATAGCAACACATATGTTTTGAAGATTATATGCCAGCAATATTGGAAGAACTTACCATTATAACCATCAATATCAACAACATCCGGGGCTTAAAGATTTAACTAGGTGTGAGATTCGGTCGGTTCGGTCGGTTTTTTATAAAGTTTCAAACCAAACCGAAATAATTCGGTTTGTATAGTATTAAACCAATTTAGTTAAAAAAAGTGATTTTTTTTGGTTTCGGTTTTTCGGTTTCGGTCCGGTTTTTTGGTTTAATGTCGGTGCGATTCGGTCGGATCGGTTCGGTGCGATTCAGTTGGTTTGGTTCGGTACAAATTGTTTATCATTTGTTATGGTGCTAGATAATAATAATAAAAAATACCGTCTTAAAATACACCTAATAAAAAACGTAAAAAACATAATATATAAAAAAATAAAAAATAAAATCACGTAAAAGAACTCTTTGCCGAATATGGGATTCGAACCCTCACTCACATGGTAAACAGATTTTAGATAGTTTGGTATAACCACTAGATGAAATTGTTTTATATATATAATATGCAGTAAATTCGGTCGGTTCGGTTTATGCGGTCGGTTCAACCAGACAAACCGAAAACCGACCAAAATTAATTTAGTTTGAAAAATTAAAACCAAACCCGAAATTTAGTTTTAAAAAACCGACCAAAACGACCCATTTCGGTTTGGTTCGGTCGGTCGGTTCGGTGTTTCTCAGTTTTTCTCACCCGTATTTAACTATTTATGAATCACAATTTCTGAAAGTAATTCTACAATGTTTTTATAATCATCTTTAGTAATTACTTTTGGATTAATGTTGGGTAGCTTTTCAAATTCATATTGATTAGGCTACATTGATAGGAATGATTTTTGGTAATTTACGTAGAATAACCTGATTTTTAACCCATGTCTCTTTCCGAAATGCTATAAAAAAATTTCATGACAATTAAAGTTATATAATTAAAAAAATCAAAAAAATAATATTTAGAATTGTTATTGAAAAATATGTCTATTGTTTATTATTTTTCATATCACAGCAGGGGCGGATCTAAGGGGTGGCCATGTATGCCATGGACCACCCTAAATTCTAAAAATAAGTTTAGTGCGGTGGTAGGAGTGTTTAGAATTTTACTTTGAGGTTAAGGGTTCAAATCTTGGACCACCCTAAATTATTTTTTTCCCTTTCTTATTTTGCCCCCAACTAAACCTTAAATCTACACAAATACATTTTTTTTTCTTCCTTTTTTAAATAATGTTTTCCTTTTTTTATATTTATTTTTCTTCCTTATTTTCCCCCAACTAAACCTTAAATCTACACAAATACAAAATACGCAACAGCCCTCTTTTGTCTCTCTCCCCAAACGCATCAACCCCTATCTCTATCTCGTCGCTTCTCTCTTTCTCTCTCCTCAAACGCAGCAGCCTCCTCTATCCTCTCCTCCTCAATCAAAATCACCTATTTGATCTTACAAACATAAAAAACACAGTACTTTTTTTTATATTTCTTTTCCTTCCTTATTTTCCCCCAACTAAACCTTAAATCTACACAAATACAAAATACGCAACCGCCCTCTTTTGTCTCTCTCCCCAAACGCAGCAACCCCTATCTCTATCTCAGCGCTTCTCTCTTTGTCTCTCCTCAAACACAGCAGCCTCCTCTATCCTCTCCTCCTCAATCAAAATATATTTCTTTTCCTTCCTTATTTTCCCCCAACTAAACCTTAAATCTACACAAATACAAAATACGCAACCGCCCTCTTTTGTCTCTCTCCCCAAACGCAGCAACCCCTATCTCTATCTCGGCGCTTCTCTCTTTCTCTCTCCTCAAACACAGCAGCCTCCTCTATCCTCTCCTCCTCAATCAAAATCACCTATTTGATCTTACAAACATAAAAAACGCAGTACTGAAGCAGTGAGATCCTTTGATTTTAGGTATGTCAATGTACTTTTAGTATTTACTACTATGTTAATGTGCTTTTAGTATTTCCTACAAAATATGTTAAGAAATCAATTTGAGAATTAGTGGAATCCTTTGATTTATAAAGAGAATTTCAGGTTTTGAAAATCAGTTTCAAGAATCAGTAGAATTCTTTGATTTAAAAAGTAATATTTTCAAGAAAAATCCTTTTGATTTATAAAGAGAATTTCACACGTTTTGAAAATCATTTTGAAACAAATCAGTGAATGGTAAAGTAATAAAAACTTAAAACTACTTTGAAATTAAGGAATTAAATTCAATTAATTTGTTAAATTGATTTAGAATTAAAGAATTGTTTAATTTATTTATTTAATTGACTTAAAAATAATCATGAAAAATCCAAAAAACTTGCTACGTTTTTGACAAATCACAATCATTTCAAGAATGATTGTTTTTTACATGTCATAGATTGTGTAATGCAAGAGTTGAATGATCGATTTACACCCGAAAATGTTGAGTTGTTGAATTGTGTGGCATGTTTGAATCTTTGTTCTTCATTTCAAGGTTTTGACACTAACTCACTTGTGAGGTTGACAAGATTATACCCAAATGACTTTGTGGATGTTAGTGATAAAGAGTTGTCTAGCCAACTTGAGACTTATATTGAGTGTGTGAAGATGGACGATAATTTTTCCAATTTGAAGAGTATCTCAGATCTGTGTAGGACTCTTGTGCGCACAAAAAAAAACACAAAATATTTGGATTTGTGTACACGCTTTTAAAACTAGATTTGTCATTACCGGTGGCCACCGCAAGTGTTGAGCGAGTATTTTCTAGTATGAAATGTGAAGAATGAGTTGAGAAATCGAATGTCCAATCCATGGCTTAATGATAGCTTACTGACATTTGTGGAGAAAGAACTGTTTGCTACAATCGATGATCCAGCGCTTTCAAGGCATGAGTAAGAGAAGAATGCAATTACGTTTAGACTAGAAATAGATTTTCATTTTTAGTTGTAATAGTATACTAATGTATTTTGACTATATATTACTCAGACTTTTTTTAGTTCAATGATATTTTTGGAACACCCTAAATTCTAATCCTCGATATGTCCCTGTATGACAGTGAATATTTAAAGTTTGAATATATAATATAATATTATGATTAGATACGAAATTACCTTTTATCTTTAGATAAATATAATACGTTTTTTTACAAATAATTATAGAGACTCAGCCTACTTTTTTAACTACATAAAAGATATTTATATATATTTGAGCAAAGTAATGGGGCATAGGGGCACTCGATATTAGTTGTCTGAACACTCACCAACCAAGGAAAACAAGTTTTGTAGGTGTTATCACGTTGTTTGCTTTTTCACCAACCAACTCTGTATAACAAAATCAGTTTAGTTTGAAACATAAAATGAATTTTATTATTTTAATATCACAACGACTTATTAATTATCAACAATACGTTTAAAAATCATTTTTCGTTATAATTCAGACTGCGAATAATAAGGGAAAATAACAAAAGGACATTATAAGATTAAACCATAAATTCCAAAACTATTTTTTTATTTATATTCAAAAGGTTAAACTCAAATCATGTCTAAATTTAAATAAAAAATAATTTTTAAAACTCATAGTTTGTTGATATTAAAAAAAAATAAAACTGTCGAAATGAATAATCTGATGTAATGTTTTTACTGAAGTATCATTTAAACATATTAAAAGGTGAATTAAATATACAATTTATCATATATTTATTTTTCAGTTTTTTTTTATAAAAATATTAATATATAAAATAAATAATTTAAAATTATATATATAATTTACAATAGATATAAATAAATAAAATAAAATAAATTATTTTTTTTATATTTTCATTTTGCCTTTAACAAATGTATATTCAGATCAAGAGAGTTTAGATTTGTCTGACCAAATTGTTACTGTGTCTAGAAAATGACTGATATAATGGTTTAAAACACGAACAATAGAAAAGTAAAAGTAATCAATGACAAACCTATATGTAGAATTTGAGCACTTGGTGAATTTAGAAACATCCAACAGACAATACCTTCTTATTGTTGTTGATCTCCAACAATCAGTGAACCAATTGAAGGAGAAACAAGTCAACCATAACAAAACTCTGGAACTCATGATGACCACTCCTGTTGCAGGTCTGGAGGCTGAGATCAAACGTCATGAGACCAACATTGATTAAGAAGAATATGACACTGTCGATTTCATTTTTGAAGGATCTCTATTAGAATATTACCAACCAACGCAAGATCTCCTTTTAGATTAAGGTTGCTCATAACAAGGAGAATCTGATTAAGGATTCTTCTACAAAATCGAGAATCGATGATGTCACGGCTGCAGTATGAAAAACAAAACCCCATCCCTGCGTATCCACCATAAACCAACCACAACATGAATAAAATGAAAATTTGGGGGATGAAACCATTCCACCAATAAGCGTTTATTCTTAGCCAAACCGATATCAGGCTCTTTGGATGGCTCCTACGACCCAACAACATAACCACCAAGTTCTGGCAACACAACTAAGAGGCGACAAAGTTACAATCAGTTTCCACAATACTATGTTGGAATGAAGAAAATATATCATTCAATGCCAACAACAACATATGTCAATCAATAAAAATACCTCCATCCACCGTACACTGGACAAATAAATCCATATGAAGTACAAAAAACGACGCAACCAAATATTTAAAGAGATCAGCGGAACCTCTATGGTACTCTAAAGCAACAACCACCGCCTCTCAGTATCTATCTCCCATTTTAACAAAAAATAACAACTTATCACCTTCCACTATGACCTGAACAACAACACCAACATGATCAAATCTTCTTTGGCTTAGGAGTCTAGGGCTATAAGACCATGCATGATAAAAATGAGAAGTTTTATGAAAACAAATCCCCAATGGCTCATGACTTCTAGCAGAACGTATCATGAAGAATAAAACATTAAATTTTAGGTATCTTTTAGCCCAAATTGAGAGACACATAAACATGGAAGAGACGGTCATGACCATGCTGTATAGAGATACAAGTACCATAAATGCTGAACCACACTGCCATCTGTTTGCGAGAAACAACGAACCACATATATCGGCCCATGCCGACTCTACATGAAACAAAGCCTCGGCTTCTAAACCAGATGTATAATCCTTATCCATGCTGAAATATTACAATCGAGGATAATGTTCTAGAGGAATACCTATAGGAAACCGTAACAAAAACTATGACAACAATAAAAAATAAGATCGTTATCTAAGCTCATACACCAAGTTACCTAAAAACTTAAGAGTTATTCATGAGAAAACAAAAGTGCGATAGAGTATCGATAACCTAAAAAGATATATGTTTCAAAGAGAAACCAAATAAAAGTAATTTTAAAAACTTTTATAATAACAATAGGCATTACCAAATATTGTTGGGATTTATAAAGTACAATCCAGAACATGATAGATGAAGATATACTCTTGGAGTTTGTATTTCAAAATGATATGAAAAACCCGAAAATAAACTACGACTGCGAATTACTATCCCAATAAGGAAAGAAAGGCAATTGGAAATTGTGGCCGATGAGCATAAAACATTAGACAATAATGCCCTTATTGAGTGCAAAAAGATGGGGTACGTATAGTTGGCATAATAGCAATCAATAGAATCCTTTTTAGAAAATACTGTGAACAAGGAATATATATATATATATATATATATATATATATATATATATATATATATATATACACATCAATGAGCTAGAGGTGCAACATTAACGCTAGGCATGGTCATTCAGTTCCGAAATCGAACAAACCGAAATAAAGGGTTTGGTTTGGTTTCATTTCCTGCATAATACCATGACAATTTCTCTTTTAATTGCTCATAGTTTCCGATTTCTAACTGAACCGATCTGAATCCAGAACTGATAGGAATTGATTGGGTATACAATATTTTGGTTAGTTTTACTTGATCCGATAAACTATTTTGATTTTATTGTCAACAACTGTTACCACGTAAGACATTGTAAATTTTAACGAAGCAACTATTTTCTTAAATATGAGTATATAAGCACGAAATACGAAGTATTTTGGATGAAACTTAAAGGGAGATTCTATAGTAATTGGCTTGATAAAATTGTAAAACCGAGAAGAATTATTTCGAGCGAAGAAGAGACGAAGAACATAAAAAGGAAACCCTAACGTACCCTTTTACTAACTGTACATAATGATCGTCTGTATAATAGCATTTTTAAGTGGTTTGTATTGGTTGAATTAAATAAGAGCTTGACTTTAATTGCAAAAGCCCATAACAATTTAAATTATCTAGAATAACATACCACTTTAGATCAGGAGACTACATTAAATGTCATGCAGGTACCACAGTTCCTACTGATTGGTAAACCACAACCGTAAGAATTTTGTTTTCTTCAAAATACACTTACCAAACTGAACCCAACTAGAAAAACTGACTGAATCGAATCATATTTTATTTGATTTCTAAATGGATACCAAATAATAAGGACCAAAAGGATCAGCCAGAACCGAAAAATCAAATGCACATACCTAATCAAGACCAAACATTGAAACATCTATCCCATAATCATTATTTAATTTTGGGATTCACTGATGATTACCTAGGGGGAGTTATAACACCTTACCAAACATGGAATTTACAGACCAAAACAAATCATGTCCAAAATATTATTTCCCACACCCCCAAATTGATCAGCTAGTATATACGACTTTAGGAAACAAAATGTTATCCTTTATAGATGCGTACTTGGGATACAACCACATCTCAATATATGAAGATGAAAAAAAAACATAGAGTTTTATAGCACACCTATATTGATGACATGCTCGTTAATAGAAATAAATATGAAAATCTCCTAAAATACCTGGCTGAGACCTTCACTAGTCTCAGAAAAGTGAACCTAAATTCAAATTCGGAGAAGTGTACCTTCGGTCCAACGTCTGAAGAGTTCATAGGATACATGGTGTGTGAAAATAGTATTGAATTAGATCATACTCAAGTTTAAAACCTAGAAACAATTGAGCCACCCTGAAACACAAATAGGTATAGATAAATATGAAGGTTGGGTTCACTGAACATGTTCGTTTCATGATCTTCAAATAAGTACTAACCATTTTCTAGGGTTTAATAAGAGCATGAATTTTTCAATGGACCCATCATATGAGGAAGCTTTCAACAATATAAATATATTTTGAATTTATCTAGAGGTAATAACAAAGATGAATTCGAGAGAATACTTGCTCTTGCACTTAGTATTCTCTTGTTGTAAGCGTTGTACTTATAAGAGGATATAAAAAAAATAATCAAAAGATATTTATTATGTTAGCATGTCTCTGCTGGATGCAGAAACAAGATACTTGCAGTTGGAAAATCTTACCTTAGTACTAAAGGTGGCTGCTAGTAAGATGATACCTTATTACAAGTTCATACAATTATAGTGAGAACATCTTTCCACCAAATATATTGCAAAAACTGGATGTATCTGGAAGGCTCACCCAAGGTTCAGTTGAGTTAAGATATTATGGTATAAAATTTGAGCTGATAACTACAATCAAAGCTCAAGCCGTGAAATATTTTATAACTAAGTTCCAATTAGAAATACCTACACCATCAAAATAGCAATCAGAGTCAACTCTTAAGTAAGAACAAATGAAGGAAGTAACAATTTTGGATTCGACGCAACAGTTCAATTAATGTCTCTAATATGGAATATTTTGACTCAGTCTATAAAATTTTGTTTCTCTGCATCTAACAATGAAGTAAATTATCAGACGTCAATAGAATATACTCTGGTTTGCAAACATTTCTGGAGTAAATAGAGTAAATATTTTCAAAGACTCTCAACTGGTTTTACACTAGGCTCTAGGACAAGCAGAAGCTGAAAATGAGAACCTGATTCAATATCTTAATAATTTTCATCATCAAATAGCCTTACGATCAAGTCACTTTTGAACAAGTCCCAAGAGAATAAAATGGGATAAAGCTTCGACTACTTTGACATGTGCCAATTGCACATCACGAGTAATCCAACAAGAAAAGCCATTCATCACTCTACCAAATTATTTTTTATAAACCGTCTTAGATTCATGGATCATGGTAATAGAGGGAGATGAGAAAGAAAGAAATAAGACTGAAAAACCTATATCTGACATATTTAATAGAAGATATTTTTCATAACAATAGGGTCGAGGCTAAGCGTATCAAAATAAACTCAACCATATACATATGGATATCTAATAATGTACAAAAAAGAGTCTCACAAAACTATTGCTCAGATAACTCGGCCCCGATGAATAAAATTTCACGATTGAAGAAGTCCATGATGGAGAAAAAAATGCTCGCTATGGGTACAAATAATTACACATCATAATATTTCTCCAATGTTACTATAAGGGGACAACAAAAAATAATCAAAAGATATTTACTATGTTAGCATGTCTCTACTGGATGCAGAAACAAGATACATGCAGTTGGAAAAGCTTACCTTAGTACTAAAAGTTGCTGCTAGGAAGATGATACCTTATTACAAGCTCATACAATTATAGCGAGAACATCTTTCAACCAAATATATTGCAAAAACTGGATGTCTCTGGAAGGCTCACCCAAGGTTCAGTTGAGTTAAGATATTATGGTGTAAAATTTGAGCTTAGAACTTCGATCAAATCTCAAGCCATGGAATATTTCCTAGCTAAGTTCTAATTAGAAATAACTACACCATCAAAACATCAATCAGAGCCAACTTCTAAGTAAGAGCAAATGAAGGAAGTAACAATTTTGGATTCGACACAATAGTTCCATTAACGTCTCTAATATGGGACATTTTGACTAAATCTATAAGTTTTGGTTTATCTGCATCTAATAACGAAGTAAATTATGAGACAACAATAGCAATACTCCGGTTTGCAAACATTTGTGGAGCAAATAAAGGAAATATTTTCACAGATTCGCAACTGGTTTTACACTAGGCTCTTGGACAAACAGAAGCTGAAAATGAGAACCTGATTCAATATCTTAATAATTTTCAGCATCAGATAGCCTTACGATCAAATCACTTTTGAACAAGTCCCAAGAAAATAAAATGGGATGAAGCTTTGCCTGTTTTGACATGTGCCAATTACACATCACGAGTAATCCTACAAGAACACCCATTCATCACTCTACCAAATTAGTTTTTATGAAACATCTTAGAATCATGGATCATGGTAATAGAGGGAGATGAGAAAGAAATAAACAAGACTGAAGAACCTCTATCTCACATATTTAATGGAAGACATTTTTCATGACAATAAGGTTGAGGCTAAGCGTATCAAAATGAACTCAACCATCTACTATGGATATCTAATAATGTACAAAAAAGAGTCTCACAAAACTATTGCTCAGATAACTCGGCCCCGATGAATAAAATTTTACGATAGAAGAACTCCATGATGGAGAAAAAAGTGCTCGTTATGGGTACAAATAATTACACAGTATAATTTTGGTCAAAACTAATAATGTTTTTTTAAATCTCAAAAGATCGAAGATGACTTCTCTGATATCATTTTAAAAAGATAAAGTGAGAATTTTGGAGGAAAGTATTTTTATATTTTATATTAATATATAAGACAAGTCTATTTATACTACATTAGTAAGATATATTTATTTACATTAATGATATGTAATATTTCTAGACATATTAAATATTTAGTCTTCGGTATTCTTCTAATAATTATAATCTTTAACAGTATTATGACGCGTGAAAGAACACAAAATGATGAGAAATTGACCATATTTTGGTCAAAATAATGCGAAAAAAGTAAGCAAAAGACTCAAGACCTAAAAGATCAACAGGACTAAACAGATGAGTAAAAAAACAAGAGAAAACAACAATAAAGCTAGAGAGAGGTGGTTGATGTCAACAAAAACAAACTTAAGTTATATATACTAGGTATTACGTAGGTCAGACGAGTTTGGTATTAAATAACATGAACCGGAAGTCAGAAAGCATGCAATACAATACCGCATAGATAAGAAGATGTGCCAAATTTTTTATAAACAATTATGTCAATATAAACACGTCAACTCGAGGTCAACTAAAAATAATAATATGTAATTAATTTTTTTATTTTTAATATATATATATATATATATATATATATATTAAAAATAATATAAATTAATATTTCACAATAATTACGAAAGTATCAGTGAGATTTTCGAGGTCAACTAAAAATAATAATGTGTAATTAATTTTTTTTTATTTTTAATATATATATATATATATATATATTTATTTAAAATAACAGAAATTAATATTTCACAATAATTACAAAAGTATGAGTGAGATTGATAATATCCATACCAATATCATAAAGAAAGACGTGAATAAGGTCTAAAGCGAGCTGAGCATACATAAACAAGAATGAGGCGATCAAGAGCAGACATAAACAAGGATAAGGCGACCAAAATCGACACAACCCTTGGTGATCTCGGACGAATAAATTGAATAAGGTAGAGCTGAACAGACGTAAGTCCGAGCATAGTCGAGGTCGGGCAGAGGGCTAAATCCGAGCACAATTGAAATGTAGCTGAGCAGTGCGAGAGCCAGTTCAAGAAGAATCGAACACATGCAACATACTTCAGTATATTTTAAGACTGGTTGGATTTAAGACTGGTTAAGGTTTCAACAAAATATTTTAATCTCATTTTTCATCAATAATAAAATGTTTTCTTTAACCTTCCGTATAGCAAGAACTAAAGTATAGATGCAACATATACTTCTATAAAACTACTATCAAATACAAACAATGATCATACAAACAATTCATTAACTTAATAAATATAGAAATGCAAAAATAAAATAAAAATTAATTAGTCCTATAAAAAAAACTATTATACAATGTGTGGTTAATTTTAATATTTTATATAAATACTAGTGGTTAGGATATCGGACCGTTTATTTTTTGGTTTGGTTTGGTTTGGTACGGTCCTATTCCGGTTCTGTCCAGTTTTGATTTAGTGGGTTTTTCTCCAGTTTTGATCCGGTTCGGTCTATTTAAAAAAAATAAGTTGGTTTTTTTTATCGTTTTTAATTAAAATAAATTTATTTTTAACTTGTAAAGAAAACACACAAAGATGGCCAGAGAGTGTTCTAGAGGTTTAAGTTACTTACGTTTTGACCCAAAATCTTGGATTTAAAAAATTTAGCGCAAATGGCTATTAATACTTAAATGAAATTTTTCAGAAGGCGATTAAAAAATCCAGGTTGAGAAAAATAGAGTGTTTGCATTTAAATTGAGAAAAGATTTAAGTCTTGAGTATACAATACTTGTAATTCGATTTGGAGATGAAAGCGAAAGCAAATTGATTTAGAGATGAAAGCGAAAGAAAATTGAGAATATCTTTGATGGATGCGATCAACAAATTTGTTTTTCAAAGGATTACATATTGCTTTATGACGAGATAATCTAGAGAAGAAATCAACTATTGATAATGTAAACGTATGTCTAATAAACCTTCTAAACAAAATTAAGTAAAAAATTTCTTCATGCTTTGATAGAGGTTAGTAATTAGATAATGAACAATATATATACCATCAGACATAGGAATAATATATATAGCAGGGATCAGAAATTCCTGCTACTGGTTATGGAGTTCTCGAATGGACCCAACTTTTAAGCTATGCAACAGTTTTATTGCTCAAAACTGGTTTGGAAATTGAGTAGTGTTTAGGT
Organism: Limnanthes douglasii subsp. nivea; assembly: GCA_036936605.1. Classification (NCBI taxonomy): domain Eukaryota; kingdom Viridiplantae; phylum Streptophyta; class Magnoliopsida; order Brassicales; family Limnanthaceae; genus Limnanthes; species Limnanthes douglasii. Next base: position 23,714,593 of record JAUPFV010000005.1, read on the forward strand.
CATGTTATTATTTTCATTTCATTTTCCATTTTCCTAACCAGTCCGCAACCAATTTTGTTCCCTATAGATATGAGAGATAGATGAATTTGATGGAATCAAATTCCTACAATATTTTATCATATATGTTGGAAACCAAGGAGATTTTTGGTTAAGTAACATTGCATATAGGATTTTAGAATCTGGCTCAGTATCAAGATTATGCATTTTCATTTTATGACTTAGGATAAGACTGTTAACTAAAGAACAAACAAAAAGAATATATAAAAGTGGCTATGGTTTTGTTATTTAGAAAGCGTGAGAATTACATAGAGTACATGCTCATATTTATAGATAAAATAAAGAGCTAATGGCCTTGAGCCTTATATCTCTAACACACACACTCAAACTCACAATGCAATAATAATAAACTTGAGAGTTTGTCACAAAGATAACCAAATCACGTTGTTGACTGAGTGTTCGTGAAAATATTAGCAACATGCAAAGCTGATGCAACATATGGAAGCGAGATGATGTTGATCTGAAGATGATACCCAGTGAAGTGACAATCTATTTCAATGTGCTTCGTCCACATATGAAAAATAAAATTATTTTCTATTTGTATGGTACTTTTGTTATCACAATGAAGTAGTTTTAGTAATGTTAACCCCCATATCTGCAAAAAACTATCGTAACCAACCAATCTCACATGTGGTCACGACCATAGCACGATACTCATCTTCAGTAGACGATCTAAGACAACATCTTGTTTCTTGTTGTTCCATGAGATTACTGAATATCTAAGAAAAATACAGAGATGAGTAGTAAATTTTCGGTCACAAGGATCACTATCCCAATCAGCATCGTTATATGCACGCAGTTCAAGTGAAGAGGTCGAAGGAAACAAAATGCTTTGGAACTGAGTGCCACAAAAATATCTTAATATGCAAAGAACAACTCCCTAATGGACGAATGTAGGAGCAGTAACAAACTGATTAACCACATAAATAACATAAGCTATATTTGGCCGAGTAACTATAAGATAAACCAAGCTCCCTATAAGAGTTCGATATAGAGTTGGGTCTCACAAAGGAACACCATGAGCCGAAGAATACCGAGCATTGGTTTCAAGATGGATATCTACTATCGTGTTATCAAAAAGTCGCGCTCACTCGAATAAATCAGATATATATTTTGTCTTAGAGAGAATATAACATTTTGGGGAAAAGTAATTCTTATTGTTGTATATGTGATTAATCGAATTCCCACTACATGTAATTCAAGGGTGTCTCCTTTTTAAAAATTGTACGGACAAACCCCAGATTATTATTCCTTGCGAGTGTTTGGATGTACATCTTTTATACTTCGTCTTCATGTAGAATGCAACAAATTGGGTCATAAAACCGTGATATGTGTTTTCTCGGGTAATGGTGTTAGAAATAAAGGTTATCGTTGTTTCAATCTCACTAGTCAGAAGCTTTATGTGTCTCGACATGTTACATTTTTTAAGCATATCCCATTTTATTCGATTGCGGCGAAATCACATGATATAACAAGTACTAAACTCCAGACTATTGATCCTTTTGAAAATAATAGCGGCATACACATTGACATCGATGTGCAAGCTCATGAGACATCTACGACAGCTGATACTACTTCTGCGACATACCCATTGAATATTCAATTATCTATAAATATGAGCATATGCTATATGTAATTCTTATGCTTGCAAAATAACAAAACCCTAGCGACTTTTATATTTTCTCTTTGTTTGTTCTTTTGTTAACATGGTATTAGAGAATAGCCACAAAGATACCATGTTAACTAAAGAACAAATAAAGAGAAAATATAAAAGTGACTAATTTTTTGTTATTTAGAAAGCGTGAGAATTACATAGAGCAAGTGCTGGTATTTATAGATAAAATAAAGAGCTAATAGGCTTGGACCTTATATCTCTGATAAAGACCATTCATTTGGATCCTGCATTTAGCAGTACTTGGAGTCTGCTTGCCATGTAACCGACCTATATCAGCAATTATATCCCCTTGTGAGTTTCTGATTATAATGCTTCTGAAGCTTCACCGGTTATTGTACAACAAGCGTCAGTGCTGAGCTTTAGACTTGAATTATTAAGAGGAGACCAAATGGTTCCAATAAATTTTATAGGCTGATTTAAGTGTTTAAAACAGCCCAAATCATATGCTATTTCATTGTCATTATCCAATGATTTCTCTTTAGAAAACTGGATTGGTCTAGACTTAAAATGACATACTTGAATGGCTTGATGATGTTGGTGGTTATAGCAGTCTATTGATGATATTTAGCCTTGTTTATGAAGTTCCAAATAGACGAAGTTATAATAGGACCGAATATGATGCGATTGTGAATTTCATTAAAAGAAATCTCAAACCAACACTTTTTTTTCTTTAAACAAATGATTTAAAATTTAATATTTATTTTCTATAATGGATCCTTATCTAATAATTTTGATAATATAAATATATTTAAAAAAATAACCATCCGTTTTAAAAAAAAAATTATTTGTTCCATTCCATATGAACTCCATAAATTTATCAGTTTTGTTCCATATAAGTTCTATCAATTTTACCAATTTGGTTTCAAATTGATTCTAACGATCTATCGTTTCACTTCCAAACCAATTTTTATCGGTATGATTTCTTATCAGTTTCGATATTTAAAATTATAAACTAAACCGTAAAATTCGATCGGATTCTGGGATGAATTCTTACAGTTTTGATTTCGATTAACATCCTACTTATTATTAGCAGCCCTGCTTGCGGTCAATTTGTTACTTCATGTCTACCCATTAAGAGCCCTACTTGTGGTCAATTTTGTTACTTCATCTTACAACGTTTTTCCAAGTCCTGACTACTTTTCTTTTCTTGTTTATTTTAATTTATGTTGAATTTGCCAAAGCAGTTTTAAAGTAGTAACATTTATCACATTCTCAAATTCTGTTACAAAACTATGTTCTGAAGGCTGCATAAGAAAACCTGTTTAGTCAATTCAGCTTTGCCAAAGTTAAACCAACCCCAACTGAAGTTTCAAATTACTAATTAAAAGATGTCGTGTTAGGTCTTTAACATTTAGCTCAACAAATTTAACCTAGGTCCATACACTTGTCAATAGCATCATATTCTCTGACTAATCCCTTATAGTCACCTTATTACCATGCGTTCTCTCCAACCAATTAGACAGCATTCACACGAAGAACATATCTTAATTATTATCAAATATCATTTAAAATCAAAATTGGAAAAATGTAACCACTTTTCACAAAAGTAACCAAACATCGTGGCTCAAATTGTTACGTGTCTGATATAAAGTTTATCAATGGTTCTGAATAAATAAAAGGTTAGAGGTCTACAGCTGGGAACTGTATATGACTAGTTTCGAGGTTGATCCTATTTGAACAGATTTAATAGGAAGATGGTTTACGGAAAATAATTATAAAATATTGTTAGTGGTACGTTGAAGAGAAAATTTCATTTTATTTTTGGTTCAGAGTTTTACCTCTTTAAATTGAATATAATAGAGGGTATATAAGTATGAGCTTACTCCAACCAACAAGAGGTTTTTTTGTAGTGTATCAAAGACATATCCGTACAAACCATTGGATATAAAGCGGATTATATATTATACATCTATTCTAACATGGGTTATTTTTTATTAAGGATAATTTAGTAAAGTGTTTTGGAAATTTATTTAAGGTGGAGTGTAGTGAGATATCAAGGTGTGTGCTTGTATTAAATTCCGATCACCTTCATTAATGAAAATAGTTGGTGTATTTATACTTAATTAATGATTCATGGGTCTTTCGGGTCAGATTGTGGAGTCGGATCAAGTTTAAGAATCCATTAGCCCAAGGTGTGAAATGACCAGCACCTAGCTTAGTCACGTTCCACTACATTTGTTCTGTTCGGTTTCTCATGGTAGTGGTTTGGTCCGAATTGCTCTTCGGATAAAAACAAGTTGCACGGTAAAAAATATCTAACCTTATCAGTAGCCTCTTTAGGTATTGCAAAGAATCTTTAGAAGAGTTAACTCATAAAAATAGAAATCAATGCATTTCTAATGTGTTTTTCCGATCTGCCTTCGTATCCGGATTGAATAGATCACCTTTTCTTGTTAAGAATTTCACATCAACCAGATCGGATTTTGACAGGACTAATTTTACCGTTATAAATTTCAAGAGTCTTTTTTCAACGTGGGACACGTATCAGGCTCTGGTTTGACCTCTCAGCCGTTTTTCTCCTAGATCCTCGTACCTACGAGGCTAGAAAGTTACTTAGGGTATAATACTTATGCTTTATAGCTCTTAATCATGGCTATGATCGGTTTATCTTCCCCTAGGTAACCTCTTGTACTTTCACAGTTATTTAAATTGATTTCACTGTTCTATTGTCTTCCAGAGCTTAGTAATTTTTCAAATTATACCTAGGTTATTTATGTTCACAGCTAGAAACGCACTACTAAAAGGGGGTTGGCTAAATTTGTCTGAATTGGAGAGAGCGAGAAAAGTTGTAAGAGGCGAAAGAATCGTTGTTGGTCTTCTTGTCTCTCATGGTGAAAAACTCAATCAACTAAAAGCAAACACAGGCCAAGGTTCATCGTCGTCAAAGACATCTAAGGTCTAGAAAATTTCTTTTTGTCCCAACTTTTTCTCCTCTTCAATCAGGATCCTCTGTTCAAGAATCTCAGAACCCTCTCCCTAAAGAAAAAGCAGTTTCGAGTGTTACGAAACCTTCTCCCTTCATTGCCACAGGTTCGGATGCTGAGAAATCTCCTGAGAAGAATACCTCACGCCGAATAAATTGCCAATCCAAGGCTAAGTCCATTTCTAGCTCTTCAAAACATACTAGTTCAGAGACAATAAAGCCCGTGGCAGAACCCAAGCCATCCGAGAAACAGCCCCTGGCAAAAACCAAGCCATCCGAACAACTGTCCATCGTAATGGAAGAAAACATGAAGGACAGTATAGAAGATACTCATTTTGAGGTGTCCGGACAGACTGAGGACACCGCAAAAAATCAAAGGGGCAAAACTAAAGTTGGTTTGTCCAATCCGGATGCACTTCCGGAGTGTATGGAAGGGAAAGTAGGGCCAAATTTCCAAAAAAATCAGTGTGAAGTACCTGATATCCCTCTAGAACATAGCTTAAGTTTACACCCATACCGCTGAATTGGGGCGTATTCATACAAAATGGGGGTTCCATGATTCTGTCAATGGGAGAATCCCGATCACCCTAGAAACTCCGATGGATTGCAAGTCTAACGAGCTACTAGTCTACACAGAGGTGCTGAACTGGAGACTCCGGTTTCCTTTTATTCCGGAGATAGTCTGGTACTTTCACCTGATTAAGCTATGTCCAAGTCAATTGAGCCCAAACGCGTGGTACACTCTGATGGCTGGCATAATGGCTTCCAGACTGTCCAAGATCCCACTACCAATGGAGTAATTCGTTGATGTGGCGAATTTATGCAAGAATTACCATATCCCCTTCTACCACTACAATATGGGGAATGATTAGAAGATAGTGAATGACCTACTGAAGTCCGAAAAGCCATGAAGGACACAGTTCTTGTTCATCAGCGGAGCCTCGGAGAATGGGAAAAAGATAAAAAATTGACTATAATCAAAGTCAACTGACTAGCCACTGGAAGAGCATAAGTAAATGTTATTTATGCTTCTCTTAGTCTTTTAAATACTATGTGGGTATTCCGAACTGACTTGTGTCTCTTTTTAGTTTTTCCGAAGAAGTTCTCAGATCATGTAAAGGGAGGTCAAAACACTAGCGCTAAGCTAAACGCATGGGCCTTGGAGAAACGGGGGAATGGTTTCCACAACTGCTTCACCTCGGGGAATTTCCTGAGGTCTCATCTGTGGATTACTACAGGGAGAAGATACCTCACCTGGGAAAAACTGACCATCCCTCCTCATGCAGACGTTATTCTGAGGAGAACTGAGGCTAAGGACACACAGATTTACTTGCCTTCCAGGGTCAAAGCCCCTAGCCATCCGGACAAGATAAAGAACAAAAGAAAGAAGAAAACTACAAAAAACCCACCTCAGCCAACTACCGAAGGGACCAGTTCAGAAAATCAATGAGGGATCAATGTTGTTCTGCTGGAAGTAGTTGAAGTCACCGTTAATGAGGCTGGTGGATCGGACAACCCACCAAAGATTACGAAGAAGGATAAAAAAACGCAAGACAAGCAGTGATGAAAAAGTTGCAAAGAAGAAAAAAATCACTATAGGATCAGAGATAATTCTACGTCCTTCTGAAATTCCTCGTTCGGTTCCTACTGATCCTACTCTACAAGAACAAATTCCACCCAACCCTTATTTCGATCAAGCCACTGTTGATGGAGAGGTAAATCTCGATGCATTTCAGAACATTAATATATATTTCAATGAACTGGTCAAGGATGACTTCGCAGGGCCTTCTCGTCCTGCCAACTCGTCCAATGTTGTCACCCATAATGGTGAAACTTATGTGATATCAAGCGAGCAAGACACCCTGAGTCATGTTATTCTAGGTTACATCCATCCGGTAGTTGACCTTGAAAGAAAAGTGAGGGAACAAATAAACACTATCAATTCCTTGACCACAGCAAACCAAGACTTGCTGAATATCCTCTCTACCGCTCAGCAAATCATAGAGTCTCTGAAGAAGGAAAAAGAGGATTGGTTGCCAAACTTCTTAAGTCAGAAGAGACCCAAAAATATATCCAGACCAAGTATTCCGGACTAGAAACTTCTTCTTCCGATGAGATCAAAGCTTTGAAGGGGCAACTAGAAGCTGGAGACAAAACCATCAAGACTCTATCCGAGGACAAGGCCAGCTTGGAGGATCTTATTAGGAAGAAAACTGAGGAGAATACAACTCTAGTACAAAAACAAGCCAAAAAGATAGCTGGTGGACTAGAGAAGTATGCTTCTAGAGTGGTAGACTCATTGGACAAAAGAGATGATGGCATCAAATCCAATATGGTCTTACTGTTTCATGAGACCTTTCCTAAGAGGACTCTTGGTCCTTTGTGGAAATTTGTGGAATACGATGACCTCCTTTTTCATACGATGGTTGATGGTGACAAGCACAACTACTCAAGTGGGTAAGATTTTAAGGACAACAAAGGAGTTTGTGAGAGTTCAAGTGCTGAACTCAAAAGTCCGAAAACAAATTGTGGTGAAGAAAACACCGAAGGGAACAAGCCCTGAGGTTGTATTGTTATGCTGTGTGTTTTTTGTTGAAAAACTAAAGTCATGGGATGGCCAAGGCATCTTGTTGCATTGTTTGTTTAGTTTCTGTTTTTTAAAACTTAAAGTCCATAAATGGTTAAGGCATCTGTTAATCATGGATCAGTTTTAGTCCGATCAGACTCTAGCATCATATTTCCCTTCGTTTGAATTTTGTTTAACTCTTTATGGAGAATGCTTAAATAGCCTTCAATATTTCAGAGTTGTTGAGTAAGGGTATTAAATTATTTCAATCACATGTGTTTAATAAATGTGACCAAGTGTTTAATATGTCCGATAAACTCAAAGATATTTGAGATCTGGGGTGTTTAATAAGTATTTAATATCCGACCACTCAAACTATTGCCAAGTCAAAAAAAATTGCATCAGACTTTTGAAGAAGGCATAATATATTATTAAAAAACTCGAACACCTCGTTAAAACCTCCCCGCGCCACCAGGGTAGGAAAAAGTATGCCTCCCTAATATTTACATTGATGTTTAAAAAGTAAATATTTACAATAGTGGTCTATTCTAAGTATAACCATAGGTGTTCAACGTTCTATGGGTGCTTTAGTGCTCTCCATTCCTTGTCTTGGAGGTTGTATGTTCTTGGTTTATCTTTTCCACATACTGTATAAGGGTCTTCCTAATTCGGAGCCAGTTTACCGAACTATTTTTCCTTGGTGTGTAAAAAGACTTTTCTTAAGACTTTGTCCCCCAACTGAAAATTTTTTCTTTTAACTTTGGAGGAAAATATCTCCTCGTCAAATCCTGGTAATGCACCGTTCTCAAATGCGCTTTAACTCTTCTTTCTTCAATCAAATCCAACTGATTCCTGACTGTTATATCATTGGCATCTTCGGAATAGTTTTGGACTCTGTGAGATGGTAAAGTAACTTCTATGGGAGTGATTGCATCCATCCCATACACAAGGGAAAAAAGAGATTCTTGTGTAGCAGCCCGATGTGTAGTCCGGTAAGCCCACAATACTTCTTGTAGATAACTTGGCCACTTTCGTGCAGCTTCTTCCTGATTCTTCTTCAATCCGGACAAGATTGTTCGATTATCAACTTCAACTTTCCCATTTGCTTGCAGGTGGAAATGAGAAGACAAACAGTGTTGAATTCCTCTAGAGGTGCTGAACATTTCCATGTCTTTATTATCAAACTGCGGCCCATTATCTGTGGTAATCTTTCGGGGAACCCCAAATCTGCAGCATATAGCAACTATGATTGTTCTACATCCACCGGATGCCATTCGAAGACACCCAACCAGATCCAACCCCCATCTGTCGAAGGTTATCGGTTCGGATATGGATTCCATAGGAACTGCTGGCACATGAATTTCATTTCCATATCTTTAGCATCTGTCATTATGGTTGGCCAATAGTACCCTGCTAATAAAACTCTCCTAGTTAGGGCTTTATAGCCGCAATGTGCAGAACCTTCTCCATCATGTAGTTCAAATAACACAACTTGGGATTATTCAAATCCTAAGCAACGCAAGAGAGGTCTGCTGAAATATTCCTTGTAAAGAACTTCCCTGAATACCAAATAACCACGAGTCTTATACTTAATTTTCTTAGCCATGGCTTTATCCGGAGGTAAAATCCCATCGGAAATAAACTGAAGAATATCATACTTCCAATCCTTGGGTTGAATGGTTACTATGCTCATAATTTCTTCATCCTCTTTACCTTTTTCTTGGCCCGTTTGTATTGACGGACATTCTTGCATTAGAATCTAAGGGTAAGATTCAGAATAAGCTATGGTTGCCAAAGAGTCTGCCACAATATTCTCTGATCTGTAGATGTGTTCATAGTAGATACTTTTGAAGCTTGCAACAACTTCTCTCAATATTAGCAAGTATCTAATCAATTATTATTTCTTTGCTTCAGGTTTCCCTTGAGCATGGTGAATCAGTAATTGAGAATCACTCGTTAATCGGACTTTTTTGGCGCCGCATATGAAGGCTAGCTTAAGACCAGTTATAGCTGCTTTATATTCAGATTCGTTGTTAGAAGCTCTGACACCAAAACATATAGCATGGTACATAGTATCAGCATAGGGAGAAGTTAAAAAAATTCCATCCCCACAACTTATAGTACTTGATCTACCATCAGTTCGGACTATCCATTCTTTCTTAGACTGGTTTTCTAACATCTGTCCGGAGGATCTATCGGCATGAAATTCTACCAAGAAATCGGTCACTGAATGTGATTTAATCATCGTTCGGTGTGTAAAATCAATATCATAATCTCCCAGCTCAACTGACCACTTGGTCATTCTGCTTGACACATCAGCTTTCTGAAGAACACTCTTCAAGGGAAAAGATGTTCAAACGACAATGGAATGAGTTTGAAAGTATGGTCTCATCTTTCTTGATGCGATTACCAAGGCCAATGCTAGTTTTCCAACCTTCAAATATCTTCTTTCAGCATCCAACAGACTTTAGCTAATGTAATACACCAGACGAAGGTAATTGTCCACCTCTCTTACTAGCACAACACTTATTGCATACCCTGATACAACTAGATATACGTAGAGATTTTCCTCTTAAACATGTTTAAAGAGAGTCATGGGTAAAGACAAATGTTTTTTTATCTTAAAACATGCATGATCACACTGGGGAAAACAATTAAAGTCTTTGGCATTCCTTAATACCTGGAAAAAGGGAGCACATTTGTTTGATGATCTTGAAATAAACCTGTTCAAAGCAACCAATCGTTCAGTCAACCTTTGAACTTCTTTGATGTTTCGAGGAGGGTCCATATCTAATAGGGAATTAAGTTGATCCTGATAAAGTTGAATTCCTTTTTCACTTATTATATAACCCAAGAACTTTCCAGACCGGACCCCAAAAACACACTTTTCAAGATTGAGCTTCAAGTTCACAACCTCTAAGTTAGAAAACGTTTCTTGAAGGTCAGATATGTGTGCATCTTCCACCAAGATTTTTACCATCATGTCATCTATATAAACTTCCATGTATCTGCCAATTTGACTAGCAGAAGCTTTATTTACTAACCTTTGATAGGTGGCCCCACCATTTTTTTAATCTGAAAGACATTACTTTATAACAATGAAGCCTTTGTCTGTAATAAAATTGGTATGATCTTGATCCACCAGATCTATCTGTAATAAAAGTTTATTCCTAGAAGTAGAATCCACCAACTGATCTATCCGAGGCACATGATAAAGATCATTGGGACATACCTTATTAAGATCAGTAAAGTCAATGCACATGCGCCATTTTCCATTCTTTTTCTTGACCAGAACAGGGTTGGCAATCCATAAAGGGTACTGAGACTCTTTTTTGTGGTCCATCTTGGTCAGACGATCAACTTCTTGAACAATCACATCTGATGTTTCTTTAAAAAAGACCTTCTTTGTTGTACAACCGGTGCAACATCAGTTCGTACAAATAACTTGTGAGAAATTATATCAGCTGACACTCCGGTAACATCGTCATTGCACCAAATAAATACATGTTGATTTTTTATTAAAAAAGACAACAACATGTGTTTCAAACTTGGTGCCAACTTGGTACCAATTTTAATATTCTTTCCCTCAACTAAGGAATGGGTTTCAACCTCTTCTACGTGTATCATGACATTGGGAGCCACCCTGGGATCATCAATTTTATTCTCATCGGTGGAAGGCTCCAATAGCTGCTAATCTCTGTTAATCTTGACTGCCTCTTTAGACTTAGAGGCGAGGACAATTGCATAACATTCCCTAGCTATCTTTTGACTGCTCCGGACAACACCTAGTTTTCCCTGGACAACATTTTTTAAACATTGGTGGACCGTAGAGGCCACAACATGCATTTTAGAGAGCCAAGACCTCCCAAATATTGTATTGCAAGATGTTGGGCATTCCACCACGACAAACAATACTCTCACTATGTCACACATCTTTGGTTCTGTATATAGTGAATGCGAATTATCCAGCAAATTGTGTGTGAGTAGCTTCTTATCTCTCTGGAAAAAACAACTATGTGTCCGTTGCGTAAATAAAAGTAATTTGGTTGTAAAATACGAAAAAAAACAAAAAATCTCCAAAAATATGAGTCATGGATTTTGTTTTGTTCGTCTTTAAAAGTTAGAAATATATGTGTCTTTATAATTATTTGTTTTGAGCCAGAGTTTGAAAAGTATGGAGTTTTGAAGGTTAAAATTAACCACGAACACAATAATTGAAAATTTAAAGATGAATTAGAGTAATTTCTTTGTTAAACCCTTATTTCGTAGTTGATTTATGTTGAAATACTTTAAATTTCACTGAAATTTGCTGTAGAAATATTTAATTTGAGAGATTTGTGAGTTTCGATTTTAGAGAGAGAAAAAACCGTGAGTTAATGAAGAATATGGAAGTTCTTGCAGATGGTTTTCTGTAATCTTGAAAATCAAAAGGGTTTGTTATTGGTACTTTTAATATTTCATGTTGGTTATCGATAACTTAGCCAATTAAATATATAATTTTCATCATTTCAAAAATAATTGACCTTCAAAATTTTCACATAACCAAACTATTAAAGTTTTTTATCGTTTACTATTTTAGTATTTAAATACAAAAAATTAAAATATTTAAAAAAATCAAACAACATGACCAGATCTAGATCCGTTTTTGTTGGACCTCTCATGTTACTCTGACTTTTTTAACTCAAACTTGAAAAATAAAAAATATCCTGACTCTCCTAGCTAATTACGAAACATCCCAAAATTCAAAACATCTCTAAAATCCTACAACTATTTAATCAAATATATACTAAAATGTTTGCACTATGTAACTTAATCACTCCCGATTAATAAAAAAAATGAAAGACAAAAAATAAAATACTATTTACGTTTGCACTATCTAACTTAATCACTCCCGATTAATAAAAAAATGAAAAACAAAAAATAAAATACTATTTGAAACATTTTATGGATGAAGTAGGTGGGACTTCAATAGAGATAATTTTCAAACCTTAGTAACCGTAAAACATCGAATCGGTACAACTTGAACAAAGAACAACGAAATTGTCACAATAATAAAAAAAAACATAAAAAAATCAAATTTATATAATAGAAAAAATAGCCCAAACTTAAATCCACCACTTATTTTGCTGTGTTTTGTTTTACAAATGTTGATCATTCAATTTTGATACAAAACCTTCACAAGATTTTGCTGGAAACAAATCAGCCTACACCTTCAGAGTTGGTACAAGTGTCCAGCCTTACTGATCTTTTTCCACGTTTGACAGCGACAACCTTAAGATGAGCACGTAGTTGCTTCGTTTCAGCACGATGACCCAAACATTATGGTCGCGTAGTACGGAAAAGAGCTAAACCTGTCGTTCTAACTTATTTGGAACATTCGCATCCTGTTTTGCTCCTTGTCCGGAGGAATATGTTGGTCTTGTACCAACTTAAAAAATTAGACTGGTATATGATCTGAGTTTCATAAATTTCAATAGTACATTTGAACTTTCCGACTTTGTTATTTTATCTAACTGTTGGGTTTTCGTATGGTTGCTGTATTCTCTAACGTAAGACTTATGGACACACAAAACATGTTTATCTTTTCATTCTTTTAACCTGCCGTCGCTGCTCAACGAGTGCGCACATGGTAAATCCTCGATCTGACGCAATAGTCTGCAAATATACGCTAGAAAGTAAATCATACAAAGTGACGGATTCAGCCAAGAAAGCTTTTGTAGCGGAACTCGAACGCATGGCCTTTGATCATGAACCTGCCTTATTCCACCAATTCGGTTCCGCATTAGAGGCACTTGTCTCCCTATCTATATACAAATGACTCGGAGAATACTTCATCGTAGGAAACTAGTTTTACTTTACTAGGAAAAGAGATGTTATCCCAATCAATCGGAGTGGACGGATATGACCATTTTTATTTTGAGGTGATATGAACTTAAGTACATTTGTAGTTGCGGTGTCGAGAATCTTTCTATGCAGATTACCTTAGTATATGAAATTACCATAATATTGAGATGAACCTATTGGATAAATGGTAGCATGTCACAATCTAGATGAATTCATTGAATTAATAATAGCATCTTACAAGAAAAAACTAATATTGGATTGAAACCGAATAATTAAGCTATTTGTTTTTGTACTGGTTTTATATTTGTTTTCGTTTTAATTAATCAACAAATAAACAATTTCAATAGTAGAAAAAATAAAATTTTAAAATTTAAAATTTCAAAACTAAATAACTATAAAATTAGAAAGCGAAATCAAATAAAAAAAATGAGATATTTTAACGATGTTGTAAAATCGGATGTGTAAAATAAGTAGTTTGGTAAATGGGTACATTGAGAGATTTTAAGGCTAGAGAAAAAGTTGTGCGAAATCTAATAATTTTTATGAACGATCATTCAGGAGAAGTAAAATGGATGGCTTTCTTAACAAACAAGAAATCTCTAAGAAACTACAAGAAGATCAACTGATCTTCGCATAAATCTCTCTTTATTGTGTTTCTCTGGCGCAATCTATTTCTCTTCTCCCTCGGTGTAATTCAGATAACGAAAGAAGTAGTGTAAATGCTCTTAACGAGGTAGAATTTCCGGCTCTCCATGGAAAAGATTCAAGATTGCCTCATGCACAAGAGAAATATTCAAGTAAGACATATGCAGATGTAATTTCAAACAAGAAGAATCATAACTCAATGACTTTCAAACCAGAAAGAGTTAGAGTATGCAACGACCATATTTCGATACAGTATTCCCAAATGACAAAAGATAATCTCTTCTAGGATTCGAAAACTCCTCTAATTTCTTGAAATCATTTAAATTCAAGGGAGATTATAGTGTGATAGTCTGGGACTCTAGACATATTTTCATCGAAATAGATCAAAAATAGGATGTGAGTAAACTATGGTCTAAAAACTTATGGACTGTGAGAAGCTCCCAAATGAGGCTGCTGAGATTGACATCTTCTTTTGATACAAAATATGAAAGTCCTATTTCTTTGGTCTGGGATATAATTTAAAGAGTTCCATAATATATGTATAACTACAATATGAGGACAGATATTGCTAGTACTATAGGAACTCCCTACAAAATCATTGTTCCAGAAAAAATAAAGCGTATATAACGCATGTTATGCTCTAATTGAGATGGATGTCAAACACAGAATATGGATGAGTTTTGGATGTAATCAAAGATCCTGACTATATATTAGCTATAAAAATATGCCTAAGTACTGCAATACATGTTACCATGTTAGTCACAGTGAAGAAACTTGCAAGAAGCAACCAAAGGCTGTCCTCGGGGAAAAAAGAATTGGAAACATTACAGATGACCAACTAGATACTCTGAAGGATGATGCTCAAATTCATCACAAAATGAAAAGAAAGCAAAGGATACAGAGACATTAAAAACTAATTATCAGCCAAAGATTAAATCTATTGTGGTTAATACTGCACAAAAGAAAAGTAAGGAGAACAAACAGAATGAAAAAAAACCCGATAACTCATAAAGGACTGATAGTTAGCAACAAATTCCATGCTATTATGACTGAGGGGAAAAATTCATTGCCCAAAGATAATAATGTTCATGCAGAAGAAGAAATAATAGAAGTTATCAAGACTCTGGATCAAGGATACGAGCAAAACTGTTACTTAGATTATGACAATAAAATATCTGGTGAAACTACTCCTGACAAAAATAGCATAGGAAATATGAATAATTCTCTAAGTTTCAAGGGCAATGATAATGACAGTAACTTTAAGGTGATGTTAAGCAAAAAGATAAAAAAATCAAGCAAATGGAAGAAACCCAACAGACTGGTGATAAAATATTTTAAATTTTCAAAGACTAACAAAATTCATTCATCTTACTATGATAATGATAAAGATGATTAATTGGAACGTTCGTGGTATAAAAAGTAATTATACTATTAGAAGAATTAAATCTATAGTTACTAAAGAAAACATTAAGTTGATTGTCTTGTAGGAGCCTCTTACTAAAGTGGAGAATATGGCAAATATTACGAAGAAGCTGGGTCTTAACAACTTTAAGGTCAAATCTTCTAATAAGATTTTGTTCTTATGGGGTGATGGATTTACTATTAATTTTATGAATGATCATACTCAATGCTTGCACATGGAGATTACTCATCAAGGTTTAGACATAAGCTTTTTGTTAACCATTGTGTACGCTGAATGTCAAAGACGCCTTAGAAAAGACCTATGGAATCAGCTCAAGAGTTTTAGCAATACTAGTAAAGAGTGGTTAACTATTGAGAACTTCAATATGATAACTAATTCAGGGAGCAAGTGTGCTGCTCCACTTATTTCCAAAACAGTGTAGATGATTTTAATGAGACCATTAGGGACTATTAATTGGAAAATGCTGGTTTCACGAGCTCAAAATTCACTTGGAATAGAAATTCTAAATGGAAAAGGCTGGATCGGGCTTTATTTAATTATGTTTGGTCTAAATTCTTCAAAAAAACTCAGGTTTTACACATGGTCAAAACTTCTTCTGACTGTTCTCTTCTTTTTGTATATATATCTACAAATAGTTCTAACAAAAAGAAAAAAAGTTTCAAGTTTTTAAATATGTGGACTCTTCATGATATTCTAAGTTTTGTTGAGCAGAATTAGAATCAGAGTTCTAATGGCTATCATAGTAATATTTTATGGAATAAACTAAGAAGACTAAAAGAAGGGCTTAGGAAGTGGAACATTGGGAACTTTGGAAATGTGTTTGATGAAGTAAATTCTACGGAGGAGGAGGTTAGGCAATGTGAAATAAATTTGAACTCTAATGAGAATCAAGACAACAAGGATGCTATTATAAAAGCTAATGGATTACATCTAAATGCTTTGAGGATGGAGGAAAACTACTGGAGCCAAAATTTTTATTGTAATTGGTTGAAAGGGGGTGACATAAACACAAAGGTCTACCACAACTATGTGACTAAGAAAAGAAGGAAAAACTCAATTAAAAGAATAAAAGAAAATGAGAATTGGATTATTGACAGCGAGGAGCGGGGTATTTCTGCTGAAAACTACTTCAAAAATACCATAGCATCTAAACCTTATGATAGTAAAGAGAGTGAAACAAAAATCATGCAGAACAACATCTTCAACAATATTCTTAAATTAATCTGCAATTAAGATAACACATACCTTCTCCTGCCTCCTTCTAATGAATAAATACTTGATACCATCAACTCTATGAACTCCTCCAGTGCTGCTGGAGTAGATGGATATAACATTTATTTATTCAAAACCTGCTGGAAGATCATTAAAAAGAACATGAGTAATGCAATGAAAGCTTTCCTAAAAGGCCAGAACATTCCTACTGGTATTATGGATACGGGAATATGTTTAATACCTAAATCAAATAATCATACTAGCTGGAACAACTTTAGGCCTATTAGTCTTTGTACCATGTTAAATAAGATCATGTCCAAAATAATAAATAATTAATTATCTAAGATTTCGCCTAAAATAATTTCAAAATCTTAATGAGATTTTGTTAAAGATAGAATGATTCAGGACAATATCTTAATAGCTAAGGAATTAGTCTTTAACCTTAATAGGAATCCTAAAACTGGTAATATAATCATCCAGCTTGACATGTCTAAGCCTTTCGACATGATGTCTCACTTTTTTATCAACAAAGTTCTAGTTTCTTTTGGTTTCTTTAAGGACTTTGTTAATATGATTGGCTCCCTTATTAAATCTATCCATATATCTTTACTAATGAATACTACTAATTTTTGCTATTTCAATGCTAGGAGAGGATTGAGACAGGGTGACCCTTTGTCTCATAGCCTCTTTATCATTGGTGAAGAGGTTCTCCTTAGAGGTCTTATGAACTTATTCAGATCTAACAAGAAGATGCATTATTCCTCTAGAACTGATTATCTCATTCCTTGTTTGGCTTTCACAGAGAATGTTCTTATTTTTACTAACAGTTTGGATTGTACAGTTAATAACTTGAGCAAGTTTCTTCAAAACTACCAGGTTGTCTCGGGTCAGTCCAGTAATAAAGAAAAAACTAAGATAATTGTCTTCAATAAATTTCAGAGGAACATACTAGACACTATGGTGGGTCAAACTGGTTACTCTACTGATTACCTACATACTGAATATCTTGGGATAACCCTAAACAACAATAATAAGGCTACTAACTATATTTCTATCATAGATAAAGTAAACAACAGAATAAAGGAATGAGGGTGCAAGCATCTTTCCTATGGGGGCAGGCTAACACTTATTACCTCTGTTCTAATTTCTATTCCTACATATTTCATGCAAAGTAGTAACATTCCTATGTGCATAACTAATAGATTAGAAAAATCCTTTAATAAATTTCTTTGGGGCTCAACATCTACTAATAATTGTATTCATTGGTCTACATGGACTAAGCTGTGTAAGCCTTTTGGAGAAGGTGGACTGAATATCAGAATACTTTTTGATATCAAAAACATTTTCTCAGAAAAATTATAGTTCACTTTCTGAAATAATAAAAGCCACTGGGCTCACATAATGCACAATATCTATAGTAAAGTTAGGCATCCATTAAAGGTTTTCTATTATAATTATGGTTCTCTAACGTGGAAAAGAATGACAGTTATTAAGTCTATAGCTGAGAAGAATATCAAATGGTAATTGGGAAAATGTGATGTGGATATTTGGATTGATAATTGGCCCAACCATGAGCCTTCTATCATTCTAAATGATAGGGTAAATAATTATTGGTTCATGACTACTAAGGTCAACACATTCTGAAAAACTAACAGATGGGATATCCACCTATTACAAAGCTTTTTTCCTAGTAATATCATTGATAAAGTTAAAGAAAAAAGTATAAATCAAGACAAGGAAAATAAAACAGAATGGAAGATCTCACCTGATTTCAACTTCAGCACTAAGGACACATGGAACAACATAAGAATCCACCATGCTCAATCTTCCCTGTTCAAACAAATGTGGAATGTTATAACTCCAAGGAAGTGTTCCTTCCTTTTATGGAAACTTATTGATAATTATATCCTACTGATGCTATCCTTTAAAAAATCATTTTAGTATAGCCTCAAAATTTCAGTTTTGTAACCAATGTGAGGACATAACCACCTATTTATGAATTGCAGATACGCTTGGGATATATGGCTGCATTTTGCTGACTTATTTAAAGTCAGGATTGAAATGCATATGACAATCACTCACATTATCATAAACTGGTTTTGGTTTTCTGATAAAAAGGTCCATATAACTTATGTGATGCCTCCCATAATATGCTGGGTTATTTGGCAAAATAGAAATAAGGAAAAATTCAAAGGCGCGACAAACTCTTCTAGTTCTTCTATCAAATATATTAAGAATCTAGTTAACTCTTTGGACATCTCAAATCATATTAAGTATAACCATTGGTCTAAGGCTACGAATGCAGGAATGAAGATGGGCTGCTTATCTAGTTTTTGCAGGAACATAAATAACTTATACCTAAAATGGCATTCTTCCAAAGATGGCATAGTTAAAATGAATATTGATGCATCGTGTTCAAACAATGGAGAGGCCAGTGGTGCAATAATCATAAGAAATTGTATAGGTGAAATATTACATTGCTCAGGTAACTTGTATAGCAAGCTAAATCCTTTGATGGTAGAGTTCAGAGCTTTGATGGAAGGGCTTCTTATCTGCAAAACCAACAATTGAGTCATTCTTGACATTAACACTGATTCAGAAATTTTAGTTAAACTGTTAATTTCAGGCATATTTCCATGGTACCTATCTTATTTACTAAATATATGTAGACAACTTATAACTTCTACTATGATTATTCAGCATAAATCTAGAGTCCAAAATCAAGTCGCTGACTGGCTTGCTAAATGGACTCTACGATGTAAGATGAAACAAAACTATACAAATTTAGAAATGCCAAATCATTTGCTTTTCATAACATTTCTGGAAAACATAGGACTAAGATATATAATGACTGAAACTAATTGATGCTTATGGTGATGCTACTAACAAGTTTTCAAGTCTTGATTTTAACGAATTTAACTACCTTTCTCAAAGTAACGGTAATTTTTTACAGCTTCTGTGATGATGCTCATCTAAAAATCGATGAGTTTCTGCATATGGATTCTTTCAAAGAGACTTTCACCATATCATTGTCAACACATGTATCTTCTAAAAGTTTTTCCTGCAAAATTATGAAATAAAGTCTCTAACCCAAAGCAGCAATAGCCTGACTTAAAATATTATTGCAGGTATCGAAGGAATTGTCTTAACAACCTATATAAAATCATTGGAATGATGATTGAAGGCAAGATCAAACTATCAGCCAAGGTATTGGGAGCTAACAGTCCACTTCCAGTCCTCCCAAATCCTCTTTCATTCTCAAATCATCTAAAGAATCAGAAGCTTTGGAAGGGTTCTTAGAATGTGATTTTACCAATTCTGGATCTTCAAAGGCTGTGCTCCCGAGCGTCATCTCTGGAAGCGAGAGCAATTATTAAACACCATCTTGGGTTGCTAATGAGGATCCAGCTCCAAACCTTCTTTAGTACATTAGTCAATGAATCTGGTTCTTAGGAAGGTTCTATGAAGGTTCCTACTCTTATTCCATCGAGCTTAATGGAAAATTATCCATCGAAAGCGCATTAAAAGTATTGGAAAGCTTGCTTGAGCAAGGAATTCGGCTGTATGAGTAATAGGAGAGAAGAAGATGATAGTTACTTTTTTTTATATTTAGGTTTCAATATGAGTTAGATCTCGTGAGGTGGGTATTTCTACATGGACTCTTGTAAAACTATGCTGACCTATTAGACCTTTTTCTCATCTAATTAAATAAAGTATTATGTTGCTTAAAAATCTAACAATTTTTATTTATACATTTTGTTTTCTGAAACGAGATAAAATGGTCCAAAATTGAATATGGGATCTATCAAAATGGTACCAGATAACTCCAAAAAAAACATATTTAGAATAATCCATACCCATATTCAAAATACCAATCTCGTTTAATACTTTCGAGATGTTTTTCCAACACAAGCAATATACTAACGTTATTTTGAAAATAATCTAGTTTCGTTTTAGGTTCGACTAGAGTTAATCATCCGATTTGGATTTTTCAAATTTAGATAGGTGGGACTAGTTTAAAGTTGTGTGATTTTTAGGCCCATTTGAACCTCATAAAGATCTTAAATTGTCCAAAGTGATTGGATGAAGCAGACATATATGAACCCAGTTCCTTTTTTCGACCATGACTCACGAAATACATCGTTGGGTTTGACCATATTTGGGGAGCCTCATAATATTTTTAAGCGAGCCATAAGCGAAGAATACCACATTATTGAGTCAACATAAGCGAATTCGTAATTAATTTTTCCCTTGTTAAAAAACATGATTTGTTTTTTCCGTTGCGACGTAGTGATAGGAACATGAGCCATATTTCGCCAATCCTCAGTAGAGTCATGGTTAATCCTATTTAGTTAATTTATTTATTTATATATATATATATATATTAAAATATAACATTATTATTTTTTTGTTAAATTTTAGTATTAAAGGTTCAATTTGAATATTATATTATATATAAGCAAAAAAGACACAACATGAAGGAAAAAGTATGAATTAAATTTGTTTGACCAAAGTATTCGAGTTGGAAAGATAGTTGAGAATATAAAAGCACTTATGCAATTGAATTCTTATGCAATATTTTAGTGTAATTAGATCGACTAGTCGATCAATTAAATCATGATATATTACCGGAAAGTCGTAGAATGCGGAAAGCACGCTTGTTAGATTATATCATGATTAACGGGATTAAGACACGGAGCCCCTTGCGGGGTACAAAGTCGATTCAACCAAAATAAAAATTTCCAAACCGACTACCCTCGTGAAATTTGAAACTTTATTCAAATTTCAAATTTTCTACCGTTTTCATTTAAAATTTAATTCTCGTTATAACTTATGGACCCTAACTATCATAACTGTAAAACTGATTTTATTCGTCGAAATACTTAAAGATTTGGTTATGTTGAAAAAAAGATGTCACCTACAATATTTTAATTTATCTGTTCGGAAAAGATATCTCTGATTTTATCCAATTGAATTTTTTTGGAGAACGTCAAAAATAATTTTAATTAAAAATTATTAACAAAACTTCAAAGATTTATCCGGAAATCAAATATTATTACCAACACTCCTATGTCATAATTTTTATTTATAATACTAAGTTACGGAGTAGAGGCTACATTGATTATATAGTAAGTACCCATTAAGTCCTCGTTTGTTAATATCGAATATTGAGCGCTTAACCGTATCTTTCATAAATTAGGATTCAAATGAATTCGATTTTAACACTTATGAAGGATTAGTCCTTCTAATCCTTCCAAACGAGGTGCTAAAGGAGTGCAAAAATAAGTACAACAGTTAATGAGAAGTCGAACTATTGTCTTGTCTATATCTCGTTGTCGAGCGCAAAATTGGTGGCTAATAGTTTGGCCGAATAATCGGGCTTAGAATATGAGTTTAATATAAAGTAGAACCGACCCTAGTAGTTCGGTTTGGATGAATAGTAGATCTTCTATATTATGAATTTTATAAACTGAATGACCATTCTGGAGAGTCTTTGTTTTGAGCGTATGTTCACGCATTGTTTCTCTCACCCTTTGTCGGATCCAGTTACTTCTAGTTGAACTGACATGAATCTAGAGAGGTCATTTTAGTGTTAACCCCAACCTCACTTCTCTTTGTCGGGGATAATTCCTTTGTAGCGGTCTCGTGAATCTGTGGTGATTAAACTCATTTTGGCGGGTGAGACTCTCACATATTAATTTGAATATAAGTCTGGTTACTGTCGCTGGAATTTTTCTAGTTAGTAATCTGATGTCCCAGTTAAGTGACGTCGAATGTTTGGAGATAGTTGATCAACTGAGTCATGGTTGGGAACCATGCGACCTACCAATGATTCATGCTGAAGATTCTAATTGTAGGACAATGGAGTTTCTCAAACTTTTTTACATTCTATTTTATATCCCTGTATAAACCATATAAGATTCTAGATGATCTCAAGACTCCCAGATAAAAATTAGAATATGAGTTTTGTATTTGTGAAATAAGATTTGGAAACCGAGAAACCGTGATTGCGTCATGCTCTCACAAAAAATCGGTTGGATGAAATTTACTTTTGGATTTCAATAAATTCTTTTTATTTTAAGGTTTGAACAATGGGTCGTAAATTTATTTGTTTACTTTAGCAGAGCAGTCGAGTATGTTGGAAGAGCATGCCACAAAAAATAGTAAAAAATTCTTGCATTTAGATAACATGATAAAAAGAGAGTGTATCATACTTGTTTGCCCTATAGCAATTTTGGGTTCAAATTCCAACCCCATGGGATGAACGTGATGACAAGTGAGGCCATTATGCTTTCATATTTCAAAATAAGGACCGAGAGGCCACCTTTTCAAATGTATGTCACAAACCGGGTGGTGCAAAAAAATGCTTCATCTAAAAGAAAGAAATAAGGTTCACCTCTTACCCTAGCGAAAATGGTTGTTTTTTAAAAAACTGACTCAGGTTCGAGACCATTAAGGGAAAATTTATAAAAATATCACACTCTAATACCATAAGGAAACTTCAAAATTATGTTGTGAAAGACCTGAAGTATCAGTGAAAACCGATGCAAGATGTGGCCATTGCGTTTAAACGAGAACTTACTCAGCCAACAAAAAATGGGGAAACTTTTCCACAGGCTCGACCAACATAAGACTTAAGATGAAGAAATCTAGTAATGTTAAACATCCTTCTGGCCCTCCTGCCACCTCCCCTGAGGTATCTCTAGCCCAAGAAAATAATATATACTGCATCTCTGATGGGTTTGGGAAAAAGAAATATCCACATGCATATGCTTATGTTAGGCTCTCAAAACCCTGCGTTACCTTAAATATACAAATTTCCAAAAATCCCCACTAGGATGGAGACCTTTAAGCATTATTCCATGGGGTCGGAGCGAATTGTTATTGATCTGGGCACGCACAAATTGATTAGAGACTCGAGCTATATCATATATCCTTTATTTGTTTATCATGGTATTCGTGTCGTGATGTGATAATAATTTTTTTTTCTTTTTTGTGAATATAGTTTTCAAATATTTCGATCTCTTGGCGGAGGTGCATAAATTTTCAGATCGAATATGTCTAATCTGAGGTTGGTGAATGGGTTTGAAGGTCGATCTCGTGGAAGATCAAGGTAGGGATAATAAGCTTAATTACTATAATGATTTAAATGTTAACATCAGAAACCCGATAAATCAAACTCTTTTGGAAAGAGTTGGCCATAGTGGCTAAGGCAATAAAGAAGGCAAAGATTTTGGTAGCTTAAGTACAAGAAAAAATGTTGGTTCCTGTAAGAGGTGCAACACATTTCTATTTCTCGGGTGGAGGGAAGGCTACGAAACGAAAATCGTTTGAAGTATAAATAGGTGAAACACAACACTCCTGTAAAGATAACTCGTAATTTATGCTATCAAAGTTATGGAGCGTGTAAAACAATTGGAAGCCAACCTTATCGTGTAAATTAATGAGAACCTTCCTGATATTGATTTGGGTTGGTTCTGGGATTTGGTACCGCGCCAGTATTGTCTTGCTGAAATTAAATTTTCTCCCACGCGAGTGAATGATAGTACTCACTCGAGGAAGATGAACAAGTGGCTGATATAAACAACATAGTTCTTCTATAGGTAGGAGACATCGAAATATCAAGTTTTGAGGATCCACTTTTGGTAAGCCAGAGTGTTACAAACAATGTGAGGAGGCCAAAGTTGTAGAAAATGTGCCACCAACTATGTCCCTATAAAAATAGGTTCTTAAGTTCAAATGTATAGGGATATAATGGGAGAATATATCCCTCTTTGCAGCCCTATATAGGAGGAAAATCATTTAGTAAATAAATAATTCAAGCATCCGAGGCTACTGGTGAGAAAGAGATTCTTCCGCTTGTGAACTCCATCATTGAATGAGTCATTCCACCCGTAGATGTTATAGCGGATAATGAATCGCTACCGAAAATCTAGGATTATCTTAGTTATACATTGTGTTTGGTTGAACCTTTCAATATTAAGGGCCTCGAGTGTAGGAAAATTTTGATTTTTTGTAAGATTTTATTTCGGCCAACTTTGGATTTGTATAAACTAGTTCTTTATTTTTGCTTGAAAACATACTTATTATATTATGCTTTCATGTTTATGATCAAGTCTTATATATCACCAATAATTATGTTTTACCGTAATAAATTCTCATATCGGATGTTTATCCTATTGGATGTATATCGATGCATTTCATCATTGTTTATTTAGTAAAATTATGTATATTTTCTACATTTTTTTTATTGGAAACGGTATTTTTGTTGCTCGTTCATTTGAAAAAAGTCTTTTAGCTCAATAACTTTCTGACTCGTTCGAGTTATCCTTCTTTTGTGATTTGGTGACAATACTGTAAGTTCGTTAAATAAAAGAAGCAATGTGTCGCTTAGATAATTTTACTTTTTTCACCCAAATAACATTGTGTCAAACCTCTTTTAAAGCGATCAATGTCGAATATAAAGGTTAGGTCCTCGGTTAGAAATCTAGCTTATGGACATACACATTGGTGCTCATAATCAAAAGTCACTTTGCACATTGAGTGCTCTGGCATGCGATTCAATTTGCATATTTGGTGATCTATTATGAGAGCCACTTTGTGGATTAGGTACTTTAACATGATAGCCATTTTGTATATTTGAAGGATATGACCCTCGGGTCACTTCACACATTTTGATATTGGGGTGTCAAAATTGATTTTCATTAAAAATTCAGAAACAAAAATATGAGAGCATGCAAATTAAGACGTCATTAAAGTTTATTCATAATAAGATGTCTCGTTAAAACATACATGCACCATCGTAGTTGGAAAATAATGCATTAACATAAAGATGTCATAAGAGGAAATAAAAAATGTAGGAGTTGTCAAATGTAGTTAGATAAATGCAAGTAAAATTTACTTTAGAATCAATACTTATGAAATACAGAGTTTTAGATTCTCCATATTCCATGGGTGTTGGATAAGATGTTCTTCTCCATCATTCATCTTGTAAGTGATCAGCTTAACCTCAGTTGCTACAGTGTAGGTCCCTTTCCAATTTGGCCATATCTTGCCAAGGGATTTATCTTTTGGGTCAATGAAGTTTCTTCTAAGGATATTATCCCTTACTAAGAATTCACGAAAGAAAATCGTATATTCATACTTGTTGCATATTAGCAGTCCGTAGTGCTCCATTTGGAGATGTATTTTGATTTGCTTCTCTTTGATTAAGTCCATTTTGGCACTGCGACTGTGCTCATTTATTTCTTCATCATAGTTTGTTATTCAAAATGAAGATAAAAATGTTTTAGTAGATACTAATGTCCATTCCATAAACAAGGGCAAAAAATTATTCGTATATTGTGCTTTTTGGAGTGGTTCAATAGATGCCTGCATATGATGGTTCATTTTGTTACCTAGATTTTCTCAGTTTCCTAAGAGTGGAAGGAGGCCGAGATTTTATATTGAATTCCCATGGTTCTTCAAAACAAATCTAGTTTCTCTTTTCAACCCATTATCTGAGGTTATAATCCTAATAACCCCATATCTAAAAAAAATATTAAACCAAAGCTAATGGGTCTAATTCTAGCTAATAGATCTGTTTCTACACTTTTGGAAAGTAATATGTTATTACCATAAGGTACAACTGGTCTCTAAGTCTTTTAGAAGGGACACCACCATGTCCAAACATTACCTATCAAAGTGAACAACTTCGTAGATTGACTTACGAAAATTGTTAGGACGTGATTTGGCAATCGCCGCATTGGGTGCCTCTTTATCTTTCGTGAAGTTATTTGAATATGATGGCTAATGTTTTGGAGCCTAGGCACCAAATAAAATGTTTGTATAACCCTCGGTGATAAAGAGTTTTATTCAGAAGCACAAAGTGGGCATATTACATTATAATACTTCTAGCATTAGCTTTATTTTCTGGAAACGAACTTTTTATAACGTATAGTTCTCCAATCTTGTGGATATTCGATAACCATTGTCTTGTCGACTAATTCAGAGGTCTCGGCTCATGTAGGTTTGAATATCACATATTTTTATAGTTTGATTACCCATAATTTAAATTCATATCTTTTAGTGGAAACAATGCATCGACTATTTTGTTTCATCTCGTGATTCATGTTCATACTGCACATGTTCAAATTTTGAGGCATCGACCCGTAGTTTGGCTAGATAAAGTATGTTTGCTTTTTTTGTCCGAAAGTATAGTTGACTACTAATTATGAGTTAGTGACAAGTGTACCTGTCATAGCCTACATATATGGCCGATCTGGAGCGTACAATTGTTGCTTCATATTCATTCTTATTATTTAAGACAGTAAATCCAAATTTATTCAATTAGTGTATGGACTCTTCTACAGAGGATGTTAGTTGGATAGTAGGTACAAAACCCATATTTTTAGGCCCCATTAGTTCAGACTTTCCACGTCCAATTCAGATTTTCCTTTGAAGGTATCATCCTTTCATCATGAAACTCGGTGATGAAGTCTGCTAGAGTGTGGGCTTTATGGTATTTCTTGGTTTGAATTTGATCTTGATGTTTTCCAGCTTTAATAATCACCATGTTAATGTCTCTAATATGTTGGGTTTTTTTCAGGACATTCCTCAAGAAGAATGATATTCAGACCATAATTAGGTGGTCTTGAAAACATGATTTAATCTTTCTTATAACCATTACCAGAGCTAGTACTAACTTTTCCAATTACTAGTAGTGAATTTTGGAAAAAATAAGGGATTTGATAACATAATACATGGCTTAATTTTATTTTTATAACACTAGACTACTATAGTGATTAGACACTACTAAATATAGATAAAAAGTGCCACCTGGGATCGAACGTGTGAGCACTTGAGCATAAGTCAAGTGCTTTTCAATTTTTCAGAATGTTTCATCATGTTTTAACGTGCATTTGAACTGTCCAAGCCCCTTAAGTATTCAAAAAATGGGGCACACTTGTCAGAAGATAAAAGAATAACTCAGTTTAAAGTAGCCAACATTCATGTCAATATCTAGACCTTCTTATTTGTTGGCGATGGTTCAATGGTCTCTATATTAGCTCGCTTAGTAAGGCATGGCTCTATTTTCTTTTCATTGACCAAGAACCCCTAAAATTTTACGGCGTAGACTCTGAATGTACATTTATATGGATTGTGCTTTAAATTAATTGCTCGGAGTTTACAGAAGGTTTCTTTCATGTATTTTAGGTGATTTGTTTCCTCTTAGATTATGACTATCATCGATGAATGCATACACGCTCCTCCCGGATTTATTGGTGAAGGCTTTGTACACCAAACATTGATATGTAACCCTTATATTTTTTAGAATGAAGGGTATTACCTTGCAACAGTACAAACCTCGTTCAATCACGAATGACATATGTTTTTTGTCATCTGGATACATAAAAACTTAATTATAAACCAAATAAGTATCTATAATTGACAACATTTTGTTTCCCAAAATGGCATCCACCAATTGGTCAATTCTTGGGAACGTGAATAGATATTTCTAGAAATCTTGATTGAGGTCGGTGAAGTCTATACACACCATTCGTTTTATGTTTTTTATTTTTTATGAGGGTCAGATTTACAGTCAATGGAGGGTAAAATCCTTCCTTGATGTTGTCTATATATCTTAGTTCATTGACCTCGAAAATTATAGCCTTAGAAGCCAATATTATTGATAGATATCTTGTGACATGATAGTAAGGCCAATACTCCTGTTACATCCGGTACAGATCACATAAAAATATCCAAATTATTAGATGAAAAGTTTAATAAACATGATGATTATCGTATCCTCATAGTACCCTACTAGCCCGCTCAAGTCATCATCATCGAAATTGATATGATGAAAATGGATATTGTAAAGTTGAACCAAATTTTGTTTGATCTATTGGACCTCAAGTTAGCGATATATCGTTACTTAGAAGAATGGTGATTCATGCAATATTGTCTCCTCCAATAATTGTTCCTACTATCTGTATGCTTGGATCGAGATCTAAGTATTCATTATAGGCTTTATAAACTGTCAGCCGGTTGTGGCGCTGCAACTTTGATTGTTTCCTAAAGGGGTTTGACCTTGGGTGCAGATGACTGATGAGCTGGATTTTGTTTAGGAGTATGAAAGACTCGGCCTTCGAAGATTTCGAGAAGTTTTCAATCATCAATAAGATTTTGAATCTCATCTTTTAGATCCATCCACTCTCAGTATGATGGCCAATAAATTACATGTTTTCTCCAATTTTAGAACCATACTACCTCTTTAGCTTCATCATAGATTATGATTATGTCCTGAATGAGCTCAGTAACCTCGATTTTTAAACTCATGTGTTGTTAAAGATCTTGACCCCTTATGGGTATTCTTTTTTCATGTTCACATTTCTTGTTTAGAAAAGAAGGTCATCGATTGAACTAAAGCGACGGGGAAAGGCTCTAATTTTAAAATAATTGTACACATATGAGTGATTTATGGTGCTACCATTTGGTAAATTAACATTGGTAATAGTGGAAGACTTGCGATTAGTTAAGAATGATATGTGAGAGAAAATATAATATCTGATGCCATTATCCAAAATCTAAAGACTTGTACTACTAGAATTAATGTGATATTATAAAAAATAATAAATGTTAAATAATAAATAATTTTTTTTTTGAAAATATGAAAAGCAAAAGTATTACATAGGTGTTGCTACTTGCTACTATAATATAATATCAACTATTTTGACAAAAGGAATAATATGCTATATATAAATCGACCCAAATTTAGTTGGATGTACCCTTGAAGATAATAACCAAATAAATAAATTAGGTTACTAATTTATAACAAGGAATATCATTCTAGCAACGGTTGTCTGTCGTAAGTCAGTATGATATAGTTTTCATTCCATAAAATATTCTGAATATTATTGTAAATATATATATAGCGATAGATAACCACTAGACACGGTTCGGCCTAACATGTTTGGGGAGTTATTTGGCGTTATTGTACAATACAAATATTAGCGACAACAAAAAGTAAGTCCAAAACTAAATTATAACTTGAGAAGTATAATGAAATAGTGGCCTATGAAAAAATCAATTATTGTCAGAACACAAACAATAATTAAAATCTTAATACATGCGTTTTATCGATATAAAACAAAATCTTAATGCACCCCGTGGCAATAGAATTTTATTGGTTAAGTTATGTGGCCAAAATTGTCATCAGAAATTATAACTTGAGAAGTATAATGTATTTCATATTCACCCAACCGAATTGACTTACATGTTAACCGAATTTATACATATGACTTTTGAAATATATATTTTACCAGAAAAATATGCACTATAATAACATAGTCCTCAAGCACGGTCACATTTTTCTTACTAGTATTACCAAACCAAAAGATAGTTGTTTCATATTAAGGTACTTGATTTAAGCATCAACCAACTTTTTACCCACATAGTAACTGATTTCTGAATATCATCAACTTATCGTACTAGAGTAACACTAACGACAAATCTTGAAACTTCTAAATACAAAAATAAACACCCCCATTCTTTTGGTGTAGAAAGAATTATGGTTGAAGTAAGATGGTCTTTTCAACTCATCAAAATCTTTTACACATTTATCATCCCAACTGATTTTTTTTGCTTAAAGATTAAATGATTTATGTCTGGTGCTTTAGAAATAAGTATTAACAAAGTTAAACTTTCATTAAATTTTGCTAACCAAACTTAAATAGATGGTCACATTTTACTAAGCCATTAAATTCTAAACTTTTTTAATAAAATTTTATGGAGACATTGTCACTAAATTTTTGAACAAACTAGAATCACATTGATTTATTTTTCCCTTATTAGAGAACCCAAACATTATTCTGATCTTACCCCAAAGGAAAACTTAAATAAATTCAACTTCACGTTGAATTTCTGAAGGTTATCAAACATTTTAAAATTTTGAAAAATAAAATATACTACTTTATTACTTTCTACTACTATATCATTAATATATGCTCAAACAATTACTTATCGACGATATTGATAGAGATTTTCCTTTGAATTCAAACAAATATTTATGCACTTAAATTTCAGTTGAACTAGTATCACATACAGTCTCAAAAACTCAAATCCATAAACTTGATTTACTTAATATTTGATCCTTAAAACTTATTATCTTACCTTTAACACTAATAATTTTATCGATTAATAAAGGGAAAATGTAAGAAAATGTACCCAACACTAATATTTACTGTCATCTAATATCTCAAGTTTCACTATTACCTATCTAATACCCACTGTATTTACTTAACTCAATCAAGATACCAAATTTTTGAATAATATCTCGAAAATCTATGTTTCATCATCAGCCATGTAACCACTTCTTCTGCTTTGAACCAAAACTTCTCTTTCTTACTTTTCTTTTTTTATTTTAAAAAAAATGTATCTTTCAAACCAGAGCTCAGAAAAGGAATATGAAAGTACCATCGGCTTTGGTTTTATAAGACGAACAAAATTAGTTCCATTGATGATATTTTTTTATATTTTCCACCTGTAATCAAGCGAGATCATTCATTATTACATTATACGAGACCAGGCATAATAAATCATGCAGGACCATGTATTATTGAATCATGCGGGAACATGCATAATAAATTTTAGAGACCAAACATTATTAAATTATGCGAGACTAGGCATAATAAATTATGCAAGAACATGCATTCTTGAATATTGCAGGACCATGCATAGTAAAGTTCAAAGACCAAGCATTAATAAACTATGTGAGACAATGCATTATTAAATGAGAGGCCAAGCATGATAAAGTTGAGAGACTAGACATTATTAAATCATGGGAGACAAAACATGATAAAGTTGAGAGACCATACATTATTAAATAGTACAGATTATTCATGATAAATTTGAGAGACCAATCATTATTAAATCATGCGAGACGATACATGATGGGACTTAATAGATGCAAGACCATGCATAATGAAGCGAAGAGGCATTAGACATGTATTACTTGATGATTAAGATGCGAGTCCAATTTTATTGGGTCTCGTGAAAAAACAAATCATTTTTTTAATATTATCATCAATGGATCTAGTTCTCTTTGTCTTAAAAAAACAAAAGCTGATGGTATTTTCATATTCTTTTTAAACTACATTTTAAAGGATATATATTATTTATAAAATAAAGAAATAAGGTTTTGTCATAAAAATAGAGTTAATTATGGTTTTCAACCTTGGTCCAAGTAGGTATTGGTAGTTAACAATTTTGGGTATTAAGCAGTAGTGAAAAACTTGACTATGTATTTATAGGTGAACTAACTCACCTTTAATAGAACTAGACCAATTAAAATATGTAACATCAAAATATATTTTATATAAAATATAAATAAAGTTACAAATAAATTAACAAGATATGGATTTTAGATAGGCATATTGTTTGATGGTCAACTGGCTCTTGAGACTATCCTAAGCTATACAACCTAGTTCTTTCATCTGATATATAGAGAGAAAAGTTTCTCACTATAAATACTTATGAATAATACTCAATACAATGGATCATATCTACACATGAGGATTCAATACTAAATTTACTTGAGAGCATATCAGATCCAAAGGAACAAAATCTACTATATACAGTTCTTTATGGAATAACATTACTCCAAATAAGTGTCCATTATTTCTTTGGAGGTTGTTGAATAACTGGATCTCAGTAAATTCAGTTCTCCAATACAAATATAAACATTGTATCTAAATGTCAGCATTCCAACAACTGTAAAAACCTTAACTCACCTCTTTGTCCAGTGCGAAACCATTTGGGATGTATGGCATTACTTTGGAAGCCTCTTTAACTTAAATACAACAAGATACATAACTCTGAATCATATCACTAGAACCCAGTTTCGGTCTTCACCCAATAAAGTCAGCATTAGAATAATTCTTCCTCCAGTTATCTGTTGGACCTTGTGGCAACATATAAACAAAGAAAAATATCAGAAAATGAAGGTTAATTCTAGTATTAGTATTCTACACATCATAAATTTAATCATCAAACTTGATATTGTTAATTTCCTCAAAATGGAGGATTCCGGAAAAGACTTAGACATTGCATATATATTAGGCTGCCATTATTATCTCAATAGTCTTAAAAAGATAGTAGCTCTTTACTGGACTTCTCCTATTCATTCAAGATATATAAGTTAAACATTGATAGTACATGCTCATAACTGGTGAATCTAGTGGAGGAGCTATTCTAAGGAACCAAAATGGTGAAATAATATCTGCTATTGAGAGACTATATGGTAAACAGTATCCATTATTAGCTGAGAGTAGAGCCATTATTGATGGTTTGATTCTTTGCTCTAAACTAAAAATCTCTAATTTAGATATTGAAACTGATTTCAATATTCTTATAGTTATGTTATTGAATCATAATATTCCCTGGTTTTTATCACATATAATAGAATGCTGCAGGAAATATACAGATCCAAGTATGTCAATCACACATATATTTCAGGAGCAAAACCTAGTAGCTTCTTGCCTAGCTAAGTGGACGCTAAAATGAAAACACAAACTTAATCTAAATCCTACACATATTTTAAGCCAACTTAAAGCTATAACACTATTGGATAACATTCAAGTGGGAAACATTAGAGAAATATCTGAAAGGCTTAAGTGATTCAAAGGAAATATCATTTTTTATGGATACATATCATAAGAAGATTGGAATTTTTATTTCTTTTATCTATTCACTAACAAGCAGGTTATGTATGACTTAATAATATCTAAATGTATTATACATAATTTTTAACAGGTTAGAGCAAGGGATTATTGGAAAAACAAATTCAAGTTGATCAGGAAATATGCAAGAATTAAAAATAAGGATATAAAACATATAGCACAAGAAGAGATGGAATAAAAAATTCAACCAACCTCCTTTGATTAGAAACAAAAGAATTTTCTGAAATTCTCAAACAAGAAGAATGCTTATATCCATCAGCTGTCAATTTTCAGCTCCTCATATATCTTCTTCAAATTGCAAAGAACCCGGTTATCTGGTTAGATCCGACTCACGAGCCACCACCAGCCTAATGACCCATCTCTTCTATAACTAGATTCTAATTTAGAATCAAGTTAAAAAGATAAGCCAAGCTACCATTTTGGGTAGCTGAAAGGGACTCAATAACCAGAACTTCACTTTTGATGCTTCTCGCTCCCGGTCTAGGTTCAAACAAAACTAACATAAGGTAACGAAAGGATCAAATTACAAAAATATGAAGTAAAATACTTATAGATTGTTGAATCAAGAAGAAAATACCTTGGCAAAGCGAGATACTGAGCTTGGCAAAGGTTATCAAACGAATTTGTTAGGTTTTTAGCAGTGGTTGGATGGAAAGTATGAACCCTTTTAGATCTGACTAACAATAAGATACAATTTACCATGTCTACTAGTCAATATCTCATTGACCAGATTCTAATTAAAGAACTAAGAGAAGAAAAAAGCTAAACAGATTAACTAGGTAGATGTGAGGGAAACATTCACCCACTTCATGGTGGTTTTGGTCTGAAGAGTATCTGTTGGATATTTTAGTGTAATTGGATTGACTAGTCGACCAATGCAGTCGTAATATATTATCGAGCAAGTCAGAGAGTGTGGAGTACACGCTTGTTAGAATATATTATGATTAGTGGGTCAAAGGGGCGGCTCCTGGTTGTGGTTAAATTTGTTTTAAATGATAAGGCTATTGTGAATATTCATGGAAATTTTAAATTTGGAAAATTAATTCAAATTTAAATTTGAATATTTTTGCCCGTTTTTATCATTTAAAATTATAGCCGTTATTGGACTTAAAACTGTTTTACAGTTTTTGAAATTTGGTTGAATAAATAAGTATGGTTCTGTTGAAGAAAAAAAATAACAACAATAAAAAGATTCATTCTCGTTGTTCAAATGCATACGCTCTGATTTTATCCGGTTGAAAATTTTGGAGAACCACCAAAATAATTTCAATCTGAAATTGTTAAAACAAGACTTCAGAGTTTATCCGGAAATCTCTAAACAAAATTCCCAACAAAAGATTGAAATTATATGTTCTTATTTTATAAAGAGATTTATATGAAGATCTTGTTGTTCTATGCAAAGATTTGTACGAAGATTGAAATGGAGAGATGTTTTATGATATTTAAGAGAATCCATAATCAAGTATCGCATTGGAACTATGGTATCATCATCTTGTAAGTTTTCTCCCTTGACTTTTACTTATCCATGAAAATGGTGATAATGTCTGAGTTTTATTTATGCCATTTTATGGCCGGTGAGTGGTGAGTATAAATTCTAAATGCACACACTGTATTCTGAAGCAGTTTTTATGGTGTTCCTTATTAAATAAGAAAGATAAGCGTTGTTCTCTATGTGTTTTAATGCGTTTTTTGCATGTAAGATTGCATTTGCTGTAATGCGGTTTTTGCATCGGTTTTTGAATTTTATTTGTTATGACACTGGTTATGGCACTGGTTTCTCTTGATATCGATCCAGATGCCACTGTTATTGTGAAATGGCGAATAAAGCCTGTTTTAATCAGAAGTCGAATGGAAAAAGTCGAATGGAAAATGATATCAAGATGGCCAACAGTGTTGGCAAGGAACTTCTTTGTAACCCACGACCTGATTCCGACAGGGTTGAAAGCCCAAAACGGTTATGTTTAAAAGTTAGGATTACATTTGTTAATAAAGCGGCAAAGTTGTTAACCTAGCAGTTATTAATATATATCTGCCGCAGTTTTATTAACGGTTATGTTTGATAAAAGCCTAAAACATAAAAATGTACAGGTAAAAGTTGACATTTATTAGGTAGAAGTAAAATTATATATATGAATTGTAAAACAATAACAGTGCCATAGTAGTCATTGAGCAGTAAGTAATGCTGTGATTCGGAATCAGAAGAGCCACTGTAGTCATCCTCCTCATCGGAACTGTTGCCACTGTTAATGTAAAATCCAAAACCATTCACAGAAGAGTCCCTCCCTGATCCACTGGGAATCATGCTCCTAGGAGATGCTACATTAGCATCCTCAACTGTGGCAGAATCCATTTCAGCGGAGTGAGGAGCCACGTGAGAAGATTTATACTGCTTTTGTTGGTGAGGACCAATAGTGTTACTGTTCCTATTATAAGTACAAATGGACTTGGTGCTGACCAAGCTAGTCGCGGATGGAGATGAACTGAGACTAGGGGTGGGTATACATGTACCATTATCATCAGGTACTATCCCTTGCTCCCATTGCTTGAGGCAATAACTGCACACCCTGATTCTTTCGCACGCTTCCTTACCAGACTTTGTTTCAAAAGATGGAACATGAATGAAGTGTGGAGTGCATTTGGCACAGAACACTCGGCCACAGAGTCGACAATGATGCCTACGGTTAAAAATAGTGAACTGCGAGTCACAATCATAGCATACCCGACAGCTCTGATCGAGCATCCAACTGTGTCGTTCGTAAAATTATAAAACGATAACTTCACCGTACAGTTGAAAAGCAGTTTTAATAGAAAACTGTTTTTGAAAAGCAGTTTTAATAGAAAACTGTTTTTGTTTATCAGATAATTGCCGAATGTTATATCATGCGTGTAAAGCATGTGACAGAACATAAATGGTGATTTATCGAATTGTTTATACATGAATTGAGTATAAGTTTATATATAATATATAATATAATTTACGAATTCCGTAAATTTTGATGTTATTCGTAAATGAATTTGATTTGTTGATACGTCGATGACATGTTGATTTTTGGTATAAACCAAATCAAGTTAATGAAATTAAGACATTTTATTTTCGACTTTTGAGATAAAGGATTTCGAAGAAGCTGAGAGGTCTCTTCGTATATGCATGTCTTGACTAGCAGTAGGCCAAATATTAGATTTGTTGTTGGAAAGCTTAATAGTATATTCGGATGCGAGTTATATTTCGAATATGGAAGTCCACTCTTTCACAAGTGAATGCGTATTTCTACTTGGAGGACTTGTTATCTCTTGGGCATCTAAGAAACAAAGTTGAATTAAATCCGAGTTTGTGGCATTAGCAACAACTAGTAAAGAAGCTGAGTGGCTAAGAAATTTTATGTATAAAATTCCGTTGTGACCCAAAAGATATCACCTAAATCTATCGAATGTGATAGTGAAGTTGCCTTGGCTAATGTCTATAGGAAAGTTTACGAAGGCATGTCTAGATACTTAGGTGTTAGACAAGTATGATTCGTGAGCGCATCACGTGTGATGTTATTTCAGTAGAGTTTGTGAGAACTCAATATAATTTAGCCGATTATTTAACCAAAGGGTTGAGTAAAGATCTTGTGCACAATCGGTTATTGGGGTGTAATTAAAGTCCATTTGAAGTCTCTCATGTTAAGATACCCAATTCCCATCTAATATGACATTAGGTGCTGAATTCAATGTGGAAAGCTTAACATCTAGAGATTGGAACACATTAGTAGTATTATCCCAAAGTATGTGTTCAGACATGCAAGTTGTGGAGGTTGAAGTTTATCTTCTTAATAGCTCTTTTGAAAAATTGCATATGCATGTGCAAGAGTAAAAGATCTACCTATTTAAGCATGAAGTTTAGCCGCTTCAAGAAGCTAGGACTTGGCTTTGATATGCTTAAGAAGGATAAGGACACAAGGCTAGTAAAAGATAGTGTCAAGTAAGAACATTTGAGAATGTAAATTTATGTGTATATTATCTTGGAGTATTCATTATGGATAGTAAAGGTTCAATCCTTAGTGATACCTTGATATTCGAATATTTGGAATGTGTAATATACTTGATGAGTCCGAATTCAGAATACTCCCCGGAAGGGCAGATCAGTGTAAATCTCTCCGAAAACCGGACAGACATTAAGGACTTAAATCGGACAGAACTTCTGGACCGGACAGATCACTTCGAACACTGTGAGCCTAAGGCTGTTCGAACTATGACTAAAGTACTAAAAAACCTAAACACTTCCTGACTAAGCTACCTGTCCTCCTGCTTAGAACCCATGGGTCTTTCAACATGACCCGGGTCCATTAAACTTGACCCGAAAGCCCATAAGAGCCCAAACATCACACTATAAATACTCAACCACCAGCATTAACTTCTGGTAACAAAAATTAACTGCTGCCAAGCTGCTTAATTCTCTCTCCACCTTGAAACACCCTTACACCACCTTGAAACACTACTTGAAATTACCAGCCTACCCTCAGGCTATTTTTATCCACACCAATACTAATATGAAATTCAATCGTTACGATATTTCATTTATGCATAAATTTGTTATTTGTTGTGAGTTTGTTTTAGTTAATCATGAATTGCACTAAAATGGGGGGAGATTGTTGGATATTTTAGTGTAATTGGATTGACTAGTCGACCAATGCAGACGTAATATATTATCGAGCAAGTCAGAGAGTGTGGAGTACACGCTTGTTAGAATATATTATGATTAGTGGGTCAAAGGGGCGGCTCCTGGTTGTGGTTAAATTTGTTTTGAATGATAAGGCTATTGTGAATATTCATGGAAATTTTAAATTTGGAAAATTAATTCAAATTTAAATTTGAATATTTTTGCCCGTTTTTATCATTTAAAATTATAGCCGTTATTGGACTTAAAACTGTTTTACAGTTTTTGAAATTTGGTTGAATAAATAAGTATGGTTCTGTTGAAGAAAAAAAATAACAACAATAAAAAGATTCATTCTCGTTGTTCAAATGCATACGCTCTGATTTTATCCGGTTGAAAATTTTGGAGAACCACCAAAATAATTTCAATCTGAAATTGTTAAAACAAGACTTCAGAGTTTATCCGGAAATCTCTAAAAAAAATTCCCAACAGTATCAAGAGGTGGCTAAGGTTAGAATAAGTCGTCGAATGATTCTTTGATGTCTACTAAATATGATATGTATATTTGAGCCTATTCTAGACACGAGTCATCTATATCCAAGTATGTTGTATATGTAACGCATCCAATCATATTTGTGATTGATTTTAATTCAAAAGTATTATTTTATAAATAAATAAATTAATTAATGGGCATCTTCTTTGATTCGACTATTTATGAGTTCACGTATATCATTTACCTTAAACTTTAATTTTTCGATAATCAGATTCAAAAATCATGATACGAAACTTTTTATTTCAACTCTAGGTCTCCACTCAAAGTTATTTATTCTTACTAAAACTTTTAGTATTTTTTTATTAAATTAGAGAGGAATTTTGAAAACTGAAATAAATGAACACGTGAACAATAATACTATAAAAAATGGTTCAAATTGACTTTTTTTAATCATTTGTTAGGGTTTTGCTTGAATTGTTTTAATTGAGTTTTGTTAAATCAGTTTTGTTGAGGCCAAAAGGTTGATTAAGTTGATCTTGTTTCTTATTGGGTTCGAAAAGGTTATACTTCGTTGGGCTTAAATTTTATAATTTTTAATCCAAAATGTGTATTGTTTTTTAATCGTTTTCAAATTACTAAGTTAAAGAAAGATAGATCCGTCAACAGTGTTTTCTCTCTCATATTACTCGAATAAAATTGAAAATGAAAGGCTCTAAACTAAAGACTAATGAGACTCGTTTGTTTGTCTTTTATTTATTTTACATAACACACTTCACTCACCCTCTCCAGTGGCCTCCTTTCTCATTTAATCTATCAACTTTTTTCCCTCTAAGCAAGTTTTACACCAGCCCCAACGTTTTAAGATAATGACAACCGACCGAGATATGGGTTGTCGGCCAAGACAACTCCACGAGCCTTATATTTATATTTCCGCTTTAGAGTTATCGATTAAAAATAAAAAATAAACTTTAAACTGAAAGTATGATTTTAAAACTTATAGAGATTTTGTATTTTCGAAATTAGATCTTTATCCAATATTAGACGACTAATAATTTTTGGCTTCATGGATCTATCTAGAGACTACTATTAGCTTATGTTTTTATATGACCCTTTCAGTTTAATAGTTTATGGATCAGATAACAATTTGTACGCATGAAGTAAATGAGCTGGTCCAAGGAACTCCTTTGGACTCCACCAGTAAAATGGGCATGAAGCGCTAAAACATGCACTCATATAGCCCATCCAACTTTTTTTTGGGTCTTCCGATGATTCTTTATACTATGTTCTGTCCTTTGGTGGCTTCTTTGTCTTTAGCCATAGCTCTAGTAACCTATATCACGAAAAAATAAATATTTATAACCAATTAAAATCAGTTTGACTTTTTTATCCTTAGCAACGACTCTATTGTCCTAAATCATAAAAATATATTTTTTTAGATAATTATAATTAGTTTGATCAAATACGTGGACATCAATACAACATGAAGCTCTGATCATGCCAATATGTCCAGTCGACCTTGTATATGCTATAAATCACAATGATATTACAAATTGTTTAAATACAACACAAAATAAAAAAACTTAAAAAAAAAATACATGATTTTAATGCAGTTTGACAAATGTCTACGTTTACAGATGCCGCAAGAGAAAAGAGTTTGACTATATTAGAAAAGGGTAACAAATTTTCAGATGTTTTTTTTAGTACTCCTAGTAATCTATTTATAGAGAATAAAGAGACTCGCTAGATAATGAGATTAATTGACTCATATATATATATATATATATATACATACAAAACTATAAACTATATCGCAACACTATCAATTACCAAATACTGTACCAACAGACGCAATATACACTTGTGACTCAACAAATGCCGTAAGACAAAGACAATCACTTGATGTTGCGAACACCAATCCAGTTTAGACATTCTCTAAACTTTCAAATTATACTCCATTGATCATTATATTTGCTGGATTGTTGTGAGTAGATATTTTTTAACATCAACAATTCACTTTGATATTATACGACGAATAAATAATATATGACATCGATAATTCCTTGGATATAAATATTTTATAAAATTTGGACCGCAAATGAAAATTAATGATAATAATACTCTTAAATTTTGTATCATAATTCATAAGATAAGATAAGACAAAACCATGCTTGACTACCGTCGTTTGTCAACTTCTTCGGAACAGCAGTCACCACTAACCACACACAATACCAAATCCCGTAAGATTTTAGCGCCAAAAAGGAAAAACATTGAAAATGAAATGCATCACACCGACTCCTCCTACTCCCCACAACCCTTTTCTTCTCCACACAACGAGACCCCGCTCAACCTCTCTCCTCACTATCCGATCGTCGTCGTCGTCGAGGAGGAGAGAGAAGGTTTCTGACCTCTACGATTCAACTCCGTTCCCGACTATCGATGCGGCGAAGCGAGTTGTACTCGTTAGGCACGGGCAGAGCACGTGGAATGAGGAAGGGAGGATCCAAGGGAGCTCTAATTTCTCCGTTTTGACCGACAAAGGCGAGGCTCAGGCCGAGATCTCGCGCCAGATGCTTGTCGGTGATTCCTTCGATGTCTGCTTCACCAGGTGTGCTCTGAAGTGATTTTGTTAGCAATTTGGAATTTATGAACCCTTGTAAACTTGGGTTAAGATTTAATAAGTTTTAATCTCTTGACAAGTAGTAATCGAATTATCAATTTTCTAGCTGTAGTTTTTGATATTGTGAAAATAGTATCTGTCTCGATTTGTTACCATTAGTTTACTGAGCTGAATTGACTCCATCAGCCCTCTCAATCGATCGAGGAAAACAGCCGAAATTATATGGGGAAATCGGGAGAATGAAATGGTTAAAGAATTTGAACTTAGAGAAATTGATCTCTACTCTTTTCAAGTAAGTTTCACTTGTAATAAGATCAAAAAAAGGATCATGCTTGCTTGCTAGTCAAGTTATGAAATTAAGGCGGCGTTCGTTTGTTATTAAATACTAGGGGCTCCTAAAGCATGAAGGGAAATCAAAATTCGGCGAGGCATATCGTGAATGGCAAGTGAATGCTGCGAATTTCAGCATTGATGGTCATTATCCGGTGAGAGAGTTGTGGTCACGTGCTAGCAGCTGCTGGAACAAAATCCTTGAGCATGAAAGCAGGTCTGTTCTTGTGGTTGCTCACAATGCTGTTAATCAAGCTCTTATATCAACAGCGCTCGGTATATAATTTTACCTGTCGCTTTGTTTATCTTTCTAATCTCGATGTTGTAATAAAGATATTGTCTTAAATGTGTCTTTTATGTCATTCGTTTGTCCCAAAACCAGGACTTGGACCCGAGTACTTTAGGGTTTTACATCAAAGCAATTGTGGTGTCAGTGTATTGGATTTCAATCCTGAATCACCTTATGTTTGTCTTAATCGTCTAAATCAGGTAGGTATATGACATAGTTGATCTGCATTTGGTAATTAGGTAGATTGTTCTTCTCTTTAAACTGTGTTGATTCCGTTACAGTACGATTGCAGACACCGAGTTCTCCTGTAGGCGATGGAGGTTCTGGTGGTCGAAAATCCAGCAAGCGTATTATACTTGTCTGTCAAGGATCTACAACTCATGAAGGGACCAAGGTGGAGAAACAATGACTTGCCACTATACCTAGATGTTCTTTTTGGATTTTTGTGTCAAGGGATAGTTTTGGCGAATCATTACATAATAAATGAGTTAATTGCTCTACATGCTCATATATTCTAATTGAAAATAGCATTCGAGTTATATGGAAGTAGTATCGAACTTCTAAATTGACCATCGTGTAAATAAAAGTGTGACTTATACAGTGACAAGAGCTCCTTAAAAGAGGTGAAGTTTGAGTCTGATATTCAATATTATAGAAGCAGCTTATATTATAGGCAAGGTTTCTAAAGAATGAAGGTCTTACATTTCTCGTTAGCCATGTCTAAATCTATTGCGTTTCAACAGGCTGATTTTTCCAATTTGGATGATCAACCATTGAACATTCTTGGGACTATGCAGGTAAAATCATCAGTAGCGGTTATGATAAACTCGGTTACCATCATCACACCATTATATGATCTGTTCTTTTTATCTGCAGTCGCATAAAATTGGAGAGCTGCTTCTTGATGTGAAAGTGAGTTGTATAGTAAGTAGCCCGAAGAAAGCGTGTGTTGAAACGGCCATGACTATCTCTAAAGTAAGGATCACCGTGTATCAAAACTCTTTGTCGTGTGCGTAAGATAGTTTTGTAATAGCATGATCCTGTTAGTGATACTGAAATTGATCAATTTGTTGAGTATTCTAGTAGAGGTTTTCTTAGTAACTGTCCTTGTATAGGTGCAAGAAGGTGCAGATTGTTTGGGTGTCGACTCTGTGCCACGCTACGTAGAGATGAAGCAATTGAAGGACCTCGACACTGAAAACCTCCTTTCGCAATCGAACAAGGCAAGTTGTCTGTAGCTTCTGTTTTCTTTTGAAATAGGAACTATTATACTCCATTCTCAATGAAATAAAGGATCTGTTTGGTTCATGAAAATTTTCACAAACACACATCCTTATGATCTCCATCGATCAATCCTAGCAGTAAAGAAAATACCGTAATTATGTTTTCTGTTTTTTTGTCTTTCATTTTGCAGGAACCTGGTTGGTTAAACAAGTTAGAGGATGAGGTCGCGTCAAATCTTTGGAATCAGTCAGGGAATGCCTGGCAATCACTACTGACTCAAGTATCTGATGAGGTTATGGTCGTAGTTGCGGAGCCTGCAATGAACATAGCATTGCTAGGCCAATGTCTGAACCTGACAAAAGAATGGGCTGGATCGTTCCATCTTGACAGAGGGAGTATCAGTGTTATTGATTTTCCAGACGGAGTTTCCGGTAAAGGAGTAATCCGGTGCATAAACTACACTGCTCATTTGGGTCGATGGTTGATCCCCATTACAAAAATTTAATTATAGACGATGTAGAGTCTCTACTTTGGATATCTATAGCTTTCCAGAATATATCTAGGCATGATACTTGTAAGAATTATACTCGGAGGTAGGTAAATATAAACAAGAAGCCATATTTTGGACAAAGATATGGTTATATTATGACAGAATTTAGTAAGTGGGTGAGTTGTGTAATAATTTATACTTTGAATTTGGTCATATTTCGTCTATAATCGGATTTAAAAGAAATTGATATAGCATGTTGTAGTTAGTGGATTGCGAAAGTAGAAATAAGAAATCATATCTTGTGACCAAGCATTTTTTTATCATGCCAGAATTTAATAAGTGCATGAGTGGTGAATAATTCACAATTTCAATTTGCTCATATTTTGTTTATAACTATATTCCAAGGAAATCGATTAAATTATAGCATGTTGTAGCTAATGGATGATGAAAGTAGAAATAAGAAATCATATCATGTGACTAAGACACTATCTTATCATGCTAGAATTTAATAAATGGGTGAGTTGTGTAGTACTCCAATTCACACTCTGAATTTGGTCATATATCATGTCGCTAAGGCACTATTTTATCATGCCAGAATTTAATAAATGGGTGAGTTGTATAGTACTCCAATTCACCCTCTGAATTTGGTCATTTTTTGTCAACAACGGATTCCAAAGAAATTGATTACATGTTGTAACTAGTGGATGATGCAAGTAGAAATAATAAATCATATCTTGTGACTAAGGCATTGTCATATCATAGTTGTACTCAAGACCGCATACTGTTTTTTAGTAGCGGATTTTTTAATATGAGGTACAAAACTAGTAGGGGTATCCCCTTCACTTCATCCAATAGATATCTGGGTAGAAAATTCAGATATTTCTGGGATATAAGTGTTTAGGTAGTTCATATGACCGAGAATATAACTATTTCTGGCCATATGTGGTATCCAATAGCATGCAAGGTTTGCTGTAGGGATTTTGAATGCGGAAATTAGGAGGCTTGCCATATTGCGCGCCAACATTGGGATTCCACTCATTAGGTTGAGGATTTTCAGGATGTTAAGGTCTTGGGTAAGGTGGTCAGGTATTTGAATTCTAGGATTGGTTACTTAAACTATACTGTGATGGATAAAAATTGTAGTTTCTTGAAGGATCCTTCAAGAGGGAAAGAAACTCAAAATATTTT
This sequence comes from Limnanthes douglasii subsp. nivea, assembly GCA_036936605.1. Classification (NCBI taxonomy): domain Eukaryota; kingdom Viridiplantae; phylum Streptophyta; class Magnoliopsida; order Brassicales; family Limnanthaceae; genus Limnanthes; species Limnanthes douglasii. The sequence goes on from JAUPFV010000005.1 coordinate 23,758,923, forward strand.
GGTGTCCAAATCAAAAGAACCAAGTCCCTATTTATAGGTCTCAAAAAATAAAAAATAATGGTATAATATTTATTTTAATAATAAAATATCTATAAAATAGTTTTGCAAAAAATAAATAAAAATAAAGATTAGACTTTTTGTGTTCAACTCAAACAAACCAAGTCTCTATTTATTGATAAAAAAATCATGGCATAATTTTTTTACTTACTAAAATGTTCCAAAAATTGTTTCGAAAAACAGTTAAAAAAATCTCATACACTTTCGATGTCCAAATCAAACAAACTATTAAATTAGATTTGTATTTATTGTAAAGTAACTGTAGACATTAAGATAGATTGGTGGCTACACTAGTTACACCCATATCTTTAGGCGTAAAGATACTGATCTGACTGTATTGATTATACTAAGTGAAGATATTGGTCTCACTGTATTGGTTATAGTCATAGTTATAGTCCATGTATATAG